>CAJVGC010000001.1:76701583-76752957 GCA_910822075.1 Senecio squalidus | reverse complement strand
ATCCGTCGCAAACGACAAAATTAAGTTTTGATAAAGTGAATTATGTTCAAGCATTGGTCAACAACTTGTTGTCCGTCTCTCAAGTTTGCGACAAGAAGTTTAAGGTGATCTTTGACGAAACCCAGTGCTACATTATGAAGAAAGAATTTGTGATTCCAGAGCACCTGATATTATGCAATCACCACGAGTTGGAGATTTGTATGTGCTTGATATGTCGAAGACTACTGTGAATTCGACTGAACACCAAGCTTTTTGTCTCGAAAGCTACTGAAAGTGAATCAATATTGTGGCACAAACGGATGGGCCACCTTAGCTTGAGAAAGATGAATCATTTTGATGCACAAAGATTTGGTTTTGGGAGTTAATGTGAAAACCTTTCAGTTGCCGGAATCATGTATTTCATGCAAGAAGGGAAAACAGTCCAAAAAGTCTCATAAAGTAAAGAAGTTTCACACCATCGATACTCCGCTTGAGCATTTGTTTGGCCCTATCAAGTATTCAGTGTTGCTGGGGATAAATACTGTTTGGTGGTGAATGATGATATTCTCGATTCTCTTGGGTCATGTTCTTACAAGAGAAATCTGAAACGTACGAGAATATCAAGCTGCTGGTTACTTCACTGGAGACTCTGTATAAGTTAAAGGTTCGACGGTTTAGAATGATAACGGTACTGATTCAAAAATCAGAGGATGGAGGATTTATGCAAGGAACGAGGAATTCAACAACAATTCAGTGCAGCCTATACTCCACAAATGAACGGGGTGTGCAGAAAGAAAGAACAAGACATTGATTGAAGAGCTAGAACGATGTGGCTGATTTCGACAATGCCAGTACGTTTTTGGAATGAAGCCAGTAGCTAATGCTTGCTACACTTTAAACCGCAGTGCTAGGTAGTTTAAACGTCAATGGGAAACGTGTTATGAGTTGTTGCAGAAAGAAAGCCCAAATTTACAGTATTTGAACCTTTGGAGCTCCTCCGTGTACTATGCTCAAGCGTAAATCAGAGGGAAAATTTGATGAAAGGGCATTGGAAGGAATATTTCTGGGATTACAGCACTCTAACAAGAGAGTTTGGAATCCAACTACTAAAGCTATGAAGAATCGGTATGAGGTGGATGTTCAGAAGTATTCTAAACCGATTCCTTCGAAAGGATATCCATGGATGTTTGATTACGATTCACTGTTTGAATCATTTAATCTTCCTGAGTTCTCCGATGAAGATATTGCAAGATACTATTCTCATCAAGAGGCTTTGAAGAACTATCCTCATGATCAGTGACTCCAACAGTTCCTACTCCTCCTGGTCCACAAGATAATCCTGCAGACGGTCAAATAAATGATGATGATTCAGATTCTGATGGTTCAGTTAACATCAATGAGCCGATTGGAAATCCTGAAAATGTTCAAGAGATTGAAGAGGAAGTTGAAGCTCCCGATGTTAATAATTTGGGTCCTAATGTTGTGGTTCCTCCTAATAATTTGAACGTAGAAGAACAGCAAGTCAGCTCCGTCGATCATCAAGGGCTCGCAGATCGACAAATTTTGATGATTATGAAACATATATGGCTGGAGCTCGACCCAAAAGAGAGATTCAAAGCGATGTTTACATTGACTTGTTTAAATCTGGTGATGGTTACTTACTGTGCTCATGCTTGTTTTATTTCACAGATTGAACCAGCTAACATTGAAGAAGCTATTTGGATGACAATTGGATCAATTCGATGCAAGAGGAACTGCTACAGTTTAAAGAAGATGGGTGTCTGGAGGCTTGTTGCTAAGCCAAAAGGTGCCCAAGTCATTGGGTTGTCGATGGTGTTCATCGATGCAAAAGGGATGATCAGGGTGTAGTTGTCAGACACACAGTCAAGACTAGTGGTTCAGGGTTTTCGGCAATTCTGATTTGATATAATGAAGTGTTCGCTCGGTTGCGAGATTAGAGGCGATTCGGATTCTTTCTGGCCTTTGCATCCTACAAGAGTTTACTGTCTATCAGATGGATGTAAAGAGCGCTTTTCTTTACGGGAATATTCGAGAGATAGTGTACGTTAATCAACCACCAGGCTTTGTAGACCCCATTACATCCGGATAAAGTGTACATTCTCGATTAAAGCACTTTATGTGTCTGCATCAAGCACCGCGCGCCTGGTATGAGACACTTGCTAATCATCTGACCGACAACGGTTTTTCGTCGAGGTGTCATAGATTGTACGCTGTTTATCAAGGAAAGAGGTGAATGAAGATATTCTGTTGGTGCAAGTATATGTGGACGACATTATTTTTGGTTCTACAAATCCAGAATTATGTAAAGAGTTTGAAACGGTAGATGACAAGCAAGTTCGAAATGAGTTCGATGGGTCCGATTAAATTCTTTTTGGGGCTACAAGTTGAATCAAAACGGCAGAGAGGGAATTTTTATTCATCAGACAAGTATGTCAGCGACATTTTTAAACGGTTTGAAATGTCAGAAACAAAGTCAGGGTGAATCACGGGATATCACCAGACTCTACGGGGCGAAAATTGATGCAGTCTCTTTATCGCTCAATGATCGGTTCTCTTATGTACCCTCACCGCCTCTCGTCCAGATATCATGTTTACCAGTGTGCTTGTGTTCCCGATACCAAGCTAGCACCGACAGTTGTTCATCTTCAATCAGTGAAGCGGATTACGCAATACTTGAAGGGTACTCCCAGATTTAGGTCTTTGGTATCCTCATGACGACAATTTTGAGCTATCTGCTTTCAGTGATTCAACTATGGAGGTTGCAAAAAGGATGCAAAATCAACATCAGGAGGATGCCAGTTTCTGGGAACGCGTCTGGTAACATGGCAGTGCAAGAAACAGACCGCTGTTGCATTGTCCACTTGTGAAGCTGAATACGTAGCTGCTGCCTAGCTGTTGTTCTCAGGTTATCTGGATTCAGCAACAATTGCGTGACTACGGTTTGTCTATCTCTACTACTCCTATTTATGTTGTTAACCATAGCTGTCACTAAGAATCCCGTACACCATCCTAAAACCAAACACATAGGCGTAAAATATCATTTTATACGTGATTGTTTTGAAAAACATCTGATTGACGTAATTTATATCGAAACGATGTTTCAAAAAGCTGATATTTTTACAAAAGCATTTGATAAGTCTAGGTTTGGGTTTTTTACTGTTAGAAAAATGGTGTTGTAAGAAAAGCGATGTAACGCTGAGGAAGAAAAGTCAGACAAGTAACCGTCCTCGTTTTGTATACTACGTTTAATTTTTTAGTTCTTTTATTTTTAGTTAGTTTCTTCTTTTACTTTTATAAAATTCACAAAATACAAAAAGATTTTTATTTTTAGCATTTTAGGGGGAGAAATAGTTAGTAGTTAGTAGTAAATTGCTAGTCAAAAAAAAAAAAAAAAAAAAAAAAAAAAAAAAAAAAAAAAAAAACGGGGGGAAGTGAGGGAAATACTGAGCTAAAACTGAACATGTAATTGTCAAAGTATGCTGCGTAATGTTTCAACATGTCGGTTGTAGGATATATTGGTAGACTTATCTCACTGAAACTTGACAAAAATTAATCATTTTTTCAAATGGTTGTCGCAGATATCAAATCTATTTTAAATCTTTATGGATATGTCTCAAAGACTGTCTAAATGATATCTGGAGATCAATAACAATTGAGAACACTGAAAACAACACAAAGCGGTCGAAATTAAATGTTTAATGTATTGTATTTAGCTTTTGTTTTGTAGTGTTTGTGGCTTTTCGCTGGATTGATTCAAAAATAATAAATATTAGGTGTAATATCAGAAAATAAATACAGTATGTCAGTAATATTTTGTTGCAATTAAGGGCCACTCCAGTGATTGTGGAATAACATTCTTGAATGTTTTGATCTATATATTTAAAAAAAAAAAAAATAAAATAAAATAAAATAAAATAAAATTTTATAATATCGCAATAAGAGATAAGAAACAACTTCAAAAATACCTTGATGGATGAACAGAAGTATAAGGTCGAAAGAAGATCATACTTCGGCTATTCCAAATAAAGGGTGATGAAGTACCTAAAGACTTCACAAATATCTTGATGGATGAACAGAGTTATAAGGTCGAAAGAAGATCATAACTCGGCTATTCCAAATAAAGATTGAAGAAGCGCTTATTCTCTGAGTGATATTTTGTTTCAACGATCAAGAATCACTGGCCCTTATTGCATGTGTAGTTGATGTAATACTGACATACGAAATCGATAGTATGATATTACGTCTAATGTTTGTAAAAATAGAATTGAAAAGGCTGAAAAGTTAAGAGGACAAATACACAAACATACTTGCAAATCTAATTACGATATAAATTTGATGACTGTTAAAATTCAAATTGTGTGTTGTTTTCTATGCTCAAAATATTGGGAGATCTTAGCGAGATAACCATTTTGGAAAGAACAACTGTCAAGTGAATGTTTGTTTAAGTTTAAGAGGACAAATATACCAATAATCGTCAACTGATATGTTAATTGTTACTAAGAAAATTGAATGACAATGCTATGTTTCAGTATCAGTCTGATCCCTTATTCGAAAAACGCAAAAAGAATGTGAAAATTTCAGTTTATTTAATTGTTATTTCAGTAGTTTGTTATAATGAAAATTTCCTTATTCTTATTTAAATTGTTATTTGATTCATCAAAACAGAAAAGTACAAAAAGATTTTTAATTTTTAGTTTTAGTTTCTCTTTAATTTTATTTTTGTTAGTTACTAAGGTTACTTGTTGTGACTTGAGTTGTAAAGGCGAAACCGAAATTAATTCGTAAAGACATACTCATTGATAAAGTGTTTGGTTAGGATATTGAAATTGTGCTGAAAGTTTAATTCTTCCTGAACTTGATGAATTATGTGTGACTAACGTTTATTTGTGTCGACATTGAAGAAAAGTTGTAAGTTTGTGATTTCGACAGATCAGTCGCACGAACCAACAGATCAGTCGCACGAACCAAGAGCTCATTCGTACGAACCAATAAATCATTCGTACGAATCAAAGATAACTTAAAGGGCCACGTCTGTTGGTGATTCGCACGAACGAAGACTCATTTGTACGAATATGTTTTCTATTCGTACGAATGAGAAATGGGTATATATATATGATTCACGTTCGTTTGGCCTATTCATACTTTCAAAACCATTCGTCCGAGTTGAGAATTTTTGAAAAATCTAAAAGTGTTGAAAATAGTTTTTGATTCTGATTTTCTTGCGTAACTTTTGATTGCGAATAGAACCATATATACCACGAAAGGTATAACGTCCATTTGAATGTTTAATCTTTGAAATTTAAAACCTATCATAACTCTAATCAATTGGGTCTTATTCATGTTTGTAATGGGTAATAGGGTTAGGGATTATGGTAATCGGGACATTGCGAACATGATGATATAGGTTTTGTGATCTAAAACAATGGTTTTCAAAATCTAGGTTTTCTGGAATTAAAACTGTTTCGATGAACTTCATTCGCACGAATGAAATTTCATTCGTGCGAATAGGATCTCCATTCGTGCGAATGACTATGTCATTCGTACGAACGAACAAAATCCAATCCGTATGTTTTAACTAACTCATTCGCACGGATCCATGATGATTCGTGCGAATGAAAATGTTCATTCGTACGAATGGCCTGAACAGAAAATCTTAAAAGTTTGAATTTTATTCTAACTGTTTTGCGATCTATGTGGTTAATTCTGTTTACAGGAAAATGGCTGAATCATCATCTTCTCAAAGCACTGGTCTTGTCATCGGTCCAAAGAACAATATGTGTGCTTTTCTCGACGAAACAACAGCGCACTCCACGAAGTTCGTCGGGATTATAAGATTTCTGAAGCGCTCTCGAATCTTCAAAGCTATTTCTACCGAGAAAGTGCTCTACTTCTCTCATATCTCTGAATTCTGGAACAATGCCAAGGCGGTTCGTCAAGACGGCAAGGTTCAGATTCAAAGTACAGTTTTCGGGAAGGATATCATCGTTGACGAGCAAGTCATTAGAGAAGTCATTGGATTCGGGGATGAAGCGAAATCGCCAACAATTCTGAATCTGTACAAGGTCAGAGGAGCGATATTAAGAATGCATTATGACGGTGATATAAAGAAGGGGGTGATCATAAAGTCTGGCTTCAGTGTTCAGTACAAGTATCTGTGTCACGTCATACAGCACTGCTTGGGTCCCAGAAAGGCGGGACATGACGAGATGCGGGAGACTCTTCAAAGTGCACTCGTCGCACTAGCACTGAACATTCCGTTCAATTTCTCGGCCATGGTCCTGCAGTTTATGATTGAGAACGTAGAACTCAAGAACAAGCACAAGTACCTGATGTATGCCAGATTCGTGCAAATGATCATTGATGAGAAGATTCATGATTTGCCGAAGAATGAAGACGATATAGTCAAGCTGGATGTTATGAGTGATAATACGATGGGACGCATGCTGACATACAAGGGAAAGCCTACACCAAAGGAGAAAAGATTGATCGGACATCTGGCAAATCCTGAATACGTTTGTCCAGAGAAACTGAAATGGAGAAACGATGACAGCGATTTAGATAAAGAGAATCTCGAAATGACTATTCAACCAGATTCAGATGAAGAGGTGGTTTCTGCTAACTCTCCACCTACCGATACTCAGATGGAGTTAAGAGATGAAGATGATACGGTTGTAAGTGCTGAGGCAACTCCTTCGGTGCCGAAAAGGAAAGAAAAGACGTCATTGAAGGATCTTGTTCAAGGGAGAATCTCTAAGCGTCTCAAGCTGGTGAAACAAAGTGAACTTTCTGCCAGCACAACTATTCCTGTTCCTCCTCCTGTGACCTCTCAGTCACAGCAAAGCATACCGATCATAACACCTGCCACAACGGTACCACCAACTGCTAGTGGATCGTCATCTGGGCAACTGTCTGAGTCTACTCAACTCCAGAATGTAAACGCTATGCTATTGGAGGTTCTGACGAAGCAGAGGAAACAGGACGAAGAGATGAAGAATATGATCGAGCAAATGAAGCAAAGGGAAGTTGAGAGGGAAGCTGAGAAAGCTGAAATGCTTCGGAGGATTGATGAACAAAACAAGTTGATTGAAAATCAGAACAAGCAGCTGGAGCTGTTTCAAGGAAAGATCGAATATCTGGAGGAAGCCTCAAAAGCTATACAAGAATCGATGGAAGCTGATGAGGATGGAATTTACCGAATCAAAGCACCGGCCGATGAATCTGCTGAACCGGTTGGTGCAGAAAGCGAACGCATGGAGTCTGGGGGAGCTGGTAAAGATCAACAGAATGAATCCCAGTACGATATTACTCCTATCTCGTTTAAAAAGTCCAATTTAACTCACATTTTGGATATGCAGGGGGTAATACAATTCAGCATTGATCATGATCTAGAAGAGGGAGAGATTATGCATAGCCTATCTAAAGAACAGATTGCAGATTTAATTGCAATGAATCCTGAAGATATTATGTCTGAGGAGTCTGCTTCTGTTTCTGAAGTTAATCCTCCTACTTCTGATGCTGATGATGAAGAGATAGAGTTCGAGCAAAACGTTGATTCAAACGAACCTATCTATCAGTCAAATGATCTCCGAGACGATGACGTTTTTGATTTAGATTATGAAGATCTTGCTCGGAAGTTAAATAAACATTCAGCAGCCAGTCAAGAGACATCAAACCCAGCCGAGGTAGATGCAAAACGGGCTGAATGGATTCAAGCTATGAAAGAGTGTTTACGCCCACCTCGTCAAGTTCCTGAACCGGCTTATACGAAGTGCTATTCCTTGAAGGGGGCAAAGACTGAAGGTCCGATAATAAGCTGGGCATACTTGGAGGATCTGAATGTATATGCGGTGAAGCGAGAAAGAGGAATCGATTACTTCAAGCGAGTTCACGACCTGAAGACGTTGCCTTATTTTGACATGATGCAGCTGGCACGTCTTAAACTGCTCTACAGTGAGAAGGATGATAGAGCAAAATGGTTGGAGAAACGATTAAGATTTGAGTTCAGGAATAAGTGGGAATACCTAAGGCCGCAATATCCGAAGATTACTTACTCCAAAGATCGGAGTACAGGAAAATCTGTGAAGCGAGTCAAGTATCAAGCGCCAAAGGTGATCGAAAAGATTCCGCTTCGAGAAATGAAGACCGGATTTTGGAGAAGTTTCAAGTGGTGGTACTATGATTATAGAACCACTGAAGCTGTCATCGTGTTAGAGCACAAAGGCATTTGGGAAGCTGTGCGTATTTTTGATCCGATGTGGATTAGAAATCTAACAGATGATGATATCTACTCTTTGTATCTGCAACCTATATTCTGCGACGTCAAAGATATGGATCAAGCGTCGCGTTTCAACAAGGTTGTACGTGTATGCTTTATTCACAAAATTCATGCATAAGAGGGCAGAACAAAGAAGTGTTTTGGGAAGCAGCAGATAGTTTTGAAGACTGAAGACATAGAATCTAGTTCCTAGGGGGAGTTTGTAGGTGCATTTATGTAGTTACTAGATTCATATGTAAACTAACGTTTTATATCAGTCTTTGTATTGTGTATTTGAATATCGGTATTGAATATTTGATTAGTTATAAGTTTGAATTGATCGAATATGTGTTTTGTGATGTTTAAATGATATTCTAACTCATTCGTACGGATAAAGATGAATCCGTGCGAATGAAGGTTACGTTCGCACGAATGGGAAAGTTAAACAGTTTGTTTATTAATATTGTCCATTCGTACGAACCAGATGTGGTTCGCACGAATAGAAACTCATCCGTACGAATGAATTCTCATTCGTACGAATGAATAGCTGGGCCTATATATACCCAGCTAGGGTTTCTGCATCGGTAAGGTTTTTGGGTGGTTTTTGTTTTCGTGCCGAATTGATGCTGCTCCGTTTATTAGTGTTCCAAACGTTTAGTAAAGTCTAAACAATCATCCGAATAGTCTTCCTTAGGTCCGATCATATCAACAATCGTTGGTTAGATTCCGTTTCCAAAGGTTTCATATTCGCTAGAAATCGTAAGCTTATTTCCGCTAGGTTTTTCGATATAACGTTGACTATAAGATCCATACAACACCAACAGAAGCTCACCTAAGAGAGTGAATCAGTTGAAGTTGAACTCCTTAATTAGTTTAGTTGTGCTACTGAAGCAGTTCAATAGACGTTGTTGAAGTTAAAGTGCAGTTGCGCCGATGCTGCTCAGTAATTTAGATGGTATAAAATATCTTGACGTATAACTGCTTGACCAGTTAAAGAGCAATTTTAAACGGTTTTGATTACTTAGTAATGTAACCGCTTGACTGTTATAGAGGATTGTTTTCTAAATTATCCAAACGTTTTATTTGTGAGTCGTGACACTCAAGAAATTAGGATCAAAAAATTACTTTTGAAAAGAGATTACATTGTTTCTTGAAATATACGATTCATTATTTTCATTACCCTAAACACGAAATAGTTACAACAAAAAATCAATAAAGAGATACACACATTTACATCCATACTTTAATATACAAGATCAAAGACACTTTGGATATCATTACATTATTTTATTTCCCTAAACAAAGACTTCATGATTAAGTTATGTGCATGACATGATCCTAATCGTATAGTCATGAAACGCAAAAACCCAACTACTCTTAGTTGTTAGAATGTTATTTCTTTACCTTTTGTCATTGTCAATCAAACTCACAAGACATCTAAGCTAAAAGAAATCTAGTTCTATATTCAAAATCCAAAAGCCATCATATATCAACCTAAATAATATACATTAATTGACTATTTTTATGGCTTATGGATAAACTTTCGGTGTAAAAACAATACAAATCAAATGATATTAATATTCTCTAAACTTCAACAGTTTGTTTCAATTTAGATAACAAGGGTAGAAAATTATTATATACGTAAATTAAGATAACATACGTTTATTATTATGATATATAAAAGTTTAAGCTCCAGTTTTAGCTTTAGTCACAAGCTTAAGCTACGAAGGCGAAAACTACATGGGCTTCAACTTTTACTAGTTTTGACAAACACGTTTTAAATCACTCGACTAAACAAATTCAAAAGATTTTAAGCTCAAAACCAAGGACGGGTCACAACTATTTTCATCATTTAACAAATCTAACCGAAAAGGAGCCTAAAACCATGCTAGAAGTATCCAACAACTTCTTGCTTAAAAATAAAAGGTTTGTGAGGAAGATTGGAATGTCACTTCATGAAGTTTATGTATGAGTCATACCAACTTCATTGAAAGATTGAAACCCTAATAGTCAGCATGGTGGCCCAACACCTTTTCAGATTTATGTTGTTTAGTTAATCAATAAGCACAAACCATTGGATCCACATGTATGTATAATAATAATGACCAGGAAAAAGCTAAATAAATGTGATAATTAGGTTTAAATGAAGTGTTGTGGAGAATCCTAATGTATGTCTTCAAATCTACAACCATGATTTCAGGTCCCCTGTGAGCCATGTTAAAGGACTCAAGTTTTCACCATTAGCTAATTACTTGGTCCTACAAACCATCCCATCTCTCACCTAATTATAGAAATTTGTCAACTAAATACATGATTCATTAAATTGATATTGAACAAATAATAGAAGGGTGTAGTTATTTATTAATCATGGTATGTTCAATAACCGAATACATATATATAAATTGTGTTTGGAAAACACTTTATAATTACGCTATATCGACCCTGTAAATGCCTTGGATTCACAAATTCGTATAGGGATATTTCAATAAACGAATAAATATCTATAAATTGTGTTTGGAAAACACTTTATAAATACACTATATCGACCCTATAAATTGTCTTGGATTCACAAATTCCTATTGGGATATTTCAAGAGAAAATCGATAAATCTAGGCACAAGAATTCCCGAAATGGTTATTTTTTGTGTGGAGTTAATTGCATAAACCGTCCATAACAGTTTGCTCAGATTGTTGGTTTTGTTCTTAGAGTTTTGAAAGTGCATCTATCATCCTTGTTGGAAACCTTTCTTCCAGATATCATACCGGGTGCGGTGGCAGGGATGGTTATGCAATTAACAAGTCTATACCGTTCTCATAAACCGTCCCTAGAAAACTGTTTCCCAACATGGACGATATTTGTAACAAATATTTCCAACATGGACGATACGTTCGCTTTCAAAACCCTAATGACGACAAATGCAATCTAAACAAACGTTAGGGACAAGTTACACAATTAACTCTTTTTGTGTGTATAATTGTGTTTGAAAAACTTTGTATTTAGTAACTGCCAACCAACGGTTTATAAGCAGTTTTTGAATAAAAAAAACTATTTTTTGTGGTACATTACAGCAATCAGGGTCTCAGGCCCTAAGTACCCCTTCATCTGTGCACTTTGTGTCTTAATTTCTTATATATATATATTCTAGTAAACGGAGGAAAACCAAGAAGTTTTACTTTATTTTGTTTATCTGAATGCAAGTCTTTGATTCAGATATAGTCAGTTTAATCGAAATATTCTCATGACCATCTTCGAACTGTTTTTTTACCTACTTACCCAATATTTTTACTTAGTAAAGTTTAAATCTAGAGTTAATTACATAAATCGTCCTTATGGTTTATTCAAAATTACGGATTTCGTCCCTAAGTTTAAAACATTGCATAAATCGTCCAATTCTGGAAACTAATTACGCTCTCCGTCCCTAATATGGATGTCCGTTAAATTTTCCGTTAAAATTTTCGTTAACTAATTACACATTTCGTCCCTAAAATTGACGTCCGTTAGAAATTAGGGACGAAAAACGTAATTAGTTTCAAAAGGTGGACGATTTATGCAACGTTTCAAACTTAGAGACGAAATCCGTAATCTTGAATAAACCTTAAGGACGATTTATATAATTAACTCTTAAATCTAAGATCTTAACAAAAATTAACACAGGATCTTTTATAGTAAAGTTTGAAAAAACACAAGAAGGAAAGAAAGATAGGGAACAAAGGTGGGTCATGTTTGGAGTTGTGGTGAAGACTTTGGAAGTAGTTTTGATTGATACATAAAACAAAGAAAATAATAAAAACTTAAAGTGTGTGATGTTGGAGGAGTAGTTAGTAAGATTCGGTTAGATTTGGGGAAACCTTATTAAATTCCCCCTTATTAATACTACTACTACTACATCTAATCTAACATCTCAACGTCAATCACGCAAACCTATAATAATAATTTCTCATCTTTGGTGGGTCCAAACATCACCTGAAATAACCAATCTAAATACAATGTATTTCACTTTCCATACTTGGTATACCAACACATTGCATGTGTATAACTATCTATCAGGTGTAAGATCTTAAATTAAATAAGGTGTTACTTGATGACAACCTCTTAGAACTTATTTTTGATAAGTTTATTTCTTTTATATTTATTATTTTAGTAGCTTTTTTAATTTTATTATTCTTATATTATTAAAAGTTATTCTTCTAAGGATATTGATATTCGTCGCCCTTATTGCGACAAATAAACTTTCCTTGTGTAAATTTTAAGCACTTAATGAACGTTATTATTTCCATATTATTGATGATATTTTGATTATAAAAGAAAGGTAATTAATGATTTATTTCAATTATGGTAATATACAAGTTCATTTAATGATTATTATTTTTCGCCTTTAGGACGATAAATATCAAAACTCTTTAACTTCTTTTAAATCAAATCAATCTCTTTCTTAATATTTTTTTTAGAAAATAAATTATTTTTAAAATAAGTCGTTATTTTTTCAAAATTTATATAAACTTAGTTACGTTTTTAGTAAAAATTATTAACATTTAAACAAAATTTTCTTACAAATATACACTTACTGATAAAAATAATTAACAAAATCAACTATTTAATTAAAAGAAACACAAAAAAATTATCAAAAAATTATGAAAAAACCAAATAAGGAGGGTAAACTTATCAATTTAGGGAAGGAGGGGGACATCATCTAAACCTATTAAATATTAACTTTATTATATATACTTTTTTATTAAAGATTTTTCTAACTTATATTTTCGAAACATTTGTTACATAGCGTTAAATAAACAAAACTTACTATACTTACTATATATATAAGATATATTTAGTAAAGTAGTTAAAAGTTGGAGCTAGTAGCCAAGAGCGGAATAAAAACTTATATTTAGAATTGAAAGTTAGAGTTTTTATTTTTTGTAAATTTGTTTGAAAAGTAGCTAAAACTGGATCTTAAAAATATAAAATAACAAAAAACTTTTAATAACATACTAAGACAAATTTAATAAGGGGTATTTATGTAATTTAGTTTTCGTGGTCGGTAACTTTAGGCAAGCCACGATATTCGGGTTTGGAGTGTATGAAGCACTCAAGCCTAGCACAACGATTATGAGCCTCAATATGTCTTATTACATAAAACTGGTTAGGAACATACAAAGCTGGTTTAGGCTATTACAGTCTCCAGAGAATCGACTCCAGACCTATCTTTCGTGTAAAACTCTCACTAAAAATAGAAGATTATTATCCTAAATTCAAGTATATTATAACCCTAAAACCTTACACTTCATCTTCTTCATATCTCAACGAAGTTCCGACTCTCACACCAAAATCGGATTATTGGATCTCATGTATTGATTTAACTTGTGCTTTGAGCTTTTTCTTAGCAGGTCGTCACCAACTATATCTCAATCACCAGTTAATCAAAACCCTCAAACTTAGGATTATCAGTTTAATCACTTATTATTTAAACTGGTCTCATTATATAAAGCCGTATGAACACGTAATATTTAGATAGTCTAGCTTCATATACATATAACATTAATTTTAATAAGGTTCCTAAACTTGTAATAGTAAGAAAACTTGGTTCCAAGTAAAATATGTTACCAAAGATGGGTTATGAACATGTTAAGAAATTAGTGACACTAATAATCTCAAGTCGATTTTGATCGTAGTAAGAAATTAGTCACCGGATAATCTCTTTTAAGCTTTTTTTAGTTACATTAATTTCTTTTTGGGATAAGACATGAAATAGTGTTCTCTTTCAATGATTGAATTAAGACTGAAGAAAGTTTAAGGTGCATATGGTTCGTATAATGTTGTTGTAAGAAGTAAAATTTGTTAAAATAATTGAAATTTATTTAAAGAATTGAAATTTGATTATGATTGAACGCTATTCATATTGAATTTGATCATAAAGAATTTAGTTTTGCATAATTTGATTCATGTAACCTGTTTAGTTAACAAAAATTAAATTATGTATAAGGTTAAATTGATATATATATATATATATATATATATATATATATATATATATATATATATATATATATATATATATATATATATTAGTAAATATTATAAAAAAAAGTTATCAAAAATAATAATAATAATGATAACAACAATAATAATAATAATAATAATAATAAATAATAATTAAAGAAAAGGTAAACTTAAAAAAGCAGTAATAATAAGACTATTAAATTAATAATATCAATAAAATATTAAAAATAAAATAATAATAATTTTGCAAAACAAACACTTCATATTAATTCATATCGGGTTTTCTTTCCTAATACATATAGATAACTAAAAATTTCGAAACTATTATTTGTTGTAGTTATCTAAAAGTTGGTTATGACTTTCAACAGGTCAATAATGAATGTATTAGTTAACTATAGACGTCAATTACATTGCATAAGATGATCATAGAAGCCAGATACATATGTTGACCGTGGTTTTTGACCAAAACCAACCTTCATACCACACAAGTAGATCATGTATACAAGTCGGCATGTGCTAACGGGCCCAAGTCGATTTGTGCCAACGACAAACTTACCACAATGAGCTTTTGAATATTGTTAGCTTGTACTACACTTTCCCTAGGACCCCGCTATTTTAGGTTTTGATATCGGTGTTTTCAATAGGTTTGTGGTTCGTATACTATTCATTATCGAAGAAACTTCAAGTCTTGCCAATCTTTAAAACAAAAATATTTATTACATAATAAAAACATTCGCAAACTGTCTGCAACAAAATATACGATCGATCAATATGATAGTGAAACGTGGGGGCCATTTTAAGACTTATTTAGCTTCGACCGACGTTACTTCTCATCTCTTTCTTTATTTATTTCACATCTCTTGTCTTTTTTTCTCTTTTTATTAAGTATTAAATAAACAAGAAGATTAATTTATCTAGTTTTTTGGATCCAAAATTAAATTAAACAAATGATTTCGTCTTTTAGTATAATATCAAAAGTTCTAAATAATGTTTTGTGATAATGGAAAAAGGTTATACGTGGTGGAGAATATGTGAGAAGGTTGGGAACATGTTTGGGTGTGTCAGGAAATAGAGACATGGGTTCATGGTTAACCCCATTTACTAAACCATAAAGCTTACCTAAAGCAAAAGGTTAATTTCATATATGGTATTTACGCATCATTTTAAAGTTTATTGCTAGCAAACTGGAGGGTTGTGTATTTGGATAGATCGGTTTGATCTGATTCAAATAGATGAATCTGATTGGTTTTCGGTTCATAAACTATTAATCCGAACCATCTAAACAAATTTAAGATTCGAACCGAACCAAATTAATATTCGGTTGGATCAGTTTTTAAAATTCGGTTTTCTAGTGATATCCAAATGTATATCCCAATAATTTCAAAGACACTTATGTACAAATATTTTGAACAAAAGTGTTTGTAAAATAGGAGGAAAAGTTGAGACATTTGTCAAATGTCACTAATTCATTAATACATAATAAAGCTAGATACTAATCTTATAAATATTGATGTATTATGAAATATAAAGAGTAAAATAAATTCTTATTCGGTTTCTTTGGACAATTTGGTTTTTCTCTATGAACCAAAAACCAATCCAAAATCCAAAATACTTATTCGGTTTTGGTCCAATCCGATCCAAAAATCCGAAAAACCAAACCATGCAATCCAATCCAAATTGTCCAAATGGACAATTCGGTTTTATCCAAATAGTGAACACCCCTAAGCAAAACATCGTAAAAGTGTTAACTAAAACCAAAGAATTATAAGGACAATGCGTGTTGATCATACAATTAATATCGTCGGTTATCAACTCATGTTTTATAATAATATGGAAGATGATGTTAGTATTATTGCATCTTAATTTCAAAATTTTGCACAACTGTAATCATACATATAATAACTACTTAATTAGATATTTACATTAAAATGACATACAAACAAGCAACAAGTTGCGCTACAATCTTGTTTTGGATGTCAATTATTTGTGTTTTCTAATTTTGTTTGCAATAACGACTTAGCATTCTATTTCAAAATAACAATTTTTGTGTTTAAATACCGTTAGATCACAAAGCTTTTAAAAAGTGTGTTTTAGTTTCTTTTCAAGCAATTTTAAGGAGTTTTTCAATATCATTTCATGTTTAACATTTCTTTCGGGTTTCTATATATAGTGTTGTAATTTAGGGTTTCGAATTGGATGATACTGAGAGTCGTGTGAACACTTTCAGATCAAAATATTCCAGTGGTATCCTTGAAATTTCTGATCGGATAAAACTCAGTGAATATGAACAGATGAAAGTGATGAATTTTGTTGTAATTGAATTCTCTGCCATGCCAGTAATCTTAACCAACAAATAGGAGTTAAAAACGGTTTATAAAACTGCCATATGCAATTTTATTAAAAACCGTATCCAACAATTAAAACGGGTGGGTCTAAACCGTATCCAACAATTAGGGTCAAAACCGGGTCGAACTTAAATTTTATGACATTTTTAATACAACAATGTATTATGTAAAATAGATATGGACCCCAGCCAGGGACTCTGCCCCTTGGACCCCGCCAGGGGTTGCCATCCCTTGGACCCCGCTATCGGGGGGGCTGCCCCCGAACCCTTTTCGTTTAGGGGTTCGCCCCTAAACAATCAAGATAAGTTCGAACAAGTGTGCACTCCACACTTTTCCGAACTTGTTCGATATTTATCAAGATTACATTGGTTAAATAAATTAATCTCATTACACTTAAATCATATTAGTGACATAAATCATCAACATATAGGTCTATATTAGTGTTGGTATTTAGGAGTCACTTTATATTTTATGTTTAGATGATGTCCTTTGTGATTTTGATAGTTGGTATTATATTTTAGGATCATGATAATCACAATATTATGGATTGTGCTTTATATGTTATTATATTTTTAAATTAGTTATACATTCGTTAAGTAAAAAAGAATATTGAAAATGTAAAAGATCAAATTAATTGATGTACCATTAAATAAAACATTTTCTAGTGATTTATACACAATCCATAGATATGTTTTTATTATTTCCCTACATTTTAACGATGTTTTTCTAATTCCTTTCAAGTTTTTCTAATTGAAATTTTCGATATGAAAAAATAATATCTAACTTCAACCCTAGGCCTGATAAACACATACTAGAAAGGCAATTTACAGATTAATGTATGTTTAGTATTATTTTTCTTTTTGCACATTATTGGAATGTAAATAGAATAAAACGCCTATATATACGATAATATTTTTTTCATGATTTTTCATAGCTGACAAACTTTTGAAAAGTAGTAGTAACATGGTGAATAGCATAAAATTAGTACCAAATTTGTAATCAATCATTTCTGATAGTTCAACAACCCTACAACAATCACATGCATCACATTCTTTAACCCTTTCTTTCACCCTTCAAATTTACTACTCCCATCCCATGATCCAACAATTTTCTTTTTCTATTTTTTTTAGAACGACAATGTTAGTGATTCAGGACCACAGTGGCATCCGAAGAAAACCCCAGAGAAAGACTCAAACCAAGACCTCCCCTAAAAGAAAACAACCTCCTACCAATAAAACAAACCCAATTGGGCCATAATCCAACATTTCATTTACTCAACTTCCTACATTATTAAACTAATCATTTATTACAAAATAACAAAACCACCTCATCATCTTAATAGCACAATATACAACTATATCTTTATAAAACCAAACTCTTACCTTGCCTTATTTGACACTAAATAGTAATGGTATACACTAGTATTAGTGTATTAGTCTACCCAATCAGCGAATATCTCAATCAATATTAAGGAGGTAAATCACATATTCAGAACTTACTTATACTTAAACCTGAGACTTTCATTATATATTTTCACCTCATTGCCACTAAGTCAAAATTATGGGTAACGCTAAATAGTTTAAAATGATTAACTAGCTAAATATGTGTGAGAAACAAACTTATTCCCAACTTTTAAAAATCGATAATCTTATAATGATTATCATATATATCACAAAATTTATCTTCAAACATTTGATACTATCCGATGACCTCTCGTATAACCCAATTAGTCGACCCACTATAGTGACATGAAAAACTAAATAAAGGAACGGACAGCTCGATATCTCACACCAGCAAGTTTTCAGAAAGATTGAACATTGCTGAACTTTTTGGACCGCAACATTTTTTATTGTCTATAACACTACTCTAAAACCCACCGACTCCACCTTTTTCACAAACGACAGATCTTTCTAAGACGGGTGAAAACGCTCATGTACCTATGATATTTTATAAGATAGATGAGAGACTTTACTATAGTGAGTCGTCTTATAGTAAATACATAAGATAAGATGTGTGGAACAACTATTAACATAGGTATCATAGTGTTTGAATAACATAGATGTTATATATTCAAACTATAGACAAATATATTCAATGGTGTGATGTCTCTTTTCATTCTTAATATTTTGAGGAAGTGGATGCCCAATAGACAAGTGCATCTAATGTAGGTCCCTATTATGTTTTTGGGTCCTATTCCTAAATTTACACTCACTTTTTTCTTCTGTTCTTGGTATGTCCGCAACCATCTCTCTCTCTCTCTCTCTCTCAAAATTTCCCTTATAAATACCACCATCCATGCAAGATCTCTCCTAGTACACACATCTTTCATTTCCTCTCTTTTTACATCAAACCCATATCTATTCTATATCTATATATCTATATATCTATATCTATATATACATATATATACATAGATAGATAGGTTGCATATATAAATACATATACATATATACAATATGTATAATATGGAAGAAGTTGATCATTATCAATCTAAGCCAACAAACAATACAACAACTAGGTTAAAACTTTTCGGGTTCAATGTATCCGAAGAAGAAGAAGTCGAATCAACGAAAACCCCGTCGGGATCATCAGATTCCGGCGGTGGTTTTCCATCTAATTCCGATGGACGGAAATACTTATGTCAATATTGTTGTCGTGAGTTTGCAAACTCACAAGCTTTAGGTGGTCATCAAAACGCTCATAAAAAAGAAAGACAACAACTAAAGCGTGCACAAATGCAAGCAACTCGAAACGCTGCCGTTTCGTATATTCGGAACCCTATTATTTCCGCCTTTGCTCCGCCGCCTCACCTCCTTACTAACACCGGTCCGATGGTGATACCTTCGTCGGCAGTAGCATCTCCGACGTGGGTTTATGTTCCACGCGCCGCGCCGGCGTTCCACGTGTCGCATGGATGTGTTTTGCCGTCAGGGTCATCCGCACCGTCGGGTGGGAGAGGTCCAGGGTCCTTATCGTATGCTGGCAGTGTAGTGGATTCAAATTATGGTACTATTGGGCCTCAGCCCAATAGTAGGTCTTATCATGAAGATGGGCCTTCATTAAGTAGGTTTTCTAAAGGAGATGGTGGGCCCAGCTTTGATGATGCATTTGGGCTTGATTTGCATTTGAGTCTTTAGCCGAGCCGCGGCTTGAGCCGGTTCATAAGTTTAGCTTTAGTATGATCGCAGTTGTTTAGGGTTCATTGTAAACTCGGCTTGGAGAAGCCGTTGTCGAAATCGCGCTCACTCGGCTCTTGTAAATTCTGATTTATTTATTTATTTTCTCGAAATTAATTAAATTTTGTTTATTTTAAACTCTTAATCACTAATAAAACAAAAATAGTAATATAAATAAACATGTGCTTAAAAACAATAATAATTATATGTTCAATAATGCAAATATAAGTTTTTAATGTATATAATAATATATTAACCACAACAACGAATAGTCATAAAAAAGAATACCCATAATAAGTTTTAAATCTTTCTTCTAATCTATGTATCAAAATTTATCTTCTCGATGCTATCGAATACGTTAATGTTGAATTTTAAAAAAAATTATTGAGTTACCAAAACGGTTATTAAAATGAGCAGCGGAATTGAAAATCTATAAATACACTACGAGTATTAATTTCTTTTTTGAAGAGTTACCTTACTTAGGTTACTTAATACGATTTTATTAGTTTGATTGGTTTGTATTTTGGAGCCGGCACATACGCTAGTAACTTTAACACGATTTGAGTACTCGTTTAACATTATTGGTCTTTATATCCGACCTACTTTTGGTGTAAAATTTTGAGGAAATGAAATATTATGAAAGAAAGATGATCAAGTAAAATGTAGATCCAACAAAGTCGTATCCTCAATAGTGATAGAATTATATGGTTTTAATCATCATTTTGAGTACCTAAATACTTTTGAAGTTTTATATAGTTTTATAATCATTTTATAATGTAATTGTTGGTTTTAATATATATTGTAGGTGATAGAGTAGGGAAAAGGTAAAAAAAAAAAACCCATATAAATAAATAATAATATAATGCCTTTTAAAGGCAATTTATTCACATACATAATTTATAGAGTTAATTAACTAAATCGTTCATATGGTTTATCCAAAATTATGGATTTTATCCCTAAGTTTAAAACATTGCATAAATCGTTCGTTTTTTGAAACTAATTACGGATTTCGTCCCTAAAATTGATGTCTGTTAAAATTTGCCGTTAAAATCATCGTGAACAAATTACACATTTCGTCCCTAAAATGGACGTCCGTTAGAAATTAGGGACGAAAAGCGTAATTAGTTTCCAAAAGTGGACGATTTATGCAACGTTTTAAACTTACGGACGAAATCCATAATTTGAAGTAAACAATAGGAACGTTTTATGTAATTAACTCTAATTTATATTTGTCTTCAACAAAACTTAAATACTCAATTTCAAAAAACACACACTTACATTCAAACATACTCTTAGTATATCAGATCAAATACTATATCGTATGGATCTTCGTCGTGTATGGATCTTCGTCGTGTAGAATATACCGTAATGGTTACGTAACGTTCTTAGATACATAAAAGCCTATGATGTTTGTATATTTAAGCAAAATGCTTGAAAACCAACAACATAGAGAATGGTCATTTCAATAGACCATACAATCCTTCACAAACACTTTTCATATTATACTTCTAATCTTCGTTATAAAGCTTCAAAAAACAAACTCGAACGATAAGAAAGTATCGTAAATTATCAATTCGTCTATTGAGTAAGTGAGTAACACTTTTGGTAAATTATTAGGTAATCTATATATATAGTTGAAGGATGTGAAGTCAGGATCATTGTATTATTCTAAACAAATGTAAATATTTTACCAAACTCAAACCAAATTTATCGAAGCAGTTCATGAAAATATAAACATCAACAAGACCCGTCATGATCATCATACATTAAGTGTCGGTGTTCTTTGGCTTGTAACTCGATATCACCCAACACTTTGTGAAAAGACTAATCATATATGAATATATCTTGCCACCCGTTAGTCACTTCTCATTATCATAACAAAACATATGTGATACGCGTTTAATAACTTGTGATTGAAGTTACGTGGTAGGTTGTTAAAAAAAAGTAAAATTTACGACCTATTGAGAAAAGATTGGCAATGGAAAACACAAATGTAAAAAGTTTCTTCGGTTATAATTTATAAACCGCTCTTGTTTTATGGGGTTGACAATGTGAAACCTTAATCCTAGGATCCATTTATGGCTGCTATAAAATCAAGTGTTTGATAGATTTTGTCACCCAAAAGATGGATTGCTTTGATGATTTCATATGTATTTTGAAAAATGAACATCTTTTGCCTTTGCTTTAGATAACACTTTTGACTTTTTTTTAATGCATGTTTATACTCCATTACTTTACTTCCTATACAAGCAATGCTCAACAATGACCGATCGGAAAAATGTAAACATGATGAATAATGGCCAATCCCTCGAAAGGTAATGGTAATACTCCATCCGTCCCAATTTAAATGTCCACTTTGACTTTTAAACTTTTTTTCATCCAATTTCGACTTTAGATATATTATTTTGTATTGTATAACATTTATGCAAAATATATGAACGAATAGAGTTTTAAATGCATTTTGATTGATATAATGTTCATCAAATATTATATAACACAAACAAAAATATTTAAGGTCAAAGTCGAAAAAGAATGACTTCAAAAAGTCAAAAAAAACATTTAATATGGGATGGAGAGAGTATTATTGTTTTTCCTATAATTAACATATATCAAGCTGAAACGGGTCAATATGTGCCGAGTGCTTGAATAAATATAAATCTAAGACTTCTGTCAAATCCACTTTTGTTTGTATATAAGAAAGAAAAATAACTGTCAAAATTACCGTCACATCTCTTAACTGGGTTGTTAAAAACTTAAAACGAACCCATATGATAAACTAAAACCAAAGTATTCATATCTCTTACGGCATGGTTTTATAATCCACAGATACAAGTTAGAAGTCTCAAAGCTTCGAGATTTCACAACTGATGACCTGGTAGTTGACCAACTGATGACTAAACTTGATCTTGCTCGGCTGGTACACATGGTCGCCAGATGGTATCTGTTCCAACGTCCATTAGAGAGATACCCTTGTAAGTCAAAGCTTTCCTGATTAGATCACCTTCTTCGAATTTCTTTTCCTTTCTAAGTAAAGCTCGTTCTTCAATACGTTGCGATATGTCTTCTTCACTCAACTCTGCTCTCTTTAGTGCTTTTTCTTTTAATTGCTTCAATACCTATATGGTTTAAAAAAACACCAGTTTTAAATTTTAGTATACTTTATTACTTTATGCAGAGTTTATTAATATATGTTGGAAATTACAGATTTCGTACTTTCAATTCATTAATCCCACTGATCGTTTACTTTGAAACGTTGATGGCCCTTTAAACGGATGTTAAATTTACTCTTTTGAAAAATATACTTATGATCCATGGAGTTTTTGATATTACATATAAAGTCCTTTCGAAAAAGACTATTTATGTAATTTCAAAAACTTTAAGGACCATAGGTGTATTGTATTTTCTAAAAATTTAACAGCTCTATGTAACAGACATCAGTTTAAAGGACAGTCACTGTTACACGTTTCAAAATAAAGGGTCGCCTGTGTAGTCGTAAAAATGAAAAAATGAACTCTCTAATTTCGATGAAACAAGAAGAATGATCTATGTAATTAACTTTATATTATAAATAAAAAGAGTAATTTCTGCAGCTATACCTCAGTATATGTTGAACTGGAAAGAATCCCCAAAACGTTCAAAACGACTTTCACTTCTTTCTCCAACTCAATAAGTGACTCGATGTTTGACAGCTTCTGTGGTTTTTGAAGCTTTTTCTGCAAATCAGTAACATAATTAAAAATTCATAAACACGTGACATGTCAGCAAGACGGCAATAATTCAACAAACTAACCTTGAGCATGCTCAAAATTTTGTTCAACAATTTCAAGGCTTCTTGAAGAGCAGCGTTCAGAATGGAAGGTGTGTGTAAATCATCGGCTAATTTTTCTTCCATGTGACTTCGAAGACTCTTAATGCATTTTTGGGCATCTGCGGTTACAGGATATTTCTTGCCACTTGTTTCGGTTAATTCTTGAGATTGTGAGATAGCAGTTTCACTATCTTCCAGGGTCTACCAACCAAAAGGAAAAAGTCAACATACAAGATATTTCTCAAAAGTCAAAATTATTAGATAAAATATATTCCAAACATTTTTTGTTTTCTTCTACAAAAATCTATTATATATAGCAGTTTCCCACCTGATATATGTAATAGATAGCGTCTGAGGAAATCTCGATCTGACCAATTGAGTAATTAACTGGGGATCGATAATGAGTGCCCATCAAGAAATGCCTTAAGGCAAGTGGGTGGTAGAGTTTAGTGACCTGGAAAAGTTTAAGAGAACAAGTATTACTTACTACAGTTTGAGGTACTAATGAGAAGTGTAATGATTAATGAACAATACCTCACGGATAGTAAAAAAGTTTCCAACGGACTTTGACATTTTTTCATCATTTGCAGTGACAAAACCGTTGTGCATCCAGTAACTAATATTGCTTTCAGGGCAGGCAGCGCAACTTTGGGCGATTTCATTTTCGTGATGTGGAAAGATTAAATCCATCCCACCACCATGAATGTCGAATTTCTCGGTTAGGTAAGTTGCGCTCATGGCACTGCATTCGATGTGCCACCCGGGTCTTCCAGGGCCCCATGGGCTGTCCCAACTGATCTCCCCTGGCTTAGCAGCCTGAACAAAACGATTACATTTCAATAAATGGGGCAATTTCAAACTTATGAATGGGTCAAATTATAAAATTTGGCAAACAAGGGAGCTGGTAGAAGAAAAAACGCCAAAACTACAGAAAATAGACATATTTCTTTTGACAAACTAAAATAGAGATATGGACATTCATTATAGGATGAAGGGAGTATTAGCATAGTTTTGTTTAATTATTTAGCACATTATATTATAAAAAATATTTTTTTGAAAACGACTAAGAACTGTTAGTGGGTTAACCCGGCCAGGACAAAACACCCACATCGACGGAACCCATTTTGACTTGTTACCCAACCCTGCCAAGTGCCAACCGAGCTATTTTGCCACCTTTACATTTCACGATAGATTTTTAATGATAAATACCTTCCACAAGGCAAAGTCAGCTGGATTCCGCTTCCTTGAATCAATAGCAATCCGCTCGCCGGCTCTGTTATCTTCAAGCTTTCTTCCTGATAATCGCCCATAAGTGGGAAAACTATCAACAGAAAAAAAGACATTTCCGTCAACAACGTAAGCACAATCGTTGCTAATAATCTGCAAAGAACAAACAAAATCAGTGTGAATATCTACGTGAACATGTGTACAAGTATATCTGTCATATCAACGAGAAACTCTTATCAAAGAAAAAATCTTGCAAAATGAAGCACCTTTGCAATCATATCTCTTATTTGATCCATATGATCTGAAACACGTGGTTGCTCAGTAGGAGGCAAGCACTGGAGATCAGCCATGTCAATAAGAAACTCTTCGCAAAACCTCCCACTCAGAGATAACGGGTCCTCATCAAGCTCGTTGGCTCTCTTGATAATCTGCAATGTGAATAGTCAAACTATTGTGCCACACTTGTGATAAATTAGAAAAAAAAACAAAATTCTGTTTCATGTCAAGATGGAATATTAACGTGCATATCAAATATTAAGTGAAGTCAATGAAAGAAATAAGACGGTAAAATATAGAGCTTGCATTACATTACATGTCAGCAATCACTCGTAATTGTAGTTATGTTCTAATCGCCAATTATATCAACTAAATAGTTCCGTACCATTTATATCCAATTTGTTTCTAATATGATTACTCTCTACAATAAATCTATAAACAATTTAGGTAAAAATCACCAATGCATTTAAATATCAATTTAATCAATGGTATCTAAGTACTGTGTAAAAATCATTTTGAACTAGTAGGTAAAGTGCAAGGAAAATTAACATGCTTTTTCATACTAACAAGTACTTTAACTTCTGTTCATGGCCCAAAACATACTAAAAACAGCAGCAAAAATTAAGAAAAAAGAGACAGATATGAACGATATGTTTTCAATTAATCCATGCATGCATCTTTCTTTGGGTATACATGTGAACCGCCCTGTGAATCCGTAACAGGAGTAAACTATGAAGCTAGTAATGCTAATTACTGTTCGACTAAATATACTAAGTTTACTCCCCTAAAAACTTGAATCCCATATTTCTCAGGTAACACAATAGGAACACAAATACAAAAACCATAAGCAAAGATCAATAATTCAACACAAACAAAATGTCAAGCAGAAATCGTCAAAGATAACTTAGAGAGTATTGAAGGAAACATAAGCTTTGAGCATCTTACCTTGTCATCTACGTCAGTGAAGTTCCGTACATATTTAACTTCATAACCAATATGTTTCAAGTACCTTAAAGGAGTAAAGTATGGTTAGTAAGATTAAAATCAGATACAAACTAAATAAACGAATTCTCAATTCAAACATTTGAAAAAGATCATATCAAACAACACAATGCAAGGTATGTCATAGAACTTAATGCATTTCCGGCACGTATAAACCATTCCTTAAAATTGTCTCAAGCACAATGTCATTTATAGTAATCATTAACCACAAAACTCCAATCTTACCCGAAAATTAATAAAGTACACAAATGGAATCATATCAATACGAACAGAATTCTAACATGCAGTCCATTGAAGTATTCACATAGCAAAATCGGTTCAAATACGAAGCCAGCTGAGCTCCAATTTCACTAAATCACATAAATCAGACTCCTACGGAACACCAATGCAATCACATCCACACATACAAAATTCTAACATTCACATAATAAACATATTTACATAGCAAACTCAATTCAAATACGAAGCCAATTTAGCTCCATAATTTCACTCAGTTACATAAATCAGATTCCAAATTAGTAAGGTACACAAATGCAATCACATCAATACAAACAAAATTCTAACATGCAGTCCATAAAAGTATTCGCATAACAAAAACAGTTCAAATACAAAGCCGAACGACCTCCAATTTCACTCAATTACATAAATCAGACTCCAATTAATTTTGATACGCAAATGCTATCATATCAATACGAACAAAATTCTAACATGAAGTCCATAAAACTATTCGCATAGAAAAAACAAATACGAAGCCAAACGACATCCAACTTCACTCAATTACCTAAATCAGACTCCAAATTGATACGATACGCAAATGCTATCACATCAATACGAACAAAATTCTAACATGCAGTCCATAAAAGCATTCACATATCAATATCAATTCAAAAAATAAGCCAGATGAGTTCCACTTTCACTCAATTACATATATCAGACTCCGAATTACAATACGGTACACAAATGTAATCACAAAATTTCAATATGCAGAGCTTAAAAGTATTAACATCACAAAATCAGTTCGAATACGAATCCAAATGAGCTCCAATATTCACTACGGTACACAAATGCTATCATATCACCATGCAGAGCATAAAAACATTCACATAGCAAAATCGATCCGAACACGACACCAAATGATCTCCAATTTCACTTAATCAAATAAATCAGACTCCAAATCACAATCAAATCAATAAACACAAACTATTAACCAATTGCGTAAAACTCACGCACATTTTTATTTCAACTATATATATATATATATATATAGATAGATATATGGATACAGATATAGAGATAGAATTATACCGAAATAGGATATCAAAAGCGACGTACGCGCGCGCGTGACCGATATGACTGAAATCGTAAGAGGTAACGCCACAGACGTACATGGAGACTTTGCCAGGAACAATTGGATTGAATTTCTCTTTCTGTTTAGTCATGGAGTTGTAGATATGGAAGTCGAATTCACGAGATTCCGCCATTGTTGATTGATTGAGTGATTGATTTTGAGAAACCCTAGGGTTTGTTTGTTTTCGGCTGTGTGTGTAAAATACTCCCAAATTAAAATTGAAATAGCGTGGAGAAGATTTATGACAAGAGTTACGCTTTTGTGTCAAATTAATTCACTTAACTTATCATTCTAAATTGAAATAAGGATCGAGTCGAGTCAAGCCGAGACAATAAATTTCAAACTCAACTTGGTTATTAAAATTTGAATTTAAAATTTGACTTGAGTTCGATCGAATTTTAAATTTTAATCTTGAGTTTGACTCGGTTGCTAAAATTCATGCTCAAAATTTGATTAATAATCGTTATACTGACTCGATCTGACTTTCTTCGTGAATAACGATAGTAAAAAAAAGTAAAAGTGTAATTTAACTTAAGCTTGATAAGACTAGCGAGCAGAATATTTTGCAGCTGGAACTTGACTCGAAAACCTACTCGGATAACTTGAGCTCGACTCATCGAAACCAAGTCAGATTTAAATAGTTTACGAGTCGATCTTGAGTCGTTCGTAAGTTGTCTCCTCTCATCTACACCCGTAATCTCTATATGTAAATCTTATAGTTATTTTATTTGGATTGGAAAATTTTATAGTTTAGTGATTTCTCGGTTTATTGACTATTTGTGTTAAGTTTTACAGACTATATATAAATTATACATGAAGTTCATATTTAAGTGCAACCACATACATTAGTTAGGTAAATTAAGTCTATAATCTAAACTTTTTAAACAATATACTACATGAATTTCGTCGTTGTTGACTTGTCACCAAATTCCACTAATTAATACTCCGTAAATCTTATAAATTACTTTCGGATCTCCATGTAGTTTTTAAAAACTATATGCGAGTGTTACATGTACCAAAATAGATAACTGGAAAAGGATAATTAAATGATCATCATATGTAGTTTGAATAATATAGTGTGATATGACGTAATTTTTAAGACTTGTGAGTACCTTGAGCTTGAATGGAATAAACCCCGCATTCTCTTTTATTCCATAACAAAAACTTGTTTTATGTTATTTAACGTTAATAATAATTCTTTTACACAAAAAAATTAACTTAGTAAAAGGAAATTTCTTACTTGTTACTTTCTCTCGATGTTCTTTAGTCGTTTGTTAAAGGGTCTTGGATTTCATTTATATATGGAGTTCAACTTGGTTGTCAAGTCGAATAACTTGGTCGCCAAGTATCATAATTATGAAGTTGGTGTGTTTTGCTTGACACTAAAAGAGTTACATAACCATTTTTTTTAAAAGCTTAACATATATTGTCTTAAATTAAATAGATAAGAGATCATTCGTGTAACAAATAATTTTTTATAAAACCATATTTGCAAAAAATAAAAAGTAATAAAGACGAAAATGCTAAACATACCTCCAAGCTATGTTTAAAGGCGGTTAAACGGTTAATCAGTTAATGTACAATAAATAGAGCTCGGACCCCCTGTATTTGGTTGACTGTTTCTTGGTAGTTTACTTTTGACGGTTGCGATACATGTTATTTATACATTTAATTTATATGTTATCCATAACCCCGAGACTATGGTTAGCAAATTACTAATAAAAATAACATATGGACGATTTATGTATACTATCTATAAAACATTTGATTATGAATCTTAATGTTGAAATTTAAGAGCGAAAAGACATGTTTGCCCTCATTTAATTATCAATATTTTATTTATGTTATTTCTTAATTTTTTCTTTTATTTATTTATGAAAAAAAAACATATTAAATCCTAAACCCAATAATTTAATTTTCAAACTTTAAAAAAAAAAGAGAACTAGAAAACGCCGAAAAAATTTAATACTATTTTTACCGTCCGAATAGCCGATATATTATATATAATGTATATATCACAAAACGAACGAGAAAACTATTATCACAATGTAATTCTTTTCCTATTACTTTGATCTTGTCGCGGCATCTCGCGAGTATTTTACTAGAATAACTAAAACATAACTGTAAGAAAGTTAGTTGATATGTCTAATACATGTTAGACCCCGCATATCATGGTTAAGATAGCGGATCGTTTAAAAGTATGGGAGAATGAAGGTTACAAAGGAAGCCGAAAAAACAAGCTAAATCTGTACAAAATTAAGTGGATGTAAGTAACGTTATGCATTTGATTTGAATTCATATATGATTTCATAGTTGCGCGAGTTCTTAAATGTTTATCAGTTAGGAGTGTGTCTATGTGGGTTCTAAAACATCCCGGGGAAACTTGTTACTACGGTCTTTGTTTCAAAACATGTTTTCCTAAGAATAGCTTCCTACGCAAAACGACCCAGACTCAGTAGATAACCTCCTACGCAAACTTTTAACTTGCTGCTCAAACCTGTACTGCACCTCCCTGTCAAAAACAGTCTGCAAGAAACACCTCCTGCACTTTTGTGACAGCCCGCAACCAGCAGCACGTGTTAACCTTCTACCTATGCAAACAGAAAAATCCAACACGTAATTCACTCTGCAGATCTTCGAAAAACAGGACAGCAACACAGGCTGAGACTTTTCCGCAACCCACCAGACCAGCTGATTTTGCAACATCATGACCACATGTAGTCTACTTTTTTAATCTACTGTGGTTCGAGTCCACAATTGTATGCATTTCCATGCTCAAACCACAACGAGGCTAAAATATCAAGCCATAGGATATGATAGAGGTCCTAAAGTGAATGTAACAACGAGGCCAAATTTTGTATGTTTTACCTAATGAATTGGGATTGTATCGTGAGTCCAAGACGAGGTTAAGGTGTAGGAACTGTAATTGTTTATGACGAATTTAACATTACAAGACAAATGAATTTAAAATTCATTACAATCTAACTCTAACTTAAATTACAACACAAACTAGAAGAAGATGTAAATAAATAAAAGCAGAAAATACTCACGGGCTCACGGCTCATGTTGAACATGATTCCCATAAGACAGTTTCCACATAATATGGTCTCACACTGTTCAATGGCCGGAGCATGGAGACGACAAAATTTGTCAACTCCTCGTTGACTTTTACCCAACGCATTAGTTAGTAACGAAAGTGCACTACATAAGCTACGCATCCCATCAGGTGATTGGTTATAGAAGAACTCGAGCTGCCCTATGATATAAAACACTTCAGCAGCACCAAAAAAGATATACCGGGGAGCTTGCCAGAAAATATTTATCGGTACTTGATATCGCATATTTATACGTTTATTTCTATGCGATATTCGGTCATTTTTCATATTAAACATGATGGATAAGATAGGTTTTTGCATTTAATCGTGTAGAAAAGTTGTTTTGTCTATTTTATAGGTTTATATGATTGGGAAGTGGAAATGGTGGAAGAAATGAGTTTAAAAGACGAAAAATGGTGAAATATGACAAGGAGAACGACGCAGTACCACCTCTACCGTTTTGATCATAACTTCTTCATACGATATCCGATTTAGGTGATTCAAATTGGAGAATAAAGAAGAAAGAGAGAGCTACATTTTATAAATTTTGAATATCGGGAAATTTGGCACCCACTGCGCCGACCTAACCATCACAACGACGCACTGCGCTGTTTTCAGCAAAATTGGAGTTCGACTCAAACACGAATTCTATCGATTTTTGCCTATAAATACCAACCCAAATCATCGATAATATCATTCATTCGGTTCTTATCAATATTTGGAGCTGGAGATCTCGGTTTGGAAGCTTGGAGAGCAAGGAAAAGAGTTAGAGTTGGTGTTCGATTACAATTCGATCACGACACGTTTTGCAACTTTCCTAGTTTGTTTCTTACTCTTTTATTCCAGATTTTTAGTATGTTTTCTCTACTTTTATTTGCTGTTTTGAACTTTAATATGAGTAGCTAAACACTTTTGAATGCTCGTTTGAATAATGGATCTTGATTGACGGTTTTGTTTCGTTTTTGAATGTTTAGGTGTTTATGTTTAATCGTAGATCCTTACTTGTTTAAGTTTTAATATATTATCATAAAGTTGTTTATATACAAATTAATTAATCAACATTCTAGGTATTCGAGAGGAATCTAGATAGGTTAAATAAATTGTATGAAATAATCAATCGGTCTTTAATTGGTTTAAAATTGTTAGGATTCGAGAGGACCTAGTAATAACAACTTAGGTAATTAAACGTGAATGAGTAAGTCTAATTAAATCATAGAACACCGGCTTGTTAATTAATGCTTAATTGTTTATAATTATAACTTTATTCGAAAGGAACATTATAGTTTGAAATAGTTAAAGTTAGTAAGGTATTCGAGAGGAATTTTACTATACATTAGAAGTTAAAGATACATTCAATTACGTAAACTTAACTAGATTTCAAGTGAAGTATCAAACGAGTGTTTTTCTCCATTATTTGATAACAAACAATTACTTTTTCTAAATCGATTTTATAATCACTCTTTAGTTTAAATAGTTAATTAATCGTGACAACAAAAACCCAAAAACAAACAAGTATTATTAATTCGAAGTTAAAAACTAAATTAGTCCCTGTGATCGAACCTTTACTTACTTAAAACTATATTATATACGAATAGGTGCACTGCCTATAAGTGTGTAATTAAGTCTACAAGTATGTCGAGTTTATTAAACTAGATTTTACACATCAGTACTGCAACGTTTTGGGTAACCAAACCAAGTGATTTTGCAAGATTAAGACGTTTTATCTCGGTCAATGCTGCAGCCACCATACAAAAAATGGAGAGTAAAAGACCAATACCCATTCGTTGCAATTCAGTAAAACCTTTTTCTTGACCTGTGAGTTTTCTTGCTACTTTTACGATGATTCTATCATAGCCCGAGACCCAAAAGAGTACACTAATGCCGTCAAACGTCACAAGACAAGCTGCAGGAATGGTGAAAGAACCAATAGTAGCGTCCATCGACATCCCTTGCTCCACAAACATTGTTGAGAGTTGTGCAAAAACTGCATAGTACACGATCCCCGTTGCCCAAATTGGGAACATCCGGATCAAGATTTTGAGTTCTTCTACTTGTGTTACCGTGCATAGCCTCCAAGAATCGGAGTAGTTTCCACTTTCGTTTTCTACAGATGACAACACAACAGCTTTATCAAGATACCTACAAAGAAAAATTAAATAAATCGATTTTTTTGGGATATCATATCGGTAAGTGACTAAGTGAAGAAAAATATGTTAGCTCATTAGTATGCATGATTTTCCGACTTCCTTCTATTGTGGACATAAAGCCCGGTAAAGAAAAACGCAGACTGGAAAGGTGTGGCTGATGGGCAAATAGAATCTACACATTCAACAGGCTTCAAGAAAGGTACCGATGCTGAGAGTGTCAATGTGCACATTCCCTGCGCAAAATATCTCATCGTTACAGTATATATTTTAATAAAATGAAATGAACGAAAATGATGGGTTGTTTATTACTATGAGGTATACGACAGTGAAAACTACAATAGTCCAATATCGTCCCCAATATGCATCTGCCAAGACGGCGCCAATAAGAGGAGCGAGGTAGCAAGTTCATTGCCATGTAGTAACGTTTCTTGCAGCAGTAACATTTCCTTGATGCAGTTTCTTGGTGAGGTAACTAACTAGATTGAAACTTATCCCATAGTAGACTAGGCTCTCGCAAACACTCGGTACCAAGTATAAAGGGGCATGCTTTCCAGTTTCCAGTTTTGTTTTTCAAAACAGGTTGTCCTTTAATATCAACTGAACCGTCTTCGGTATACAGGCTGCTATCAGTCTACACGGAATACAGACATGTAAAGCGAAAACATATAGGACTTGTCCGGGTTGCTCACTAAAACTGTTTAATAGCGCGCTTATTTTGTTTTGATGCATCGGATATGTATATACGTTTTTGAGCCTCTGATTATTTGTTAGTGAAATAAAACGTAAACAAATGAGGTTTTCCTTGTAAAAGGTTACCCAAGGATAGGGAGGTCGAGTCATTTTAACCCAGATCTACGTAGATCTACGCATATTTACATTTTTTTTTTGTTAAACTTTAACCTTTCTTATATCTAAAAAAGTTAAAGTTTAACAACAAAAAAAAACTAAAATTTGTCATAAAAAGGTAAAAAAAAAACCCTTATCTTTTGTCTTATCCATATATATCCTACAAGTATGATTTTTTTAGAAAGGCGCGTACCCACAATTAATCAAGAGGGTTTTAGAAAAAAAAAAAAAAAAAAGCCGCGTCCTAAACGCCACGCCAGTTGACAACCCTATTGCCGGAGTGGGTAAAGGCGTTGTGGAACCAAAAAACAGCGTGAATCGCCTCCACCCCCGTGTGCTCTTAGTATTAATATATAATGTTAGTGGACCTCGTCTATATCAACACCTTAGGTATTAATGAATACATTTATGGGCTAACTATACATAAACGTGTACACTAGTAGGTAGTTGGATACGGTTTTTTTCATGTTTAAGGCTCGTGAAAATACAAACCTTTTTATGATATTAGAGTTGAGACTCATATCAGTTCAATTGGATCCGTGCATCTTTCAAATACACTCATCTTTGTTTATTTGACATCTATTTATTTAATTTAATAAGTAACATTTATCAAATGTCAGGCCACTTTTCTTAAACCATATTTTTAGTCGAATCGGGTTTGAAATAAAATTATTTTTTTAATACTTATTAATGAATATATTAGATTAGTTTTTAGTTTAGGATATTTGATTTAAATAAAAATATCAATATTTACTTTGTTTATGTTTCGAATGGATTACTTCTTTTATTTTTATATCTTTTACTTCAAACCCCTCGTTACTACAAAAATATTAATAAACCATGGTTTCTTGTCAAACAACCGTGATCTATTACATATATACAAACCCCGTTTTGTTTTAACCTTGCAACCTCGTCCCATATTTTTTCAAATAGGTCACGGTTTTTTACTAAACAAGTGTAGTTTATATTCTTTTTAAGAATGTATTGTATCCCAACGACCTAATTTTTGTTTCACATATCGGTTATTTTTTCAAAATAACTCCATTAATACTATCTTGTAACTTTAAGAAGTTCTACACCAAAAATCCTTAAAATTTGAGAAAAAAATATTTAACGAAATAAGGTGTTAGGCATGTTTTCCAACCCTTTATACATCATTAATGTTGTAGTCTTTCATTGTTTTTATTAAAAACTACCTATGAGGCGGAAATTGTCTCATAAAAGTATAGCGTCCCTTGTTTCTTATTGATTATGTCTTCATACGGTATGTTTGACGTAAATGAGGCTAGAAGTTGTAGTTACAAGCTGTAACTAGAAGTTGAAGCTTTTATTTCGAAACTTTTAGTTTTTAAAAGTCTCAAGCTTTTTAAATTTTCTTTACATTTGGGAATTTTATCTATTTTTAAAACTTAAATTACTTAATAACTAAACGAGTCTTTCATATTTGACCGTTTTTATTTTTAAATTTAAAAATATGAAAATCGAGCCTATAGGGAATTGCCCATGGGGGTGAGCAAGTCCAACTTAAAGAACTTGATAATCTTCTCTTAGGTATCATGCATGGGCTTCACAAAGACGAGAGAAATAAAATAGGTATGTTTATTATTGAACGGAGATAGGTATATCACTCTCACACAAATGGCAACCGAAAATCTTCAAGAAGTGAGACGGAACAAGTTGAACGGAGATAGGTATATCCGTCTCTCCGTCTCACCAAAACCATTCAGCACAGGGATGGTCCTCGGGAGGCAGGAGTAGACCGTGCCTATGGCATCGTAAGGGGGAAGTGTGGAGGATGGAGGAAGACGTTCACACCATATAGGCACTCGTCTTAGTGTATAACATACATAAAAATATATGTTAATGATTATCATTTACTTTTAATTGGTTTAGTTTATATCAATATCTCATTTCCGATAAATTCTAACTCGGATTACAATTATGTAGAAGATGGTTATTTCATTTTTTTTCTTTTGATTCGAACATTTAATCAAAATCCTACACCTATTAGACCTTTTTCAACCATATACTCTATATTTAGAGTATGAAAATGTTGTATATAATACTCTAAAAATATATCCATCTCAGACAATGTACTCTAAAACACAAACTCCAATATTTTTATACCATTTATATTACTATTTTATAGATAAATGTATAAAAATAAAATAAAGAATTAAAATATTAATATAAAAATTATAGAGAAGTGAACAGTGATACTTTATATTTGGAGTCTCTAAAATTTTCTTCAAATATAGAGTATGGTTGAAAAGCATAATTTGGACTTCGTCCTTTAAAAATAGAGTATATGGTGATTATAAAGGATCCCTTAGATATGGTCTTAGAACTCGATAAGCAACAAGACACAAACCACACGAAAGCGAAAGACAACATACATTCGTTATTGTAATTGCATCTAAAAAACATATAAACAATATCTTAACATCAACATAAAGAACATATGAACTGACAGCGCTCTGTTCTCGAGTCTAAAATTAAAGGAAAGGAAAGTAATGTAAAGAAAAGGAAAGTAAAGTAAAGGAAAGTATTTATTTTACTTTACAATCACCCCAAATATGGCCGGATTGTTTTATTGAATAAAATGTATAAACTTTACCTCCTAATCCTTTCCTTTACTTTGCTTTCCTTCCTTAAAAAAAACTTGAGAACACAACAATTTATTTATTTCCTTTCCTTTACATTCATTTACCCTCAAAATAAAACTTGAGTGAGCCTGTCCAAATTCCCCCGTTTCTCCCAAAAATTACATAAGTGTGTCTCTATATGATGCATACGGGAGTTTGGACGTCTGGTTAAATAAAATCTTGGCATATAGAAGACGTAACAAACTAACCAGGCGCGCCAATAAGTGGTTGACATTGCTTCGCTCTCCACGACTATGTAAGACCGGTTCAAGGTATGCAAAAGCAATCCATAAGCATATATCAGATCAATCTTCACAGATGTTCGTTCACTTTGTATCGATCTGGATGAATTTCAGAAAACAGCGAACCAGGACATAAAGCCTACAATCAAAGAAACAAACAAACAATCCTTACAAAACATAAAATTTTCAATTCAATCAGAAGTTTTAAATTAATTAGGGGAAAGAAACAAGTAAGGAATGCTTACATCGAGCTTCGTTTGAAGGCTTCTTGGCCGCTTCTTAGGTTTTCGATTAGGTCTTTTTCCAGTTATAGCTAACAAATCATCTTGAATTTCTTTTATTGATAAAGAAACAGAAAACTTAGGTCTTTCATCTTTCTTAAAAAGATTTCTTCGCGGCCGCATGGATTTCTTCTCAGATCGAAGCTCATTAACCTCCCTATTACATGTTACTTTTCGCTTAGACCTTTCGTCGATTTCATCAAGAGTAGGAACAACATTGATCGGTTGAATATCGTTTTCAAGAATTCTTTCTCTCATCTTACTGACATCGGTTCGATATTCCATCAATAATTTCTCTCTAGTTGCTGAGATCTCTTCTTCAATATAATGTTGATCTTCGGTATCTGAAGATTCATGGTAACTAGCAACGGGCATTGCACGAATCGGGTAATAATCGTTGCTACACGGTAACAACTTCCTTGTTCCCCATGTTGGTAAGCTGAAACTATGGAGATGATTTGATCTCTCCATTCACAAGAATTCGAGATTTTGAGTTCTTGTTTGTAAATTTTCGAATAGGGGTTTTTTGCTTATATAGGAGGTTAACCCAAAACGCTGATATGTATTATGGTTGGTTATGAGAAATTTATTGTAAATATTACATAGTTAGCCCTTTGTGTTATTGCTTACAACATGTTTTTCCCATGAAAAAACGTGCATCGGGACTATGTTTAAAATGTTCAGACACGTATAATTATATTATATACTAATAATAATCTGCCCTTAGTTTAAATAACCATCTATGTTTTTATGGATAACCTTTCATTCATACAACATTATTATGGATATCTGAATTTCTTATTCATAAAGAACTATGGTTAGCGAACTCCATATTTTAGTTATTTAAATTTAAGTAAATATCTTTTTCACTTAATTTGTCATGTGTCTCGATTTGCTATTTCATGAGAAGATAATGTGTCAAATATAAAAATTATTATTTTAGGTATTTAAGGTATGTTTGATAAAATTAATTTGTGGTTGTAACTAGTAGCTTAGTGGCTAAAGCTGAAAGTTGAAGCTTATATTAAGAGCCGAAAAATAGAGTTTTTTTTTTCCGTAAATGTGTTTGAAAAATAGTTTAAGTTGGAGTTTAAAGATATAAAATGACTAAAAATCATATAATATAATAAGTCAAATTTTATGAGAGGTATTTATATAATATATCATAATATAAGCCCACGTTAGATCAGATTGATGATGTCATCAAATATTATTTTCATTTTACACCCTCTTACAATACATAATTACATTCTCTTTCTTCATTCGATCTCCACTAAAATAAAAAACATAATTCTAATATACATATAGAATCGTTTAATTTGGACTTTGATTTACGTTATTATTATTCTAAAATTTCCTAATACAAAACATCAAAACATGAAGTGTATATGTTATTATAACTATAAACATCAGTATAACATTATTTTCTCATAATAACTTAAAATCTACATAAACATAAAATTTACGATTCAATTTTTATTTTTTTCCGTGTTATCGCGGGACAATAATCTAGTAATATATCAAATATAAGCCCAAACTATTTTTGTAAACTAGTTGAAATAACTTATATTTTAGGAGTTTATTTTTTAAATAAATACTACAAATAAGCGTCAAATAAGCTTTTTCAGAAAAGAACTCAAACTTTGAATAAACCCCGTTTGAACCTTGTATAAACCCTTGACAAATACAGGCTTAATGAACTTGAAAAATATAAATTGAATAAAAGAAATATTAAAGAAAGATATAATACTTGATTAACGTGCATTAAATATATTAATAAATATAAAAATAACAATTCATTCAATATCCAATTTTTCTAATTACCGGAAGAAGAACTTTGACAAGTGATAGAAGCTTAAAATTATACGGATTTGTAACAAGTATGCGAAATTTGGTTTGCACGACCATTTCTTATATTTAAGTTTAAAATTCATACTCTTATTGCGATCTAATCAAAAGCAAACATATTTACGTAATCTCCTAAGATATCATTTCCCAGCCTTTTTAGATCAAATGTTGATACATTTTAGTGTCTCCACAAGACCAAGAGGATGGTTTGCACCACGACATCTTTCAAACTTCTATTTTTTGTGTTGTCGGTCAGCCAAAAAACTTTTTTTTTCACAAAATGGCTAAACATTACTACAATAATTCCCGATCACCATCAACTATTTTTTTCAACATTATACTCAACAATGCTATTTCAAATACGAGTTATTCGTCGACAAATTAGTCTTCCGCATCACAATCGAGCAATTTACCCCAAAAATGAATGAATTTTTCAAAGTACGTAACTAAAACAATTTGTTTTCAATCGCACCCCACAACTCACGATCCCGATTCTATCAATCTCCACAACAACAATATTATTGGTGTCAACAAACAAAATCTCCACAACAACAATACCATTGGTAATTGGTATCATTAATCCCCACAAACACCACCAAACCAAAATCAAATTCTTAACTCCGCAAAACCCCACACAATATGGAAGCCCTAGCTGAATCTGAGCCTGTAAAAAAGGACAAAGAAATGAGCAACTAAAAATGTTGTGAAACCAAGCTAAACCTCCCAAAATAGAGTGAATGTTAGTTCAAAATTGGGCATGTCTTTATGGAGGGTCGTACACGAAAACTACAACAGTCTAGCTCATACCAAATGTTGGATCAACTTATAATCGGAAAATGGTGGAAACTTCAAAGATGTCAAGATTTTCCGAAGCATATACCAAAAAGTTTGATGATAAGCGAAAAAGTGGGAAAGGCGACATAGGTCTTATGTTGGCGGCCCGTGATGCATTTAAAGCTCAAATGTCACACCCCGCTAAAGCGGAACCACGAGGTGTTACAGTTTATGATATCGATCAGGAGTCAAGGTTACAACAAACAATTATAACAAAAATACATCGAATATAATAAATCATGCCAAAGTATACAATAGATAACAAACATCTCAAATACATAACAAATCCCAAAATACACGGATCATAAAGGAACTACATCAAATCAAACAAGTTCCAAATAACAAAACAAACAATCCGCATAAAAAGCATGACATGATCATATAAGCAAATCATCGAACTCCTGAAAAGCGTTTAAAAATACGTCAACAATAATGTTCGTGAGATTATTCGCAATAAAGTTGAAATTTGACCCATTTTTAAATATGACAATAATAATAAGTTTCCAATAGTATCTTGTTTTACAACCCTAGTGCAACGTATATTGCCTAGATAACATATACCCGATCCTTAACCACAATAAATAACTCAAATCCTAAGGCGATCAAACCAAAGGCAACAAATAATCACAAACGACCATAACATCCACTCATAGGGACATCCTATCGAGTAATGAGGGTTTGGTCAAACCCATATAGATCTATATATATGCAACTGAGGCTCAAAGAGTTAACAGGTATAACATGGGGGCCTAACAAGGCCTAATGATCATATAATCAAAGACAATTCTGATCCACTAGGTAAAACAAGATTAAATAATAACAAGTTTCAAATAACGCTTTCCAGCCCAAAGTAAAGCAGTAAAAAGAGGCTCGAATAACTCACAAGTCAATCAGTATCAGTGTCGAGACGTCAAATCAGAGGAGATCACTTCAATGCCTAAGTACCCTAGAATAACGACATAACAAAAGTCTAAGTACCTCTATAAGTCTAGTACGTTTTAGCCTTATTAATTAACGTTATATTACATTTTGTATTCAAAGAGTCCGAAAGAATAACATTTCGAGTCGTTACCGACGAATAGGAGGTAACGATAGAAGATTGAATATTGAAAGCCGAAGTTTAGTCGAAATTAATCAAAATCAACGTAATAAGATAGTTGACTTCGGTCAAAGTCAACGATTAAAATATGGAGTCAAAGTCAACTAAAAAGTCAACATTTGAAGAATTTAAGCATATTTATAATTATACTTAAAGATTTCGAATATTTTAAGGTTAAAAACTCTTTTATATACGTTTAACGAAAATTATAATTTATCATTAGAAGTTTGAGATTACGATCGCGTTTTAAGTAAAAAATACGTCTGTCGAAAATATATAAGTTTAAAGTTTATCATAATAATAAATATTATGTTTATGATTGAGATCACGTCTTTGAGTTTAAAGACGTCTATTTGTCAATATATACTATTTTATATATAGAAATATACTTATATGTATTCGAAATGTTTAAAGTTAGTTTTTAGACTTTTTCTTTAAAACGTTTTAAGAATCGTAACTTTTATAATAAGTTTTAATGATAATAAGTTATATGTCCAAAAAGTTGTATTACATAAATATGTATATAAGGTTATATATACTAAATATGTAACTTTTATATAATAATAAGTTATATTGCATAAGATTTCATATATACAAGTTTATGTATGTTAAATATGTGAACTTTACATAAATAATACTTATAATATTAATTAGTGTCAAAACGTCATACTATAACTTATTTAGTCCAAAATAGTCCAAAAAGTCCAAAGAGTCCAATAATTCCGATAAGTTCGATGACGGTATAATTTTTCTATTATTACATCCTTTACGTATAATCCACCATTTTATAAACTTATTTTCATAATTACACCATTTTATGATACTATTAACTAATAACTTGTAATATGAAGATTTTATGTGGTAAAATGTTAAATAATTAGGTTTTCATCCATATTAATCCATTTTACATGTTACTTAACCAAATTTTAAGATTTATTAAGGAAAACGTAATTAAGGGAAACTTGGAGAGTACCGAAGATCTCCGCAAATATCAACAAATCACCGAACAAAATCACGAAAATGAACCCGGAAAATGAGCTCCTATGATGGTGGTGCTGAGAAAATCCAACTCCAACTACAAAATAAACACACCAGTAGAAATAGAGCTTAAAAAAGAAAAGATAGAGAAATAGGTGGAAGATTTTTTACCGAAAACTCAAGATGAGTACATCTTCAAGGTGGTAGATGAAATCTCGGATATGGAGAAATGGAGGTGATGGAAGGAGGAAAACCTTGCATCATGCAATCAAGAAGATTATGTTAGAAATTATCTAACATAAACATTAGAATAAAAGAGATTTAGATGATGAGAAAGAGAACTTACCAAGTAATTTAACAAACGAAGGTGTAGGATGATGAATATGATGATAGAAAACTATTTCTAGCTTGAAAACTCACTTGAATATGTGTGGTTTTAGGTTCATAATCTCTGGAAATTGGGAGAGAAATTGAGAGAAATGAGTTGGTGAAAGTGAAATGAAAGTGGAAATGAGAAAAGAAGTGTAAAGTGTGAGATATTGTAACACTAGTATTTTAAACACACCAATTTTTTTTTTTTTTTAAAAACATTCTACAATATATACATAACTTAACCAAAATGGAAGTTATCGTTTACTTATACTAAAATATCATTTAACATGTTTAGAGCGGAAGCTCGTTACAAAAGATTTATCTTCATATCTAGGTCCCCATCCATCCTTCCTATGCTTGCCTTGCAAATACGAGATCCTTTTTACCTACAAACATAACAATCAATAATATACATTAGCATTAAGCTAGTGAGTATACTTAATAACATAGTAACACATCTCCAAGACTATTTAAAGTCTTACTACATACCCTCGCGGTATATAATTATAACTAACTCTACTCTTTCCCGACTAATGAAAGTCGATTCTACTTCTCTTTGACACATAAATGTCTTCTCCATTCTTCTCTATCATCATGATAAGTTAATATATCATTTCTCTACTTAAACTACCTTAAAATACACTAAAAACTGATCTAGGGGTCGAATGCTACGCATTCGGACCCATAGGCGACGCATTCAACATGACAAAACACCACATCAGCCACTGAGCTCCGAATGCCTCGCATTCAACCCACAGGCGAAGCATTCGGGGAATTTTCTGGCTGATTTTCGTTTTTCAAACGTTTCCTGCACTTACATGTTAGTTTACGCCACTTTAAATCCTTATTTCCGCTAACAACACTAACTATAACTTGGAACAACTTACCTAGCAATCTTTAATACATTAATACAAACTTTAAACACCAAAACCATATGAAAATGAGTCTAGTATACTCACCTTGATGTCGAATTACTTTCACTATCTTTACGTTGCCTTCCCTTTGCCTTTATCTTTCAAATCTGAATTACAAGGTCAAAATACTAAAACTTCAATACTCATAACCACATAACTAACAACTTTATCATACATTCTCTTCTAACAAACTTAACATTACTTGGTTAAATCGTTTTCTACCCATCATGTCACTTTTGAGGTCTTTGACCCGTTAACATTTACATATACATGAAAGCATTTCAATTACTATCCAACATATATATATATATATATATATATATATATATATATATATATATATATATATATATATATCAACAATACATAAAAATGGTCATTTCTTTCTCTTTAACCAATTTCTACCCATTTGCCACCCCTTGGGTCAATTGACCCGTTTAGCAACTCCAAATGGAGAAATCATAATATCATACTCTATCTCCTTCATAGAACTTAAACATACAATTCTAACATTAAATTAACATACAAAATGCTCAAATTAACAATTCTCAAGATTACCCCCAAATTATAAAAACCTAATTTTACCAATTAAACATTTCTACTCTTCAATTAAACATCCAAATAATGTTATAACACATAGCACAAACTCAAATTCATCAAGAAATACCAAAAATATATATAAATTTACCTTCTCCACTCCAAGGTCAAATTAGCTAAATTCCTTTATCTTCAAGTCTTAATTCCTTATATACTTCACCAATTTAACACTAATTTGAAGGAAATTGAAATCTCTCTTAGCTTAAATCACTTACACACACTCAAAACACATACAAAAACATCAGAATTTGACACCTAGCTATCTTACTCATACCAATTTTCGGATTTACACTTTTAGTCCCTCAACTTCTCAAATCTTTCTAACTTACAACAATTATTAGAATTATTAACTAATTAAGTCCTTTCTAACTAAAATCAACTATCTTTCTTACAATTCTAGTCCTTCACTTATATAACTTCTCAAATAATATAAATATAACACATTTATATTATAAACAATTAAATACTTACGAAATATTTAAATTTCCGAAAACCGGGATGTTACAAATCTTCCCTCCTTCTAAAGATTTCGTCCCCGAAATCTATTCTTCAAACAACTTGGGATAAAATTTCTTCATTTCATTCTCCGGTTCCCAAGTAAATTCCGACCCCTTTCTATGCTTCCATTGAACCTTAACCATACTAATTTGTTTATTTCTAAGTTGTTTTATTTTCCGATCGAGAATGGCTACCGGTTCTTCTACATAATTTAACTTCTCATCGATTTCTATATCATCTAGTGGAATAAATGTTGTTTCATCCGCAAGACACTTTCTTAAATTTGACACATGAAATGTAGGATGTATCTTACTTAAAACTTCGGGTAATTCTAATCGATAAGCAACTTTTCCGATTCTTTCTAAGATTTTAAATGGCCCAATATATCTCGGACTTAGTTTTCCTCTCTTTCTAAATCGGATCACTCCTTTCCATGGGGAAACTTTCAACATCACAAAATCACCAACTTCAAATTCTATCGGTCTTCTCCTTTTATCGGCATAACTCTTTTGTCGATCTTAAGCCATCTTAAGTCTTTCTCTTATTTGATCTATCTTCTCCGTTGTAATTTGTACAATTTCTTTTTCTCCCAATTCTCGTTGTCCAATCTCACCCCAACATATTGGCTTTCTACATTTTCGTCCATACAACATTGTATAAGGTGCACAATCTATACTCGCTTGATAACTATTGTTGTAAGAAAATTCTACTAACGGTAAATGATCATCCTAATTACCTCCAAAATCTATTACACATGCACGGAGTAAATCAACCAATGTTTGAATTGTTCTTTCACTTTGCCCATCGGTTTGAGGATGATAAGCCGTGCTAATATTGAGTTTCACCCCTAATTCTTCTTGAAAACCTCTCCAAAAGTGAGAAGTAAAACGTGTATCTCTATCCGAAACTATCGAAATTGGAACTCCATGTCTTACCACAATCTCTTTCAAAAACAATTCCGCCATTTTCTCCGAAGAAATAGCTTCCTTAATTGGTAAGAAATGAGCACTTTTAGTCAATCTATCCACAATTACCCAAATAGCATCATTCTTTCTTTTAGACTTTGGTAATTTCGTCCCCAAATCCATAGTAATATTCTCCCATTTCCACACCGGTATTTCTAATGGTTGCATCTTTCCATAAGGCTTTTGGTGTTCCGCTTTAACTTGTAAACATGTCAAACATTTTCTACATATTTCACTATATCTCTTTTCATACCCGGCCACCAATAATCTTCTTTAAGATCTCTATACATTTTCGTACTACCGGGATGAATAGAATATTTTGACTTATGAGCTCCGTCTAGTAAAACTTTCTTACAATCCGATGTATTAGGAATCCAAATTCTTCCAAATCTAGTCTTTAAACCTCGGCTATCTTCCATTAAGCTTTGCACTTGACCCACAATTCTTTCTCTTTTCCAATTCTCCTCCTTAATTGCTTCTAATTGAGCCCCTTTAACCGAATCAAAGAAATTAGCATTAATAATCAAAGCTAAAGAGTAAAGTTTCATTTCCGGTTGTGAACTCTTTCTACTCAATGCATCCGCAACAACATTTGTTTTTCCGGGGTGGTATCGTATATCACAATCGTAATCCTTCACCAAATCTAACCATCTACGTTGTCTCATACTAAGATCATTTTGAGTAAAGAAATATTGCAAACTTTTATGATCCGTATAAATCGTACATCTTTCTCCATAGAGGTAATGCCTCCATATCTTTAATGCAAACACCACCGCCGCTAACTCCAAATCTCGTACCGGGTATTTCTTTTCATTTTCTTTCAATTGTCTCGAAGCATAAGCAATAATGTCACACCCCACCGTTGGCGGAAACGTAGAGTGCAACACGATTGGCGATCGTCATAACACAACAGTAATATAAAGAATATAATCTATATGAATAATTAAATAATGTATTGTTATGACGTCGCCATACTCAAGGTATAAACCTTAGTACACGAAAATCGTCAAACACTACAAGAAGAATATTCAAATGTAATTATCAACGAATGAAAGAATACTTGGGTGTGCAAACCCGAAATGTAAACGAATGCATATAAATAATAAATATCCGTAAATGCAAAAGATATCCTGAGGTCATCTAGAGTCCGATTCCTACATCCAAGTCCTATGCCTGCTCATTACCTGAAAACAAAGCTTAAAATGTCAACACAAAGGTTGAGCGAGTTCACTGAGTAATTTAAGTAAAACAATTTAAATGATTTACGTAAAATAAAGAATGTTTCTATAAAAAGAAGTTTCCATTTATAGAAAGTTTCCTGAAATAGCAAGTGAGTCTCAAAATAGTAATTGTAGTTCAAATAGTGTAACTAATGCATAAAGTAATTAAAACAGTAGTAACATCAGTAAAATCCATTACTGATTGTATCGGTAGTTACCTTAACCGATAGGAAGTGTGTGTCAGTAGTTCCGTTAACTGACTGTAATGTCTTACGGGTCGGTGGGGAACGGTCCACACAGTAAGACTAATCATGTAGTGACCATTTAGCCCTTTGGCACCATGGTCTGTCGGTCACTAGTAAGTCCACTCTACTAGTGTGTATGTATGTAGTGTATATATGGGGGGGTGTCACTACGCATGTAGTCACAGTATGTCAACCATCTCGTTTGAAAACAATTTTGTATGCATTAGGTTTTCGTTACACTTTAGTAATTGATTTGTTTCTCAAAACATTTCATTTTGAAAAGTAGTTTAGGTAAGCTTTGTCTCCCCCAAATTTTGCACAAATAAGTGAAAACAGTAAAAACATAGGGGCAATGAACTCACCTTATCGAGTGAGCGTCTGTAAGCGGTACTGTGTGTATATGGTGTAGTAAGTTGGTCACAAATAGAGTCCTCACTAGTCCTAGAGCTCCCCTAAAGTAGAAATTAATAACCGACAATAAGTTTACGATTTACATTTTACTGTAACAATGTACGTAGGTTTGACCTACAACACAACGGAAGATTTAAACAACAAGATTTGGGAATCTGATGGCGCATCGGATGGTCTCAACTCAACGAGTAGGTGTTTTCAAGACGGCACAACTTGGGTTATAGAAATAATTAATGAATGGATTTTATATGTACTTAAACTAGACGAAAAGTACTACCACGAGGAACTTTGAATCGTTTAAGTTGAATTAAGAATTTATAATTTACGGTGGTTGCAAAACGGCTAGTTAGCTAGTTGTTACTTAAGTTGTTATTAATGTATTTGATCCCTAAAACATAAAAAGGCTTTTATATAATTTCATAATCTGTTTAAAACATATTTATAATTTGTTTAACATTGGTTAACATCATTTATTCGTTGGCTAAGTCGTTACAATCGTCCAAATTATTAATCCTAATATAACCGTAAAAATTCAGTTTGACCAACGTTCAGTGTAAACGATATTCTGAGAGTTCCACAAACAATTAGACAACGAGACAAATTTTCCCAGAAAGTAGACTCCGAGACCTATAACTTTGCTTTAGACTTTAGTCCCAAATTCGAAATCGTTTAGTAGTTATGATTTTTTTTAAACAGGTAAGACAGCAGCAAAAGAACAAACACTTCGCTGTACCAACGTCTACTAAAATGCAGTTTGCGGGAGATTGAAAAATAATTAGACGATATATCTTACATTTTTGAAAACTAGATTCGAAGGGCTACAACTTTCATCTTGACACCAGTTTCAAATTCCAAATCGTTTGGGAGATATTAAGAAAACAAGACTGCCCAAATTTTCCGTTCAGCAAGTTCTTAATATATGAAAAAAAATAACGAATAAGGGTTTTAAACGAGACGAAAAGGTCAGCGAGTTTACGAGTGGTTTTTATACGTTAATAGCAGTTTATGAAGGCGTCTAAAATCCAAATCAAACACCAAAAACAACGATAAATTAGAGTATTTCAATAATGATTTCGACACGCAACTTATGCAAATCAACGATTTGAATATAATGAATCAAACAACGAAAAATAGATTATTAGGACCTGACTATGAAGATGAATAGATCAGATTGTTAACGGAATGAAATCACTTCTTGATGCTTGAAACTCGAGGCTGCGATATCAACAATTTACAAACTAATGAAGATTCTAAGTGGAAATCAGCCAAGCCAAAACAGATTACAATATGACAAATGTGAATCACCTCATACGAAATACATTGCTGGGAAACGAGACTGATGAGGGATAAGTGGCTGCTCGGGTTGTGGACTTCGCTGGACACACACACATACACACCATGTGTTACAAATCGAATTACATACACTCAAATTAGAATTTCGAATAAAAGATGAAAGACTTGCGAACTTAACAAACAACCTGAATGATATTGATCTTGAGCAGATGATTGGCACAATGAATCTAAGACTCTAAGAATCTGCTCGATGGCTGAGGTATATATAAACTTCACCGAAACAAAATCAACAATTAGGGTTTTAGGATATTCAAATCAAAACTCACGGATTCAATTTAAACTACCTTGAAATATAGATATGATGAACACGATGGTGATGGTGAATAAGCCAAAACCGATTAGTCTGATGGTGAAAACGGACAGCAGCAACAGCAAGTGATGAAGGGGTGACGGCTAGGAGGGAACTAGGTCTAGTTTCGGATTACAGCAGCTCATATCACGGGATTACTTTCCTTGAACGATTTTATGTAGATGAAGGTGAAGCAAGGAGGTGAGGCGGCTGCCATTGGAGAAGAACCAGTCGGCTGGTTGCTATGTGGGAAAGAAGGGGGCGGCTGCTAGGTGGGAAAAAGAAAAGGTGACGGGTTTTAGGGAGGAAACAAGAATTTAGGGTTTAGAAATGTGATTATTAGGGTTAAAAGAATTTAGGGTGTGTTTGGCTTAGGGTTCGGTGAAAGCAAGACCATGTTTAACTCTTAGCATCCGAAAGTTACAATACATAAACTCTCAAGTGTGAATTACAAACACCAGAAACGGGACGCACACTCGAAGCTACAATAAAAGAATTTAGACGGAACCCAGAATAGTACAAATGTATCATAATTTAGTTCAGTAAAGAGGATTTGTGTTCACAAGATATCTATAAGTTCACAAAGTATAACATACAACTAATTCCAAAAAAAACCAAACGAGATTTATTCGCTAAGTCATCTAGGAGCTCGACTAGTGGAACTAACTATTGTGCACCTAACTAATACTATAGCATCACATATAGAGTATACACACATGTCACAAGTAATCATTATACATAAAAGAAAATGTAAAGCTCTTTTTATAAAAAAAATTTGTAAACCAGGTAAGAGCATACGGCATACTAGACTAATCTGAGTCGCAAAAGTGAAGGTTGTCACAAATAACCCTTCCATGTTGCATTAAAACACATCCTAAACCGGTATATGAAGCATCACTATAAACTACTAAATCTTTCGTTCCATCCGGTAATACTAACACCGGTGCTTCACTTAGTTTCTTCTTTAAAATCTGGAAGGCTTCTTCTTGTTTTTCTTTCCATTCAAACTTCTTATTCTTTCTGGTTAACTCGGTTAAGCTCGAGGCTATCTTAGAAAAGTCTTGAATAAATCTTCGATAATACCCCGCAAGACCAAGAAAACTACGGATTTCCTTCACATTTTTCGGAGAATTCCAATTGACAATTGCTTCAATTTTCGCCGGATCTACTTTTATACCTTCTGCATTTACTACGTGACCCAAAAATTGAACTTCTTCTAACCAAAATTCACATTTAGAAAATTTTGCATATAATCTTTCTCGTCTAAGAATCTCCAACAATTGTCGTAGATGATCTGCATGTTCTTCTTTACTCTTTGAATATATCAAAATATCATCAATAAAGACTATAACTGATTTATCTAACATCGTTCTACAAACTCTATTCATCAAATCCATAAAAGAAGCGGGGGCATTTGTTAAACCGAAAGGCATAACCAAAAATTCATAATGACCATACCTCGTGCGAAAAGCTGTTTTCGGTACATCTTCTTCCTTTACCTTCAACTGATGGTAACCCGACCTTAAATCTATCTTTGAAAAGAATTTCGCTCCTTGTAACTGATCAAACAAATCATCTATCCTCGGTAACGGGTATTTATTCTTGACTGTTAATTTATTAAGTTCTCGATAATCTATACACATACGCATACTACCATCTTTCTTTTTCACAAATAAAATCGGTGCACCCCACGGAGAAGAACTAGGACGGATAAAACCCAATTCTTGTAACTGACTCATTAATTCTTTCATTTCGACCGGAGCTAATCTATATGGAGCTTTTGCTACAGGTGCAGCACCGGGAATCAATTCTATTCTAAACTCTACTTCTCTTTCTGGCGGCAAGCCCGGAAGATCTTCGGGAAATACATCTACATATTCATTCACTACATCTTCTTCTTTTAATTCTTTCTTATTTTTCTCTTTATCTACCACATACGCAAGGTATGCTTGACAACCTCGGGACATATATCTTCTTGCTTTCATTACCGAACAAACCGAAATTTCACCACTCTTTTTCTCCCCATAAATAATGGTTTCTTTTCCTTCTAAATCGGTAACTTTAATAATTTTAATCTTACATAATATAATAGCATTATTCTTCTCTAACCAATCCATACCAACTATAACATCAAACTCTCCCATGACCATTGGAATCAAATCTATCGTAAATTTTGTTGATTCTATCTCTAATTGATTATCATGATAAACATCTGACATTCGATTATCCGCCACTTCTACTTCTAAAGGATGTTCTAGCTTACTAAGGGGCTTAGAAAACTTCTCACAAAAATTACTTGACACAAAAGATCTATTTGCTCCCGAATCAAACAACACATAAGCAGGTTGAGAGTTTACAATGAAAATACCTGAAACGACATCAGTCGATTCTTTTGCTTCTACGGTTGTGATTTGAAAGGCACGACCACGACCTTTATTATCTTCAGCCTTCTTTCCACTACCTCCTCCTTCAAGAAGCAAAGGAGCTTTCGGTCCTACCAACAACTTCTGATTCTGCGGCAATTTTGGGCATTCACTTTTAATATGCCCCGGGTCCTTACAATAGTAGCAAATCCTTATTGGATTAGGACATTCACTACTAATATGACCCGGCTTCCCACACGTATAGCAACCCATTTGACCGAATTTGCATTCTCCCGAATGATTCTTACCACACTTTCTACAACCATAATCTCTTCTTGATGACTCTTTCTTTTCATTCTCCCAACTTCTACCCTTTTGTTCATATCGTTGCTTTTTATACGGTTCTTGCACATACTCCACCTTGCGTTTTCTTATTCTCTTCTTCAGTTCCTATTCAAAAGATCTAACTCTCTCCTCTCTTTCTTGCCGTCTCAACCATATCCTCAAAAGTCTTAGGATTATTAGTGGAACGTGTTCTGATGTCGGACTCAAACAACATAAATAACGATCCATCTTCATCTGTTCACTTACAACATATTCTGGACAAAACCCCGCTCTATCAAGAAATTCATTAGTAATCTCATTCACGGTTACTTTCCTGTTGTAATGATAAAAAATTCCCGAGTAATTTTGTTCACTGCC
>CAJVGC010000001.1:76429427-76701483 GCA_910822075.1 Senecio squalidus | reverse complement strand
TTTCGAGACAAAAGCTTGGTGTTCAGTCGAATTCACAGTAGTCTTCGACATATCGAGCACATACAAATCTCCAACTCGTGGTGATTGCATAATAATCAGGTGCTCTGGAATCACAAATTCTTTCTTCATAATGTAGCACTGGGTTTCGTCAAAGATCACCTTAAACTTCTTGTCGCAAACTTGAGAGACAGACAACAAGTTGTTGACCAATGCTTGAACATAATTCACTTTATCAAAACTTAATTTGTCGTTTGCGACGGATCCCTGAGCAGAAATAAAACCTCCCTTATCACCAGCAAATGAAACATATCCACCCTTAATTGATCTAACATTAGAAAGTAACTTCATATTCCCTGTCATGTGCCTAGACGCCCCACTATCAACAACCCAGGTATTCTTGATAGGATCATAGACGACCTGCACAACAAATTGAAATTATTAATACCCAAAGCAAACCCAAGCCTTAATAGCCTTGGGTTTGCCATCTTCACCTTGAAACTGTAAGTCAACCCATTTTCCATTGGAACCATCAGACACGTTTGAAGGTCTTTCATTCTTAGCTTTCCATGCACGTTTGACATAAACAGTTGGTGAAATTGGCCTTTTTTCAATTTGTTTAACAATAGGTTGCTGTTTGGATTTACCAGCAGGAAGCAACTCATTGTTTTGTTTAGGAGATGGTGACCTATTGTTTGAAAATCGATTTCGGTTTGGGCTTGAAAAGCGATTTCCAGTGGACATTCTATTTTGGTCAACATTATTCCTAGGCCTTTGTTTCAAATTTGGACAATTATAATTAACATGGCCTTTCTCCCCACAATCAAAACAAGTTCTCCATTCGTTAAGATTTTGAGAACTTTGCGTCATTCTCCGGTGGTGTGTATGAGGTTTGGAGAACATAGCATTTGGACGCATAAAGCCGTTATGTTGTTGAACATTTTGTGGCTTCTGGGGATTTGTTGGTGACTGTCTCCTATGAGGTGGTATGAATTTTGCTTTTTCTGATTCTTTTGACTCAGATGCGATTGATGATTCGCCGGTTTTGACAAATTTTGGTCCATTAAATTCAGGTCGTTTCAAAATTCTAACTTGTTTAGGTTGACTAGACGTTTTATTTGGAGCCTGATAACCTAAACCTGTTTTGATGTGAGGTTTGCGACCCAAATTCATTTGATAAGGTAATTGACAACCCAAACCTGGACCCTTTTCTTCATCTTCTGAATCAGAAACCCAATCTTCAACTACAACGGTTTCTTTCAGTTTTTCGTTTACATTACTTTTAGTACTGACAGTAGGTGTTTGGACAGGTGGTGTTTGGACACTAGGGGTCTGAACAGCTGGGTCTGGTTGTTGAAGAATGAACTCAACATCCCCTTCCTCCTTTGGAGACTTAATCAGTGTGTTAAAGATAGGAGGTGGACAAGTTTTGTAGTCAACCCCTGGTTTCCCTTCCCCATTTTCAGGACGTTTTTCTTTCAAAATATGGTCCAAAAGATATGATGCAGATGAATAACTTCTAACTTGTTGGTTTAAAGTTTCAAAACTTATTTTAACAGAAGCATTTTCACGTTTAAGAGCATCGATATCTTTTAAATATTTGTTGATCGAGTCCTGTTTGTTTAACAAAGCAATTTCCAAATCACTTACTTGTTTAGCCAAAAGTTTGTTCTTTTCTGAAAACAGTCTTTCATTTCCCTTAACAATTTTGTTTTTACGAAGTTCATCCACAAGATTGTTATTTTCTTGGCTAAGCTCATTAACTCGTTTATCTAAAACAAAACAATTAGAACAGGAAGTTACTTTAGTTTCAGAATGTACCTTTGATGACTCAGCGGTACCAGCCATCATTGCAAACTCCCTTTTAGCCACTGGTGCTTCTGATTCTGACGAAGATTCCTCAGATGATTCTTCAGATATAACAGATTCCTCCCCGTCACTTTCTTCATTCAGATTCAAAATCTTCCCAACGTTTACTTCAGCATCAGATGTATTGTTTTCAAGTTGAAATTGCCAGTCCAAACCCTCGTCGGATTGAAAAACCAAGGCCTTAACATCTGAATTTTCTGTGCCAGTAGACATATTTAAACCAGTTGTCACTAAAGCAGTATTCTTGTTCGCCTCAGGAGCATTTCTGTTCACGTTCCTGTTTTGTTGATCTCTGAACGGATTCTGAACAGTCCTTGGTCGTTTTGGCTTTTCACAGTTACGAGCAAAATGACCCTTTTCTCCACAGTTGTGACAAGTAATAGCTGACATGTCGAAACCATACTTCGTTTCCTTATTAGCTCCGATAGTGTTACCCGTCTTCTTCACGTACTCTTTTGCCCTCCTAACCAGATTAGCGAATCCCCACATAATGTCTATTCGTTCCATCTCATCACGATCAATCTGCTCATAATCCTCCCCAGTTAAGTGTATGTTTCCAATTTTACCCTGCAGCAGTGTATCATAGGATCCAACTAAGGCACTCAACATAGCCATATCTTCGTTTACACTTTCAACATTTCCTTTATGAAAATGCTCGATCTTTAAACTGGTAAACGCTGATTCTGAACTTGCTTGAGCTTGAGACTTCTGAACCGGAGTACTTTGACTTGAATTTGAGTTGGAACACCCTGAATTTCCTGAATGAGTTGAGGCGTTAGCAGAAAACGCTGTCTTCAGTGGGGCATGATTAGGAGTGGCTGGAGTGGGATCAGCATAGTACAGTGAGGGATCTTGAGTGTGTCCCTTTCTTTGAGCACGAAACTTATCATCCTGCTCCTTCTCTCTTAGCTTTGTAAATAAATCATTCAAAGTTGTGCGAGCAAGATACCCACTTTCCTTTAACATCTCTATATATCCATTCCAGCTGTCTGGCAAAGCGTCCGCAAAACACTCTACTCTCTCTGCACCAGTTGTAACCACCGAATATCCGTTCATCTCGCTAATCAAATGTTGAAAACGTCTGATAAGATCGAACAGTGATTCTCCATGTAGGCAAGTAAAGTTATCAAACTCCTTTTTCAGTGCTCTTCCCTTCATTGACTTCAACTTGTTGTTTCCCTCACAGTCCAATTCAAGAGCATCCCATAACTGTTTCGATAGCTTGTGAGTCTTGTACTGATGAAACACAGATCTAGGAATAGCTTGACATAAATGAGAATAAGCCTTTTTCTCAATGTCGTAACTCTTCCTTTGTTCCTCTGAATATCTGTGAAGGGCAATAGGATCTCCATTTTCACTAACTGGTTCAGCATATCCATTTTGAATCATATCCCACATTTTTGAATCCATTCCTTGGACGTGAATTTCGAATCGAGGTTTCCAGTGTGGGTAATCGTCCATAGTGATGAGTTTTGGGACCTTATTTATGCTTCCAGTTTCAGCATCATTGATTAGCATTTCAGACATCTTAGTGTTAGAACTTGCCATTGCGTATTCCATCTAAAATTTTAAAATTTGATTCTGTTTCAGGTTCGTGCGAATGGACTAACTGATACGTACGAATGAAGGACTTGATACGTACGAATGAAGGTGATTCGTACGAATGAGACAAGAAACCTAAGCTCTACACGAATGAGTGATTCGTACGGATGAGAGTTTGGTTCGTACGAAGGAAACCTATTCGTACGAATGAACTAAACTTTAAACTTTTCAATCAAAACTTTGATTCGCACGGACGAATTCCTATTCGTGCGAATGGAGACCTCTATTCGTACGGATGAAACCTGTCAAGAACTTGGTTCGTATGCGCCGTGAAATTTTAGGGTTTTGCTAAAAACTCGATCTACAGGTCGATTTTCTAAACCAAAACGATTTCTATTTGCCCAGATCTTAATCTAGATGACTCAGAAACCTTCTAAGACAATAAAAACAAGGTTTTTAACGTAAAATTCCAAATTCTAAGAAACAATCAAAACGAAAAATCTTAAGAATCGCTAGAAGAACGTTGATTTCTACAACCAACGCTCTGATACCACTTTGTTGGGGTTGTATGGATCTTATAGTCAACGTTGTATCGAAAAACCTAGCGGAAATAAGCTTACGATTTCTAGCGAATATGAAACCTTCGGAAACGGAATCTAACCAACGGTTGTTGATATGATCGAACCTAAGGAAGACTATTCGGATGATTGTTTAGACTTTACTAAACGTTTGGAATACCAAGAAAACCTGCAGCAGCAATTCGGCACGAATGAAACTTAGCCAAAACCTTCTCCGAATGCAGAAACCCTAGCTGGGTATATATAGGCCCAGCTATCCATTCGTACGAATGAGAATTCATTCGTACGAACGAGTTTCTATTCGTGCGAACCACATCTGGTTCGTACGAATCAATCTCCATTCGCACGGATATCATCCTTATCCGTGCGAACCAGTTTGAATATCATTTAAACGTCACAAAACACATATTCGATTAATTCATAACGAATATTCAATACCGATATTCAATTACACAATACAAAGACTGATATAAAACGTTAGTTTACATATGAATCTAGTAACTACATAAATGCACCTACAATCAATTCGCTGTAACTTGTAGATAAATGTTCTTATAATCTGTACTTTGATTCTGTATAAGTTCTCGACTTTCTTGCAGACATCGCAATATAATTGTCATTTCTTTAAAAATGAGTTTAATCTGAACATGAACTGTATTATTATTCAGTCAGTTTTTATTTATGTACATACGAAAACTGAATCAGAATACGTACACGGTACAACTATGTATTCAGCCTGTTTTCTTCACAACAAGAACAGGGCATTTAGCATGGTTGACACAGTAATTGCTGACACTCCCCAACAAAGTTCTGTTTAATAAAACAAGAACATGATTATAATAAATTCATAATTCATCTGTCGTTTTTAATATCGTTATAGTAAGAGTATTAGGTGTATTATAGTAAACGATGACTAACCTCGTAACAGCTCCTCGGCCATGACTTCCTACTACAAGTAACTGAATGTCCAACTTCTCTACTGCATTACATATAACCACTTTCGGGTCTCCAACCTCGGTCGTTCCTTCTGCAGTAATCTGCAAGTTATAAAGTAACATAAACAATTTTTGTAACGAAATCTACTTTATCTGAATAAACAAGTGGAATCAGACCCCATAACTGGCGCATTTAGTTTTCGCTTTGTTTAGCAAGTCAACCGCTGCCTTCTTCTCACTTTCTTTTAGCTCCTTTATCATCTCAGCAGCTGCAATAATAATACGAAAACAAACTTGGAAGAATTTCCATTTTAAAAAGTACTAAAATTGTAACGAGAAAGACTTACTTCCCCAAGAAGATGCATACAAATAGCTGATATCAACTGGACTTCGGGCTGTGTATATTAAAAGTTCTGAATCTGCAATAGTGGATCCAAGCGTTTTGAGTGCCCACATGAGCGCGTATTCGCTGTACTCACTTTCGTCAATCGCAATCATCACCTTAGTCTTCACGCTGTTCTCTGGGGGGGAAACTTGAAAATCCTCCTCTTCCATCTGCACAAACACAACCTCTCTTGCTCTACTGTTTTCTTAGGATCTTATGAAGAACATAAGCTACTTCCGTGATACAAGGTTTTATTTATCGTCGGCAAGCGGTTGAAATTGTCTTTTCTGATGTCACTTGTAGGGGGGCGGTTTAAGGAGGTGAACATTGTCTTTATATGTAACAAGATGGAAGTGACATGTGATCCTTCTTGTTTTGTTTCTTTGCGATAATCTCTTTGCCTAAGGTTCTATCTGTGGGTTGGACAGATTGGGTAACGGGTCAATGGATCAGGTCAGATTGAACTGTCAGCTCTCTTTTGTAATTTTAACGTGATCATCCAAGATTAGCGAGTCATATCAGAAGAAAACTGAGTTAAACAAACATTTATAATTTCAACGTTATCATCCAAGATCCAACAAGGAAGACTGCACATAGTAAAATTGCCACCGATATCAGCATTTTAATTACATTATCTACTCAAACCACCACAAGACAGTGAAATATAATAGAAACCCCGTGGCTTATTACATATTATTGATCTTTATTTATAGGGCAAAACTCTAAACAGAATAGACCCAAACCCACATCTCGGGTTTGGCCAACTAAGCCTATCGTGTGATTGACAAAACAAAACAAATACATATACGAACATTCGACAAAATACAATATCTAAAGAGTAATTTATTTATTTTACATAATGTTTTTTCTTATACATACTATATAAAAGAGAGTAGCGCAAGCAGAGCCAGAAAAGCACAACAATCCATAGCGGATACGAACTAATTCGATCAGACAGATTTCTTCACCACAAGAACAGGGCACTTTACATTTTGAACACAGTGATTGCTGACACTACCAAGAAAAACCCTGTTTCAAATACACCGACAAAATTTTCGTTAAGTCATAGCTCCAATTGTCGTCAAGGGTTGGTCACATAAAATATGATCAATGAAGTAAACTAAAGTGTTCTTCCTTAATTTATAGAACTCACCGCTTAATCGCTCCACGGCTATGGCTACCCAACACGAGAAGCTGAATATTATGCTTTTCAACTGCTTCACATATGAGGTCCTTAGGATCTCCGATTTCAGTCATTGTCTCTGCTGTTATCTGTTTATTTAATTGATGTCAAGCAAATGTGTAGAATTTTTGCTAATGACTCTTTGAGCCGGTAAATGTCCCCAACCGGATTCGAAACTTGGTACCTCCCACCTTTGGTGTGAGTTTTATCCAATTTCAAATTGCCACTTTGACAACTCCTGGGTCTCAATCAAATAATCGAATCCGATTCAAAAATAAGAGAACAAAATTTAAATACTGATTTACCAAACAGACTTATAGCTTCTTAAATTGCTGTAACTGATAACTACCAACTAAAAGAAATTTGTTACCCCATATTTACTGCAGAGATCCTTAGCTTGTTCCAACAAATTAACCGCAATCTTCTTCTGATTCTCCTGAATACTTTGTATAAGCTCCGGAGCTGCAAAACCAAAACCTAATCCTCTTTAAACAAATTATGTCCGGAAATGAAACCAAACTTTACTCCAAAGTCTATTGTATGTATGTATCTCACGTCACAGATAGGCAGCATGCTATAACCACTTGGACAAGCCCTGTTTTATATTTATAATAACAATATTAACCTGTTTTAAGTTGGATATACACTATGGACTTATATATAGTAGGGCTAAGTGCATGAGAATGTAACAAACTTTGTGCGATTTGCTATTGTATGTATCCAACTCTCAAAATCTCTATTGTATGTATTCAACTCTTATTTTTTCACAAATGATGTAACGGACCGCATTTTTGCTGACGTGTAACCGGTTTTTTAAATTTAATATTTCTCAAAAAAATCCGGTTCTTACATCATTTGTTAAAAAATAAAAGTTCAATACACACAATAGAAGTTTTGAGAGTTGGATACATACAATAGCAAATCGAACAAAGTTTATTACATTCTCATGCACTTATCCCTATATAGTAAGCAACGAAGTTACGAAATCACATTGGAGGAGTTATGGGGGTTCGGGGAGCATTATTTTAAGATTATATCGAATTTACTAAAAAATTACATATAAATTTGGCTCGTTAGAGAGAAACGTACGAGTAAAACCGTAAGACGAAGCATGAATATAGTTGTAATCAGAGATCGGTTGTGCTGTAAAAACGAGGAGGGTTTTGTTAGCAAGTGATTCGTGAAGGTTTTGAAGCAGCCATTCGAGAGCGTAACGACTGTATTCGCTTTCGTCGATTGCCACCATCACCTTCTTCGTCTTCGTCTTCGTTTGATCGTCCATTTTCCGTGTTCGAAATGAGTTTTTGAGCGGTGACACGTTTTATATATTTGTATGTATTAGAAAGTTCTGGTATATGAGTAGTTAATTTTGGCGGTAAAATATTGTTTATATTGTTTGTTAAAAATAACATGTTTCGGTTTGATTTCGGTTTTATGAAAAATTAGATATTTTTGATCCGTGCGTTGCGGCGGGATCAAATTTACATGCTCCACCATTAGTCTATAAAACAGAAAAGAAATGAAAATTTAGACTTTATATAACTAATTGTGTTAAACAAAACATAAATAAAAACATAGATACTTTCTTTTTTAATAACTAAAGTGAAAAATAAATAACTTAATCTAAAAAGTAAAAGCTAAAATCCAAAATCAACTAATAATCTAAAAAAGACGTAGATACTTTATCTAATAACATAATCCAAAAAGTAAAACCAAAAATTTTAAGAAAAAATAAACATAACCAAAAATAAAAGGCCTAAAGTAAAGATTAACAATTAATCGAATGAATAGATTATAACGTTATTTAATAGTGTTATCCAAAAAGAAAAAAGAAAGATAAAACCTAATGGTTGAATGAAAAAAAAAAAAAAAAAAAAAAAAACATAAAAAAGAATAGACACGTAACCTGTTGTTATTGTTAAGCAGGTAGGCTGGTTGGTACACTATTCATCAACAAATACATTATTATTTTATTGATCTAATTGTTTGGAAATGTATCGAACTTTACATCTCAAACTATTGTATGCATCCATCTTTAAATTGGTCTATTGTATGTATCTAACTTTCAAAAATCGATATTTTATATATCAAACCAATGAAATCTTGGCAAAACGATGATGTGGCAACTTACGTGGCACATTATATGAATGACACGTATTGTTGAATACATACAATAGCAGATTTTTGAAAGTTGGATACATTCAATAGAGATTTTTGAAATTTAGATACATACAATAGACCAATTTAAAGATGGATGCATACAATAGTTTTAGATGTAAAGTTCGATACATTTCCAAACAAACCCTTATTTTATTAGTTGTAGTTTGTTAACTTTGTATAATTCGTAAATTTTAAAAGTTACTATTAGGTTCCATTATATCTTTAGATATTCTAGATCAAGAGTTTGATTTGGTTTTTAATACGTTTTTTGGGCTAACAACTCACGATTTTATTCATTTAAATGTATAATTTAGTTTAACAATTTACAGTAAATTTTTTTTGGGTAAAAGGGACGATACCCCGGTAAAATATATTAAACCCAAAACTAATAAGTACAAATGGAATGTGACTGAATGTCACATTAACCTCAAGCTCAACAGCTTGAACAACCACTCCTAATTTACAGTAATTTTGGTCTAAGCATTTAGCCTTTCCGACTCTACACAACAATGATTTAATAGTTACAGTTCAAACTTTGAAGTTACCTGTCAATATATGCAAGTGGTAACTTGATTACTTGATAATCATCTTCTCCAATGGGTTTTCCGGTGACCTTTCCTCCGGTCACCATTTTTTCAATTTCAGACGACGCCATTTTTTCGATTAAAAGTTCGCAAAATCAACATAATAATTTTATTAAATCAAACCTCAATGACATATAATTCATATCATTTTCAATAAATAAGTAACAAATTAATGAAAACTTATGATTAAAAAATTTAAGGAAATGAATAAAAACAAAATAAATTGGAGGACACATATAATTAGTACATAAGAGCACTTCAATAATTGATGAACATTTGTAGGTGGCAAACCCCCATATTATTATCATAACGAGCCTTTAATTTGCGATTAGATCTCTACATCTTCGGCCTTTGAAGAATTTATTGTTATGGTTTAATGATTACATTTGTTTTGAAGATATGTTCAATTACTTTTGTAACATTTTATTGACATGTAGAGTAGAGAAAGATTTAGATTCGAAGAGATGATCGTTTTTTCTTTTTAATTTCTTTTATATTTTTCTTTAGAAAAAAAACCTACAAAAAATATCCTAACAGGTAGCAAGTCAATTTTCTGACATATTTTGTCGTTATTACACACATCAGGACAAAAAATCCAAGTTTATTGCATACAATGATATTTTCCATAGTACGTTACATACATTGGGACAAAATGAGAAGTAGGATACATTTCTATGACCTTTACCCTAATGTGAAAATACTATTTATCAAATTATATAATACATCAGTTGGAGTTATCCTGACGAAGAAACTGGACAAGTTTGGATTTCACATCTGGTGGAATACGAACAGGACGATAGTTTTTGTCAAGCCAGACTACGGTTGCTCGTGCCTCCAAAATCGGCTACACGAAAAACAATTACAAGATTCAGAAGAAAAAAAAATACATTAAAAGAAAACAGAAACATTCCGTCGTTTAAAAATGCAGATGGAAGTAAAAAATTGTAACCTCTTCATTTGGGATCTTGTTGATGAAGTGTTCGAAGTACACACGAGCAGCTGAAGAGTCGGATACCCTGACTCTCATAGTAAATCTATCTCCGATCTGTTTTCAAAAAACCCATGAATTTTTTGCTCAAATAATAGTTGTTTTGTAACGGAAAAAAAAGAAAAAACATACTCTTAGAGGTGCAAGATATTTGAGCGATAATTCTGATAATGCTACTGCATTACCACTTTGAGCAATTGTATCAATATTTATGCCAATCTTTTCCATAAGTTGGTGACGAGCTGTTAAATGAATTTGATTTAGATAAAGCCTTTTATGGATAATAAAATCAAATGACTTTCATAAGCTTTTTCTGTTTTCTAAACGATATAAAAATGTAAATTTATCTTTCATGAAAGACTCACCATGTTGACAATAATTTGCAAAGACTGCATTATTCACAACTCCATATTGATCCAATTCATAATCTCGAACGCTAAGTTCAAACTCATGAAATCCGCTCATTCTGCCAAGCAACAAGACCAACAAAAGTGTGTATTTAGTCTATGATCCCCTGGAAATGATGTTCAATTTTGACTGTCAAACGGAGTACTATGTACTATCAATAAAACAATTAATAAAACTATGGCACCGCATAAATCTTCGTAGCAAGTACCAAAACTGAAAAAAAAAAAAAAATCGAGCAACAAAATTCATATCAAGGTCAAAAAGGAATATTGCCGCTGTATATTGTATGCAAGCTACTTTAAATTGCTCAAAGATGTAAAATAAAACTTCACCGAATTGCCAATGTATATATCCAACTTTAAAATTGTCTAATAATAACGCACTTCAATATGTTACAATTGTCTGTAAATTTAAAATCTGACATGAAACCAGTTTTTGGCTGACATGTATGCGGTTTTTCGCTGAGTTGTAGACATTTTTTCGCGTAAAAGGTTAAATTATGAGAAAATCACGAAAATACTCATCTGAAACATCTATATTTCGAGGTTACATTTTATTGTAATTGTAACTTGTTTTAGATACTAATTTTAACAAAACACTAAAATCTAATACCTAAACTAAAGTAACAAATGAACATATTTCCTAGGCAAAATCCACAAAACTAGGCAACATAATTACGGGGATGTTTGTTTGGGCTTATATAAGAAGGTTATGGCTGGCTTATGTTTCGTAAACCCGGATTTTTCATAAATTCAGATTTTTCGGCTTACGTAACCGTTCATTATTGTCTATTATGATGTAATAAACTGTAATAGGCTCATAATTAGTTACAAAAGCCGAAAATTTCGGGCTTATAAAACATAAGCCGAAATAAAAATAAGTCATAAGTCACATATATAAGCCCAAACAAACACCCTCTTAGATGCAAAATAAATGAATTACTTACCCTTTGCCACCTTTAATATCAAATGCGAAATTATTAACTGAATGTAACAGCAGCTGCCGCCGTTTGTTTGTTAACGGAAGTAAGTTAACATTTGATAACGGAAGGCGACGGAAAACGGGGGAAGATGTACTAGCACGTGACGCCGGAATGATCACGTGCCGGTTGGAGAACAATGTTTGAGACATGTTCGGTTTTGTTTACCTTCGTTTCTATCGATTTGGGCGTAAAACTCAAGTTTGTGTTGTTTGAGGTAGTAAAAGATACGAATTAGTCCTTGTAGTTTGTTGTTATTTACTAATTACCCCCTATTAGTTTAAGCTATCTAGCATCTAGGGTCAATGTTATGGGTTTAACTTGTACATTTGTAACTTTTTCCTTTGTTATGGACTTATGGGTAAGGTTGTAAAAATCATTAATCGATGAGAATCGCTTGAGAGACCGTCCGTCAGATATTCTTGGACTCGCTTTGAACCAAAAGAGATGCTGCTTGACCGAGTATGCTACTTGCGTAGGAGATCCAGCCATTACTATCAAAGCGTCTTTCCCACTTGAGAAAATGAGTGATTAATCTTATTTTGTAGATGAGCTTTTTATTGATCCATTAATTAGTCTGTTGGTTAATTTATTAGTTAAAAATGGAGCAATTCGATCATAATTGGTTTAAAATAATTAAAATCGAAAAAAATATGAAATTCAGATAGATTGTTATGATATCAGGTGTGTTTGACGAAAGTAGCTGAAGCTGGAGTTTAAGCTTGAGATTAGGCTCGGGTCTGAAGCTTACACTTAAAAATAAAAAACATGTTTGATAAAATAGTTGAAGTCGTAGCTTATTAGTATAAAAAGATATAAAAAGGTATATAAAAATATGTAATTCAATTAATATAATGGGTAGTTTATGGTTGTGGGACTTATGTCTCATCTCTTTAATAATCCCCTTATAAAATTAACAACCAAACATTGATTATGGGTTTTACATTGTGTATTCGAGGTTTTTACTAAATGAAACATACGCTAAATGAAGGAAGAGAGAAAATATCATTCATAATCATCTCGTATTTTAGAGAACACACCTAATTTTTAATCCTTCTCAACTTTCCGACTTCCCTACTTTCTTAATACGTAAATTAACTTAAAAATACAGTATTATAGTTTTTGTCTTAACAAATACCTAAAAAAATTCTAAGACTTGATGTACATAATCGCAATTTCTTTAAACAAATACATGGCGAAATTAGGAAATATTCTCGAGGGGCAAGGTAATTTATCTTGTCGGTTTCAATTTTTTTATTTCACTATACCTTTTTCACCCCTTGGATTGACTTTCGTAGAGAAAACACTAAGTGATGACATAACTTTTTATTTTACATATTTACGAAAGTAGAAAATGTACATCATTTTTATTTTACACAATCCAAATTGTCTCCAACCTTTATGTTAAGAAATAGAGAGAGAAATTTGATGGTATCAAAAGAGCCAAGGTCAAAGTTTGAGCCCATATAGGTATGGGCTATATCCTGAAAAAAGTAACTTGGCCTTTTTAAGTATTTTTACCTTTCTAAAATTTGTTCCTACTAATATAAACATTTAAAAAGCAATATTTAAAATTACCACCTAATTTGGATGAAAGTTCTACCAAATAGTCATCTTCACGAGAAAATGATATGAAAGCGGCGCTTGTTTTGAATAATTTCTAGTTGAGATATGAGAAAATAACACCAGAAATTCTTACAACGATAAGAAAAGTTAGAGACCACATTTAAGGCGAAGTTGATCTCAACAAAAAATAAAAGACAATTGAGTCGTTTTTTAAAAATCTTTATAAATCATTCAAGTAATATTAAATTTTATAACAAATTACTAATTTATATTTTATTTAGGTCTATAGAGATTATAAAAAGTATATTATCTTATAACTTTATTGAATTATAAATTTAGCATCCTTTTCGCGAGTTGGGATTGACAAAAAATATTATTTTAGAGAGTTTATTAATTAATCGAGTATTAATTTATAAAGTTTCTATTATATTTTATATAAAAATAAAATTTTAGAAAGCAATATTTTTAAAAAGACCGGATTTGTTACGATAAAATAACTAGTCTCTCAAGTTTTTAATAACAAGCTTTTTATGACTTGGAACTCGAGCTTAAAGTTATGAAGAATTGTAAAAAAACGTCTTTTAGACGATGAATAAAAGATTTAAGCATGCATTGTTTAGTGATACATTAAACAATCATGTTCATGTGATTTGAGTTTTTCTTTCTAATTAGTCAATGTATAATCAATTTAAACATGTAATAACTTTTAACCACATTTTATAGAAATAGGTTATTATAACCCTAGTTTACTTTACCGAAGTGTTTCATATCACTAAAAGAAAAATAAGCTTTTATGATGAAATATTTTAGTGACAAATATTTTTGGTCAATACTAGCTTTATTCAGTCACCATTAAAATAAGTGGTTACTAAATTTTTTCATTAAACAAAATTAATGACCAAAAAATAACTTTATTTGGTCTCTAATAAAATTAGTGAAGAACTTATATAACGAAAAATAACATCTCAAAATTAGTCACTAATGAAATTAATGACCAAATATTTGATGACAAATAATAGCGGTGAACAAATTTGACTTGTTATTAATATATTTTCTTTAAAATAGTCTATTCATATCAAGTAGAGTATGTAGATAGTTCTACTTTACAAAGTCAAATATCGTAAATATATCTCAGTTAAAAAGTTCTACGTTTTTTTTTACCTTGCTTAGTACTTTTGCCTTTGTACTCGATAACAAAGTCAAAACTCTTGTAACAATGTAAATAAATAGATAAAAAAAATTAAACAAAAGTGATTTTATATATAAACCAAGACCAGATCTAAACTAATCTTATCATATTGCTATGAAGTTTTGCTTTAATATTTCTATCATGTCCGGACACAATTTTGTGTGTTCTATGCAAAAAATTATAAATGGTCCGACCCCTTATTTTGGGCGTTTTACGATCCCCATAGTGCACGCCCTAACTCCTAAGACTTAACCCTCATTTTTATATTTTATCACTATTACGCAAACAGCATACATCCACAGATAATTCTGTGGCAAATCCATGATAAAACGTTGTTTCCTGTAAATTTCCCCAGCAAAAAAAGTCTATGGCAAAACAAGGGGTGGCTAATTTAAATTGCCACGGAGACGGAGTCCATTTTGCAACCTGGACTTACCAAGGCTTAATTTGCGATGGCTGCCTCTTTTTGCCCCTGAGCTGCGACTAACCTTTAGCCACGGCATTGGGTCCGACTGTTTGCCAACAAATTTGCAAATTTAAGAGATACATTTAAGTAATAATAAACACATTTTACATTTATCATAATCACAACTACAGTATATATTAACGTTCATAGTTTCATACATATAATTACTTCAAACCAAACATTCAAATTTAAGTACTTAACAAACATGTTTTACATTTATTGTAAAGTTATATATACCGATCATATATATTATCGTAACTTATATATAATATATAAAATATAAAGCTCATAGTGTTGAAGAAGACCATTGTCGATTAAAAACGAGAAAGGTCTCCATACCCTTCTTCAACCATCCTCTCCATCATTTGTGTTTCATGCCCACTTGTTCCCTGCAAAAAATGTTCACTAAGATGTTAGCGGCCTAGCGGGTATCAGTAGTATTTTATAACCTCTTGATCACTATGAGTTCAAATTTTATTATAGTGATGGTTTCGGGGTCATTAGTATGACGGTTCAAATGATAAAAAATTAAGCTTGGTGTTAAAAATGTTCTTTCTTTTCTCGTACTACTTTCATCTAAGATTATCGTTATGAATTTTAAGAACAACAAATCGACTCTATCATTATATATGAAATATATGGAGTATAAATGTATAATCATCATTCTAAGAATAATATCCAACATTGAGTTAGAGTTCATTTTCTATATATTGAAGTTAGTATATGTAAATACTTAAGTATATATTTATGTTGAAATGTATTGACTTGTTAATTGGTTGTTAATAGTATCATGATTTACCATAGGAATGGTGTATGTTTTATATTATGTAATATTGTTGTGTTTTCACATCGAGAATTATTTGCAGATGAAGAGATGTGGTTGTTTGTGTAGTATAAAACAATTTGTACTAATTAACAGTATATAGAAATTAGAAAGTGTTTTTTTTTTTGTTCCTTCACCAGTTTTTCCAATGATATTCGGGTCCGGAGAGGAAGAAAGAAGTAAACAATAATTTTTATCACAGGGAGAAGAGGCAATTAAGTAAAACCAAGGTAAAGATTACCTTCATAGTGTCGATAACATCTGTATCGGTAGAGTTGAAGTCATAGAACATGCTTGCTGTTTGAAGCTTCATTGAGAGAAACTAACAATGAACGAATAAAAATTCTTAAGAACAACTTTATTTATAATGCCGGTTTATTTTTGTTAAGTGATAACACTATTTAGTTGTTACCTCGATTTGACTTTGCAATGATCGAACATAGTTGATTATTACATCCAACATCACAGACATTCCCATCGTCTATAACAAGAAATCGGTGGAAAATAATGATATAATCAACAATAAATTATGAGGTAAAAGAAACACAAATAACATTGAAAAACCTGAACTCAAATTAAACACAAAGATTATTTTATAAATTCATATACCTTATAGCATCCTGGAACTTGTTCTTGCAAGCGTCTTAGTTTTTCGTTTATTTTCTCTCTTCTCAACTGATTCATGCCAAATAAGCAAGAAATTAGACTTAAACAATGAAATCAAACCATAAATTAGCTCAAATATTTATTTTTCCGAGGTTTTCGAAATTGAAGTAAGTTGATTGATAAACAAAAGGCCAAGAAGATAGAAACAAACCCTTTCAGCCAAACTATGACTATCAGTTGCTTCACCTCTCTTCGCTCTCACATGAACAACTTCTCTTGGTTTCTCGACTCCAGATTGGTTGTTTTTCTTTCTCTTTTTCCCACCATATCCCTAGATATGGACCAAGTTAATTATAGCAAAACAAAGAAATAGTTAATCTCACTAAAACTGAATTCAATACCTTATTTTCTCTAATAGTTAATCCAGGATGGAATACAGGAGGGTCTGAATTAATGAAGCTTTCAACCCTAGTGGCCATAACATCGCACTGAAGGCCAAACGTTTCCACCGTTGCAGGAAAAAGATCCATAGGATCATAGACGGAGCCAGATTGATGATCACCGATGAAATTAAAGGGAGAGAGATCACCATGAGGGTGATGATGGTGATGATTCGAGAAATTGTCACCAGACATCGGCATAAACCCATGAAGATTAAGACCAGATGAGTTGAAATTTTCAATTTCATGAGTGTTCATATTGTTGTCTAGGAGTTCCATTTTTGAGTTGATTTTTAGGGTAAACTCATCAACAATGAGATAGTTGATCTTTAAAAACAAAGTCTAAAGACATACCAAACTGTACTTGGGTAATAGGACATCAAAAAAAGAGCCAAGATAGATGCATGGTACATAAAGTTATTGATTGGTTGGTCTTGATACAATAATTAGGTTTTCCTACTTTTAAGTTCCAAACTTCAACTCAAACTTACTAGGGTTTCTAATTTTGGAAAGTTTTTGCTTTTCCATTTTACTATAAGGAAGTGAAAGGTTTGTGGGTACACATGCAAATTGATAGAATTAGGGAATAGGACCACAAGATGGCTTTTGATCAAGTATGGGAATTTTGAGGATGCATTGCCATTGTTAGAGTTTATGGGGTTGAAATTCTTGGAAAGTGAAGAGGGGCCTAACTAGTCTTACCCATAACTATCAAGCTTTCTTGACATTAGGTTATTGTATCAACACACTTATATATGCATATTTGGTAAGATGTAAAAAATAAGTTATTTACATGGTATTTTGTCACCCTACATTTAATGTTTATGTGTCAAATAAGAAGCAATTCATAATGGAACAATGCCATAAAGTCAAAATGTTAATCTTTACTTGACATAGACTCATAAATTTTGTTGTTTGTTTGCCAAATACAACATAAACGTCATTAATAATAACAAAGAGAAGGAATCATTACATATCAAAATCAAGGCTATAGATGAATAGAAATGATGACAATAGGTCATTAATAAGGTAGTAAGTTGTGTTTGGAACAATGTCATATCATAACATTTAGGGTGTGCTTGGTTGGGGGTATTAAGGGGTGGGGAATGGTAATGCTAATGATTGATGGATGTTGGTTTGTTGTATTGTAATTAATCATTGCACAATAATAGGTAATGCTCAATTATACTCTAAATTGGGGGTAATAATACTAATCATTTATTACCCACTCATTGCATTCCATAGTATTTCTTTTTCCCATTCCCTTTCCCTTTCCTCACTTTGAACCAAACACCCCCTTAGGTTATTTTTCTAACCTGGACTTACTAATTAATAGTTGTGCTTCGAGAAATGATTAACATCTCACCTTTCGTCCCTCTATTGGATTATCTCTAGGAGTGATGGGTTGTTTTGTCACACGAATGATGTAAATTTTAGTCTGCATAAGTAGTATGCTTACAGATGATGCAAGGCTCTTTCGTTTCTTCAATCTTCGATAAGTGCAAACGATCCAAAATCAAATGTTATATTGGCTTAATTAGTTGTCCTACTTCTACCCATTTATGTACTTTTAATTTGTTTTGCTTTTAGCTCCTTGCTAGTTAGCTAATATAATTTTATTTTTCGCTTAAAACAGACAATAATAAAGCTACCTTATAGCTCATACAAATATGTTTTTGGTTCATTTGTATTAAACCTAACACGAAACAGTTAAGTGAGAAAAGTCTGGTCACATTTTCGATTCTTTGATAGTATTCTCTTTTTATATTTCTCAAAATAAAGTAATTATCAAAAACAAAAATATGGGTGACTGTGAATAGTTCTAATAAAATGATCTCAACCTTGATCTCGAAGAGGCCTTGGTAAAATTAGATAGTTAGATGACCATATTAGATGCCGTTATCATTTGGATAACGATTTATCATACTAATTGGCGTATTAATTTGTTTATGATAATAATTATAATATGACAATGTGTTCATTTTTGGGCATATGCAAATATTTGATTACTTGACCTATAGTTTCGACAATTTTGTTCCTTTAGTCCAAACTTATACAGATATCGGTAAAGACAATTCATTGAACACACTCATTAGATACTAACTTAGCTATTTCATATAACTCTTACCACATGTTTAGCTGTTTATCAATTCTCAATGCCTACGTCTAACGATAATCCATATTTGGTAAAGCTTGTGTAACTATCCTGCAATCGCCAGCAATTTTGAAGAGACGGCTACCTTACTTTGATTATAAGTCCTCCGAGTTGCCAAACACTAAACAAAACAATCTTAAATACCTTATTTGTCGAAAAAATGTGTTGGATCAATAATATTTATTATCTTTTAACAAAACATACATATTTTTTCCATGGAAATGGTGATACATATATAATAGTTATACTAATGACCTGTTAAGGTAGAAGTTTAATTAGAAGAATGGTATCGATCGATGATTTTGTGTATTCTTTTCAAGGTAAGTGTTCTAAAATAGTAAATACCATAAAACTTTAGTAAATTGTTTATATCAAATGCAATTTTATCAATTTAGCAAGCATATTCAAGTCGATCATATGAATTTAAAGTCCTATATATGTAATAGGCTCTTTCTATAAAACAAAAAAAAAATACTATTTAATGTAATCAATCTTACATATTCAACTCGGTTCGGTGGTGTAAGAGAAGAGTGGTCAAATGTTTGATTGATTTTGTTAAGTATTCTACCATTCGATCTTTCAAAAAAGTTTTTAATCTGACGATATGTGAGTTTGTCTCATCAATCTAAATGTTGTGGATTTTAGATTTATAATAAAAAAGAAGTATGAATAATTAATTATATTGAATGATTTAATGTTTTTGCTTTTAAAATAAATAAATTAATAATAATAAATAATTAAAATAAAATAAAATAATTAAGATTCGACTCTAGCAAGTATCAACACCAATGTGAATGTTAGCATCATTGTAGACAAACACTAGAAGAAGTAGACTTCATATCTTTAGCTTATAAAGACCAGAGTTACAAAACTTTTAATGAATTATTTGTCCATGCTTATCATGATCTCTACAAATTAGAATATATAATAACTCAAAATTTAAAATGAAGATAAATAGATTAGTAGCTCAAGACTTGATCAATGGCCATTTTCTCTTCAAAATATTATCTTATTATTTGTATATAATCAACTAGTTTATTAACCCGCCTAATACAGAGAATTATATTAAAAAATATATTATATTAACAAAGAACATATAACTTATATAAAAAGATTAAAGCTATTAGTCATGTAGACAAAATTATTATGTTAGCAAATGTGAAGTTAAATAAAACATTTACTGTGTAATTCGGAAAAAACCTTATTAAACATAAAATAATTATAATATATAAAAAAACTAAAAATATTAGTTATATAGGACGGAAAAAAAAACATAAGATTTTTTTATATGATATGTTTTCCGTTAATATGTAAAACATTCGTAAAACAATAAACTAATTTTATTTTATTTTTATAATATATAAAAAAACTAAAAATATTGGGTAAATAGGACGGAAAAAAAAAAACAAAAGATTTTTTAATATGATATGTTTTCCGTTTATATGAAAAATACTCGTAAAACAATAAAATAATTTAGTTTATATATTAAGATAACAAGTTTAATTGTTTTATAGATTTATTCAAGGATGTTAAATGAAGATAAAAGTGGATATATTGTAACACAAATAAGGAGGAGACAACTTACACTTTTCCCATAATAGGAGGTTACATTTAAGGCAATTGGGAAGCTTTAGCCTGTTATGCTTCTTTTTCAATTATTTGATAGATATGGTAGATAAGTAAGGGTATCACAAAAGTCATAACAAGTGATTTGAGATCATAAAATTATTTCACTTTTATAAAGGAATGGATGATAATTTGTTTACCACAAATTACTTTGTAAATAATTTCGTATAACCTACAAAACATATAATTGTAAGAATACGAAGTTATGTGAGGTTCGATTCTCACCTTTTTCATTCTTTAACGACAAACCGTTTAAGAATACCTAATAATTATAAAGATTTTTATCAAGTATGACACTTATTAAAAGGAAGACTAGAGTAATTATTTGGTCCCAAATAATGAAATAATAACTAGATAACTATTTAAGATTGTGTTAACCATGGATATAACTAAAAGCATAAAAACCACTATAAAAACCACTAATTACCATAAAACTACCAACCACTTAAACATTTTTATACTTTAATTAACTAATAAAAAATGATTTTGTTAAATAGTACTGGGCATCAGTTTAATATATTTAATACACGGTGAACTTTAATTTTTCTTTTATATTTATAAAATACATTTAATATAGACTAATTACAATTGTTTTGCCACTTATATTCAATTAAGTTTTCATTATATAAGAAACTTTGAAATGGAGTTAATATGTATTAAATATACTCATAAAAAATTCACCACCTAGTGGTAATTAAAAAAAGATCTTACTAAACATAGCCATTAGTGCTATATTTGAGATTTCATAAATGGATAGATGTGTTGTGCATACAACTATCCAAAACGCAAAGACAATTAGTATTGATATAAAAATTAATTAAGGGTGTTTGTATTTGTTAAACAAGGCATTAAGGTCATGTTTAACAAAATCTTTTAGAAAATTTAACATTTTGACCGTGGCTTTAAAGATTACTAGTATATTACTCGTGCGTTGCAGCGAGGACATATAAATAGTTTTCGGCAATATTTTCGATTACATTTTTTTATGGCAATAACAATAATAATGACGAAGATTTTTAGTTATGATAAATTTAAGCAAAATTAATATAAAAATGGTGTGTGTGTGTGTGTGTGTGAAATAAACAAAACATGTTATAAGATGAATTATTGGAGTAACATACATGTGTTAGTGTTTAAGAAATTCACATACGAACAAAAATATTTATAATTTGAATTTTTAATTTTTTGGAAGAAAAGTTTGCTATTTTTAATTTATATAAATATATTTGGATTAAAAAGGAAATAATACATCAAAAAGAATTTTGCATTTATGTATCTATAGATTGTAAAAATTTAAATATTTTTAGCATTAGTATAAGGGATAATTAAGTAATTTACTACTTAAAATTTAACAATAGTCCAAATATTTTTTAGATAGTATAAATAGTTAGCAAAATCGTTAGCTCAAATATAATATGGGCTCACAACGAACTAAAAGAGTTTGGTCAGGTGGGCCTATTGTCTATTAGACCAGCCCTATATAAGTTTCGCTAAGAATTTCCAAGGCTGTCAATTTGGTTATTATTATTTAAAAACATAATTGTTTTACATGTTTATGTTTACGAAAATAAGTTATTCATGTATGTATATGTATAAATATAACATTTGGAAAACATGTGCATTATATATATTTAGGGGGTGTTTGTGTAAGATTATTTTTTAGGTTTAGACTTATGATTTATAAGTAGCTGGAGCTTATGACTTATAAAATATAAGTTTTTAAATTTTTATGAAGTGTCTGGAGTAATTTATGAACTTATTAGCTTATGAAAATGCAAAAATATTTGATAGTCCATAAGTCACACAAAAGGAGCTTATGAAAACCTTTTACTTAAGCTCATAAGCCTAAGCTAATAAGCTTAAACAAAGACCTAAAATGGGCTTATCTATCTTACATAAACTAATAAGCTCATAAGCCTCTTCTATAAGCTAAAACAAACACCCTTTATTGTCGGTATAGGTTTGATAAATTGATGGGACAAGAATAGGAATAGGAATTGGTATTTCTTAACCATCAAATTAGACTAAGAAAACATTTATTTTATGCATTTTGTTCCCAATTTTTAGCTCACATCCTCATATAAAACATCTTTCATTATCTAACTCCTAATTGTTCATTTGTTCATCTCTACCTCTTAATTCAAACAAACCCTAAACGTCTTATTTATAGTATCCTATTAAAGTGATAATTATCCTCGTATTTTATGTTTAAACATAATTTATGTTTTAACCATTTTTCTTTAAATTGAAAATTATATGTTTAAAATATAAATTTGATAGATAATATTGTTGTAATTAACAAAGGTTTTGCTGACACTAGCATCTCATTCTATTGTTAACAATAAAATCTTACTAATATACTTAGAAATTTCTCCAATAATCATTTTTCATTGGTTGTAATTCGAAAATGCATGGATGGTTAATTTAACTCCGAAATTTATCAAGTATTCATTTTTTCATTGACTGAAAATCCGCAAAAATAAAATACATATTTTAAAGTTTCACATTTTTCTTAAAATATTGTTGTTAACACTAGTATAAGCAAAACCCAATTAACAATATTGTTAAATTTGAACTTATTAAAGAAAAAACATTCCCCACAATGGAATTAAGAACCTCATACGATGTCATTATCATCCAAAATGTTATCTGAAGTTATTCATATTTTTAATCATCTCTCTTCCAAAAAGGATCATTTTCCATAGCCTTCGAATTTAGCCCCCCACGTTTAAAACTACTTATAGATGTTATTCATATTGGAATAATGGATTATTCCATCTCAGGAAAGATATGATATATTGCCACTACAATAAGAAGTTAAATCAGATCATTTTAATGGTCGAGATATTCTGATAATCGTAAATTAAAACCTCAAACTTTATGTTATGAAAATTAGCTTTCTATAAGTAACTCGGCAAACAAAATTTGTCTTTAGGAGTTAGTATGGTGACAATGTGAAAATTTAATAAAATCTCAATAAATAGAGTTACATAAATCGTCCCTGTGGTTTACTTAAAATTATGAATTTTGTTCATAAGTTTAAAAAGTTGTATAAATCGTCCACTTTTAGAAAGTAGTTACGTTTTTCGTCCCTAATTCGTAATAGACACCTATAATTGGGGCAAAGCTTAGGGACAAAATCCGTAATTGGGGGCAAACCTTAGGGACAAAATTCGTAATTTGAGCAAACTTTAAGGATAAAAATGATAATTAATTTCTAAAAGTGGATTATTTATACAACTTTTTAAACTTAGGACGAAATTTATAATTTGGAATAAACCCTATGAACGATTTATGTAATTAACTCTAATAAATATGAATAGCTTAAGATTTGATTTTCATCGGCTACATTGTTGTGGAGGACAATATCGGCTCAAGCAAGCCATTTTGGAAAGAAAAAAGAAAAAAAAACAACTACTAAAATTATGGTACTTTTGAACAATGGATATGATTGATTTAATCATTATATAGAATACCATCTTTTGAAGAAAACAAAAACATTTAGGTGAGGTTCAAAGGTATAATAATAAGAAAGACATCCATCTCTAAAGAGTTCTCCCAAATGTGGAAAAATCCATCAATAATAAATTCATAGCACCTTACTTGCATAACAATCTCACTTCCAATGACCCCTACCACCATACTCAAACAATATTCTAAGTTGTTATTCCCACTATTTATTAATCCCACCATTGCTATATCTTATCCACAAACTTAGATATTATTAAATTTAATTATGTCATAATGTTCGGAATAATTGATCATAAGTATGTCACGAATCATAAGCTTTGTAATTCCATGTTTTTGTACTTTTATCATTTAAGATATTCGAAATTGAACAATGTTTGTGGTTTATATCATATGACCCCTTGTTTATATTAGCGCGTTAGCGTGTCACTTAATTAGATCTCTATTTTTCTGTAAATTTAGTAACATGAACATAGAAAACCAAGAATTATCGTTTGACAAGTATATCTTTTGGTCTTAACATATCATAAGTACAAATTACTAAACCGAATCAAATGTCACAACTTTTAACTCTTTCACTAGATCCTTTTAAAAAAACAAGAGAATATCTCATAGGAAAAAACTATGGGAGGCTCACACTCTTGTCTTTCTTCGTATTCTTTGCATCAGTAGTTCAAACATTAGATACTTTTTTGTTGTTCTAACATGTGCTAAATCGTCCAAGGCGAACGTCAACAAGATTCCTATGTTGGATTAAATTAGATTGGTTCATGTAAATTTAACATACCTCCTGCAGATGATCCGGAGATGTTGTTGAATAGGTTAGCCATCGATGATTCCCAAATTGAGATGATCGTGTTAGGATGGAGAATTAGAGAGAAAACACTATGGTGATAATGGAATTGACCAACCCTTATTTGGGTTTATGTTAGTCCTTATATAGATACTCAAGTTAGGAGTATTTATTATTTAGTCCCTGGTGTTTAACAAGTGTTTATATTTAAGCTCTCATAGTTCCGATCACCTAATGGGAAATCTATAGTGTCGGTAAGGTAAATACGTCCATCGAATATTTACTAGACACAGATTTCAGTTAGTGTCAGTCATCATATCAGTAAGGATAAATGATCAATGAGGGTCACAAATAATATGGGTCCAACATTCTCCCACTTGACCGAGTAGATCATTTATCTATGAGTATTGATAAGTCCGTACGAGATAATACTCATTTTGTTTAAAACCGAAATCATAGTTGATAAGTACAGTCGTAGAGAAGAACATCTACTCAGGACCCCCACTAGTCAAACTATGACTCAAATTCAAAACTGAATAAGCAATGATAGACCAACTAAGACAAATTTTGTTATAATAATGTCCAACACAGTTATGCGCATAAGGTGTAAATAATAGACAAACAAAATCTGAATAAGGAGGAAAATTTTCATTAATAAATAATAATGACCAATAAGTACAACAATGCTATTAAATTAAGTCTTTTGTAAGCCCCATATTCGACACGTGTCCTACGAATATATTAGGAGGAAGACCTTTGGTCATCGGATCCGCTAGCATGTCATGTGTACTTATGTACTCAACACAAAGAACATTTTCCTCAACCCGTTCGCGTACAAACAGATACTTTGTGTCGAGATACAGCCCAGCGCCAGTCGAACTGTTACTGTTCGAGAAAGTTACAGCAGCTGAGTTATCACAGTAAAGCTTCAATGGTCTAGAGATTGAGTTGACGAGTTTGAGTCCACTGATCAGGTTCCTTAACAACATCCCATGACAGGTTGCATTATAAACGGCAACATATTCAGCCATCATAGTAGATGTTGTGGTCAGTTTCTGTTTATGACTCCGCCAAGAGATTGGTCCGCCAGCTAACATGAAAATATACCCAGAAGTAGATTTATGGTCTTCTTTGCATTTAGCAAAGTCAGAATCAGAATAACCTACTACTTCCAAGTTGTCACTTCTTCTATAAGTTAATTTGTAGTCTTTGGTCCCTTTCAGATATCGTAGAACCTTTTTAGCCGCTTTCCAGTGTGCTAATCCGGGGTTAGATAAGTAACGCCCCAGCATACCAGCGATGTAAGCGATATCCGGTCGAGTACAGACCTGAGCGTACATAATGCTCCCAACTACGGATGAGTAAGGTATCATCCTCATTTCAGCCTTCTCAGTTTCAGTGCTCGGAGTTTGATGAGGTCCAAATACGTCCCCTTTAACTACCGGAGCCACAGTGGGTGTGCAGTGCTGCATGTTATAGCGTTCTAGAATACGGTCAATATAAGCCCTTTGGGAAAGACCTAGAACACCATTACGTCTATCTCGATTTATTTCGATACCTAAAACATAAGAGGCATCACCGAGATCTTTCATGTCGAAATTATGCGAAAGCATTCGCTTCGACTCATGTAGCAGATCCAAGTTGTTACTTGCAAGCAGAATATCATCCACATACAAAACAAGGATAATAAAGTTACTCCCACTGATCTTGAGATAGGTGCATTGATCCACTTGATTCTTTAGGAAGCCATCAGATTTCACGACTTCATCAAATTTAAGGTACCATTGTCGTGATGCTTGTTTCAACCCATATATCGATTTATTCAACTTGCAGACCATGTGCTCTTTACCTTCTGGAATAAATCCTTCAGGTTGCCGCATGTATACGTCTTCTTGCAAGTCACCATTTAGGAAAGCGGTCTTGACATCCATCTGATGTAACTCTAAATCATAATGAGCTACGAGTGCCATGACGATCCTTAGGGAATCTTTACGAGAGACAGGGGAAAAGGTCTCTTGATAATCAATTCCTTCCTTTTGAGTAAAGCCTTTTGCAACCAGTCTGGCCTTATAGCGTTCGACGTTTCCATTCGGGTCTAATTTGGTTTTGAACACCCATTTACATCCAATTACTTTGGATCCTTTAGTGAGTGGAACCAATACCCAAACGCCATTACGCTCCATGGATTTGAGCTCTTCAATCATGGCTTCAATCCATTTAGCGGCCTGATCACTATTCATAGCTTCTCGGTAAGAGGTTGGATCAGTAAGTTTCCCAATGTTTTCGACTTCAGCCAGATAAGTTTCGAAATCATCAAAATTAGTGTTTCTGCGAGCCCTTGATGATCTCCTGAGCTGAATTACGGGTTCTTCAGGAACAAGCGGTTCTTCGGCGTTTAGATTAGGAGGCATAGGAGGTTCAACCGGTTCATTAGGAGATCCAGGTATATCGGGAGCAGCGTTGGGTACAAGAGGAATTATCGGAGGAATCGTAATAACCGACGAATGGTTTCCCCCCGCTTCTTGTACTTCTTGCAAATCTAAATCAGGATTTGTCGTGCTCCCACTGATCTCTGAATTTTCGAGGAAAGTGGCATGTTGCGTATCTATGATGCGGGTAGAGTGAGAAGGACAGTAAAACCGATAAGCTTTTGAGTTCTCGGGATAACCAATAAAGAAACATGTAAGTGTTTTAGAATCCAGTTTCTTTAAGTTAGGGTTATAGACTTTTGCTTCGGCAGGACAACCCCATACTTTCATATATTTTAGACTCGGTTTCCTACCTGTCCAGATCTCATAAGGAGTTTTAGGGACAGATTTTGATGGAACCCTATTGAGTATATGAACAGCTGTTTTTAAGGCCTCAGTCCAAAGAAATTTTGGTAGGTTAGTGTTGGCGAGCATACTTCTCACCATGTCCATTAAAGTTCGGTTTCTCCTTTCAGCAACACCATTCTGTTGAGGAGAACCTGGCATGGTGTATTGGTTAATTATGCCCTGTTCCTTGCAAAAATTATAGAAAGGACCAGGAGCTTGACCAATATCAGTATGTTTACCGTAATACTCACCTCCCCTATCTGATCGGACAACTTTTATCTTATGATCAAGTTGGTTTTCAACCAAAGTTTTATAATCGACAAAAGTTTGTAAGGATTCAGATTTTTCTTTAATCAAATAAAGGTGCATATAACGTGAATAATCTTCAATGAATGTAATAAATGATGTATGTCCTGTTATTGATGCGGGATAGGGGCCACTAATATCAGTATGAATTATTTCCAACAAGTTGGAACATCTGGTGGCTCCTTTCTTATTCCCTTTAGCCATTTTGCCTTTAAGGCATTGAATACATGTTTCAAAGTCACTAAAATCAAGAGAGGGTAATATTCCTTCTTTTACGAGTCGTGTCATGCGATCTCGTGAGATGTGGCCGAGACGTTTATGCCACAATGTGGAGGAATTCTCTGCTTGTTTAGGTGATTTTGTCTTTGTTTTAGTTATGTCATCAATATTAAGAGACAACAAAGACTGTGAGAAATTATGATCTAGTTCTAATTTATACAGTAATCCATCCAAAAAACCACAACCAAACAATTCATTATTAAGAGTAAAAGTGATCCTGCCACAACCATGAGTAATTACATAACCTTCAAGATCAAGTCTAGATATAGATACAAGGTTCCGAGTAATTCTCGGTACATATAAGGTATCTATTAATCTAATACACTTTCCGGTATTCATATGTAAATTTAAGGTCCCCATGGCTTCGACATCTAAGAGATCACCATTTCCAACTCTAAGTTTTCTTTGGTCCTTTTGTAGCTTCTGGATTGTAAGGAATCCCTGTAATGAATTTGTCACATGGACCATAGAACCAGAGTCACCCCACCATGTATTAAATGGAACATCAGTAGTAAATGAATCAAATATTACGTAAAGAATGTTACCTTTCTTAGCTAGCCATTCCTTGAATTTAGAGCAATCTTTCTGTCTGTGCCCTTTGGAGCGACAGAATGGGCAGTTAGTATTGCTTGTCGAGGATTTAGGGCCAGAGGTAGAAGCACCATGATTTTGGACTTTATTTTCAGTCTTGTTACTGTAGTTACCTTTCCTCTTCTTGGGGTTTGAAGTGGTAGTAAGGTGAACAGCAGCTTCAGGTTGAATGTGCTTAAGACGATCTTCCTCTTGAACGCACATAGCAATCAGTTCACTTATCGACCATTTATCTTTCATTGCGTTATAATTCACTTTGAAAGTGTCGAACCGAGCAGGCAAGGAAGTCATTATGAAATGCACAAGAAAGCCATCTGAGACTTCCATTTGCAAATTCTTAAGCTTGTGAGACATGTCAACCATCTTCATTATGTGTTCACGGACACCGTTAGAACCCTCATATTTAAGAGTCAGCATCTGTAGCATTAAACTACTCGCAGTTGCCTTAGACGATCCCTTAAAGTGATCCTCAACAGATGTGAGGTAAGTTTTCACTTTGTCATTATCAGGGATAGCTCCTCGGATGCTGGGATGAATTGAGTTCTTGACCATCATTAGGGACAGCCGATTCGCCCTTTCCCACTTATCAAAGTCCGCTTTCTGAGTCGCAGTAGATTCAGCAGTAATAGCGGCGGGTTCATCATGGCGAATAGCATAGTCCATGTCGAGCATTCCCAGAGTTAAGTTAAGTTGCTCCTTCCAAGAAGTGAAATTAGCACCAGTAAGTGCCTCAATGCCGAAGTTTGGTACTGTAGTGGAGAATAAGAAGGATTTAGATTTATGATACGAGTCTTAGAAGATTTTATAGTGACAGAGTTAGCTATATAAGGCAGACTAAGTAATGTCCCTTAAGATAATAGAACTAGAGTAATGTCTAAAATAAGTAGACCTAATAGTAATGTTCCTGAGACTAAGACCATATAAGTAATGAAGCTAGTGATAGGTAAGCCTATTAAAAAACACCAAAATAATAAGCTAAAGTAAGGCTCTACTTAGATGTTACATCACCTTTGGGCAGAAATAACTAATATCTAAGTAAAATAATGAGCATAAGGTTTATGCAACACAACGTTTGTCTTTTGACCTTTGGGCAACAAAATAGAACATCGTGTTTTAAGGCATAATAAGAATCCTTTCAAGCACACAAGTATATTAAATCACCTTTGGGCAGAATTAATATCCTACGTGTTTATTATGCTAAAGGAAAAAAAAATGCAATCATAGGAATCACCTTTGACCTTTGGGCAACAAAAGATGAAAACATGAATATTAGTGCATAAGTATAATAAGGCCACATATAAATAAGGTGACTAAATAAGGTGACCACGCTTGTAAAGCAGGGGTCAAGGGGGCTGCGCCCCCTTGCGGGGTTAAGGGGCAGCGCCCCTTACGGGGTCTGTAGTCATCCGTACGGATGAGATTATATTCGTACGGATGAGTATTTATTCGTACGGATGTAAGTCCAGGTTCGTGCGGATGTAAGCCTAGGTTCGTACGGATGTAAGGTTTAAGTTCGTACGGATGTAAGCCTAGGTTCGCACGTATTTAGCCCAGATTCGTACGGATCAACAGTTACGTTCGTGCGTATGAACAAATCAGATTCGTACTAATGAACAAGTCAGGTTCGTACGAATAGGGCTTCATCCGTACGTACGAACAAATCAGGTTCGTACGGATGAACCAATCAGATTCGTACTAATGAACAAGTCAGGTTCGTACGTATAGGACTTCATCCGTACGAACGAGCAAATCAGGTTCGTACGAATGAGCCTTCATTCGCACGAACGAAGTTCGTCGAAATTAGGGTTGCAGTCCAGCCGCCACAGTCTCAAAAAACCCCATTTTTCGCCCAAAAATCAAAATCCGCCGGCCAAATAAGTTGCAGAATCAATAATAGCAATAGCCAAGCGATAAATAAACATGAACCAATGGATAATCACGAGCCATTGGCTATGATACCACATGTTGGATTAAATTAGATTGGTTCATGTAAATTTAACATACCTCCTGCAGATGATCCGGAGATGTTGTTGAATAGGTTAGCCATCGATGATTCCCAAATTGAGATGATCGTGTTAGGATGGAGAATTAGAGAGAAAACACTATGGTGATAATGGAATTGACCAACCCTTATTTGGGTTTATGTTAGTCCTTATATAGATACTCAAGTTAGGAGTATTTATTATTTAGTCCCTGGTGTTTAACAAGTGTTTATATTTAAGCTCTCATAGTTCCGATCACCTAATGGGAAATCTATAGTGTCGGTAAGGTAAATACGTCCATCGAATATTTACTAGACACAGATTTCAGTTAGTGTCAGTCATCATATCAGTAAGGATAAATGATCAATGAGGGTCACAAATAATATGGGTCCAACATCCTAGTCAATAAAGCATGAGTTTTTCAGAGAAAATCGTACTAGAATACACATGAACATTGAATTTAATAGGAATCATCCCCTTGAAAATGTCGAAAAGATTCAAGTAATTTGATATATCTTTTTCTTCAAGATGTTCCCAAAGGCATCTCTTATTGCAGTATTTTTACATTCTTGTCCACTCTTAAACACATAATCAAGTAATTGCATCCATCTTGTTATCCATCACAAGTGATATATATCCTTTATTGACGAACCGCGATTTACATTGGTCTCTAAATTAACAAACAAAAAAAAGAAAAGTATAAATGATAAATTATGAAATATTCGAATTACTTTATTGTCTTCATATAATAGGTTCGACATTTTTTGATAAGATAGAAGCCTAATCCTGTGTATTTTAATAGGAAATACAACATTCGATTGTGTATAAAATGGATTGAATTATCCATATGTACCATGTGATACAATGATATATCATATCACAAACTACTCACAATCGTATCTAAACTTTATGATACTATTAAATTAAAATTTACACATCATGTGAGTGACTTTGTGACCATAAAACAAATTAAAAATAAAATACTTTAACTTGTTTAATATTTGGTGTGGAGTACATGAACGTGTGCAAAGTGGCAAGCCCCACAAAGTCACTTAAAGTAGAAACGATCCCTATTTTTAATTCATTTTGAAGAGTTCCATTAGTGTACTCAATGAATATATATTTTATATAGGATGTTTTAACCTACCAATAGTGTTTTAAAACATTTGTTTATATATGTGAAGACATATAATGTACATGTTTTTTAAAACATTATATGCTAATACATTTCAAATTATTCATGAGTTAACTATTTTTAATATATAATAAAAGAGTAGCCTTAAATACTATATGGTCGACAAAATAAGATCTTTTAGATGGTGTTAATATATTTAATTTCAGCCATTAAATCATATTGATGATGTCATCAAATACTTTTTTCATCTTATACCCTCTTAAAATATATAATATGCATAATATGACAATAAATTAGTTTAGTTATTTTCTTATGAAAAGTTCTAAATGTAACCAATGTAGATTTGCTAATGGTGATGATAGCGATTATAGAACTATTAAACGTCACTCCTCCCATGTGGTTAAGTTTTGACGACTACTATGCAATCTTAAAGTATTTAATAAGTATTTCGTAAAAAAAAAATCACAAAACTACATTTAGTAAACTACCATTTTTGCTCTTAATTTCAATAATAACATCCCCTCTTTATTGCGTATAATATCTTAAAACATAGTTTTTTATATGGGTTATGCTAATAACAACCGATATGACGGTCTATGAAATGTTTTTTTTTGCATAATTTAGATGTGCATAAACTAATGAAGAGGTTATTCCGAAAATTAAGATGATCGGTTTTATAAATGTTCAAAACATTAACATGTATAATAAACTTTTAAAAACAATTCATATAACTGTCGTTATCATTTTCCTGTTTAGTTATACATTAATAAATAATCGTCAATCGTTTATAGTTTTCATTACCACATTCACGAAATATACGAGTTTGTTTTCCCTTCTTTTTCATATTTTTGTGTTTTATTAACAACTCTTAATGACAATGTTTTGAAAACCGGGTCAATGATCGACCCAGCCTAGCCACCGGGTCACCGGGTCAACCGGTTGAACCGGCGGGTTAATCCGGTTTCTGCACATGTCCCAAATTTCCAATATCACTTGTCAAAACACTAACATTTGCTGCATAAAAACATCAAAGAACCATGTTTAACTAATCAAAAAATAAGAGATTACAACTTTTTACTTCAAAAGATTACAAGTTTCATACTCCATACTTGATAAGGCATAAATCCTACTGAGATTACAAGATTTATGCTTCAAAAGACTATACCCAAGCATAAATCTTACGAGATTATAAGTTTTAAACTTCAAATGGCATAAATCTTACGAGATTATAACCTTTTAACTTTCAAAAATAGTATAAAAAACAAAACCCGGCGGGTATTAGCGAACCGGGTTGACACGGGTTTCTAAAAACCCGCTGGTTCGACCGGTTCTCAGTTTCCTTCAAACTCGGGTTGTTTTGACCGCTTTTTTTGGCCGGAAGCGGTCCAACCGGTTGACCCGACCGGGTCGACCCGGGTTTCAAAACATTGCTTAATGGTATGGTTATCAAATCTCCTATCTTAGTTATTTTTAGATAGAGCTTTATAGGCTATATAAAAAGGGAAGTGATTTTTTCACTTTAAACTTTTATTATTTCACTTAAATTTAAATTAAATTGTCAATTATACCCTTCCCTTTTATTTTACTTTGTTCTACTAATAAAATATTAAAAGGGAGATGATATTCTTATCTCTTTCACCTCCGCCTAGGAGTGTGCATGGTTCAAGAACCGGACCAAACCGGTAAAAAACGGACCGAACCGATAACCGTAACAGAGTATAAATGCAAACCGAAAACCGGACCGGAAGTCACTATAAGGGTTTGGTTCTAGACCTGTTTTTAAACCGGTCGGTCCGGTTAAAACCGGACCTGTAAATATCAAAACAAAACTATTTTTGATAGCAAAATTGCTTTCTTTTTCAAGTTTAATACATAATATATACATGATGAAATATGTACGAAGCAAAATTAAAATCTAAAACTTGCAACATATCAAGTGCCTTGAATAAACAGTGTAGATTATCAAATTAAAATAACCAATTCTACTCTCAATCAATAAATTGGGTAGCTTATATTAACATATAATTAACTTTCCAACAACATGAATGGAAACTGATGATTATGTTGGTGAATCCAAACTGATGCAACATGTTCATCAAAATCTGCATGAAAGTAGTGGAAGATGTGGATACTTTTTCAAGATCTTTGAAATTCCGGTTTGGTTCTAGTTTTCTAAGAAACGGTCGGTTTTTGACCGGACCGGAAACCGGTTTTATGATAATATAGGAACCGCAAACCGGACCGTATGTGACCGGTTTAAACCGGTTCTGGTTCGGGTTCAATGTTCCCGTTTTTGCACACTCCTACCTCCGCCTTAAACTCACTTTTCAAGTTCTAATATCATTTTGTTGTTTTATTTATCAGCATCTAAAAAACATTTTGGAAACCATATGTAGTGTTGCCCTCCTTACCCATTCACACCGAAGCGTTTCAATTACGTTGAATAATTAATCCTAGGTTTCACGTGAATATTATTTTATTTTTTCGATTACTAAGAAAACAACGTGGAATTTTGATTGAATAAAATCAGATTATTAGGAATGATAATTGGGATTTTTAAACCGAAAGTGGCGACTCAGTGAATATAAGAACAAAGTGTGTGTGTGAAAATTTTAGCTGCAAAATGATGGTTAACAATACAATGATTTAAGATGAAAAAATGGAGGTCTAACCAACTTAAGGATTCCATTCATGGAGTTCATAAACTGATACAAGTATAATATATGTTTTTTTTTATAAATTCTATAAAATTGAGATAGAAATTAATAGGCAAACATTTACGTAATCCATTTTAATGATTAAGAAAAAAGCAGAGTAGTTCGTCGGAATTAAATAAGAGTGGAAGGTTGTAATTATTTATGATGGAGACAACATATTTTAAGAGAGTTGAATTAGTTTTTAGTATAGATATAGGAGAGGAGATGAGAAGGAATGATTTTAGGTAAATGGTTAAAGTAAAAATAAAGTAGGACAAAATAATAAAATAGAATTGAGGGTATAATTGTCAATTTAGTTTAAATTTAAGTGAATGAATAAAAACTTCAAGTGAAAAAATCACTTCCCATATAAAAATATACATATATATGATTTTCCACAAAAGACAGCTAACATCCTCCTAGATTCCCGCTTGTACCTATCAATAAATTTAGGGCAAATTCTCTTGTGAGAAATCTACTTTTCCAGAAGGTGTAGTTTCCTATTTACTTATTTATTTTTATCAATAAAACCCTCTTGTGGATCTCCTTATAAGTATCTAAACCCCCACTTACCTTTTTATAAGTCTCATTTTCTTTCTTTCTTTCTTTTTACCTTCCAATAACAAGATGGGTGGCTCTTGCAATGAAGAAATTATTGATGTGATAAGAAGAGGACCATGGACACTTGAGGAAGACAATCTTCTTATCCGTTATATCGCTTTTCATGGCGAAGGCCGATGGAACTGTCTTGCAAAATCCTCAGGTACGTAAAATATAAAAAACAAGATTATTTGTTCGCGTTTTATGAGTTTTTTTGTTTGCGTATAACAATCTTTTTCAAGGTTTTTGATACAATCCTTTTGGGTTATTAATTTTGATTTCTATTTATATACAGGGTTGAAAAGAACAGGCAAAAGTTGCAGACTAAGATGGTTGAATTACTTAAAACCAGATATTAAGCGCGGAAATCTTACCCCACAAGAACAACTCTTAATCCTTGAACTTCATTCCAAATGGGGTAATAGGTACGATTACATGTTTATGTGTAAATATGTATGTATGTTCAAGTATAAAAATAGTATTATTTAATTTATTATTCTTTTTGGTATTCAAGGTGGTCGAAAATTGCACAACACTTGCCTGGAAGAACAGATAACGAGATAAAAAACTATTGGAGAACACGGGTTCAAAAACATGCACGACACCTTAAGATCGACTCCAATAGCAAGAAGTTTGTAGACACTCTTCGACGATTTTGGATGCCAAGATTACTTGAAAAAGTTGAGCAAGACTCTTCATTGTCAACATCATCCTCTTCAACTTCTACCACAACAAGTGAAACCTATCAAAACATCTTAAGCTCTTTACCACAAGCCGCACAAACCAAAATTCCATCATCATCTCCACAACCAAACACAATTGGAAACCCTAATTCAAACTCAGTTATTCGTTCATCGGATTCCGTAGCAATGGTGTTGCCAGAAAATTCAAACCTCCAAGCAAATCCTTATGGGGGCATGGATTACTACAACTCATTACTCCAAAACAATGAGAGTTACCATGTCGATATCAATAATTTTGACATGGGGTTCATTCATTTAGATATGCAAGCAATGGGACCTAATGACTTGTCAACACTAGAATTCCAGGTGGCAGAAGCAGATTGGATGAAAGATGATGACTTGACTAGCACATTTTGGAACATGGAAGAATTGTGGCATTTTAGGAAGAAGTAGACAACTTTGTTCCTATTGGTAGGCAGTTAGTCTTGATATTATACTTATTAAAGATGCTTTTTAGGGCTTTAGATTTTATATTGTATATTATATTATATGTACTTGTAAAAACAAAGAAACTTAAGAAGTTCAAAGTGAATGTGAACATGATTTTGTAAAAGAGGCTATAGTGGTCACAACTCACAATTACTATGCCCACTTTAAATCTATTCCTTGCATAGTGTGTTTCAAAAGAATTTCAAATAAAGAAATGAATAGAAACAATTAGACACGTGATATATATTATATATAAAAAAATATCATGTATTTAGTGAAAAAGGGATTTATTTAGAGGTATAAAGATTAAAAATAGTCGATTAAGAGTGAAAATTGAAAATAGTCGATTGAGGGTATGTATGTTGCAACTAGCTTTAGTTTGAGTTGGAGCTGGAACTAAAATTGGAGTTGAGGTGAAAGTTTTATAATTTATAATTTTGAAAACGTATTTGGTAACTTGTATTGATTTGAAACTTATAAACGTAAAACAAAAAAACATAAAAAGCAAACATTTATATATTACGAATAACAAAGAAAATTAATTTATTATAGAGATAGGGCACAAAGAAATATGTTTACATTTAAAGCTCTATAATTTTGTTACATTTATTTTAAAATATTTTTGTATTTTAATATTTCAGTTTTATTTTTATTATAGTCGTACGCATAATACACGACTCAATAATCTAGTTGTCTAATATGTTAGGCTACGGCCTAACGGCTTAGTTTATCTTGATCTTTGGGTTTTGATAGTTTTCAATTGGTACATAACCACATATCTTATATACATTACTAGGCTATATATTGGTTACCACCTTATAAAAAAAGAAAATATGAAATGTGAAGTTTACATATGTTTAATATCTATAAGAATGTGACTTTCTTGTTTTCAATAAGGTCCAATTTAGTTACAACAAAAAATATCCCTCATTAGAACAAATAGTCGTGAAGCATTAAAATTGATAAATTTTCATGATATAATTTTGGCAAATTTCCATGAAATCGAATTGTCACTTCATGATTGAATGACATGACTTATAGTAGTTCTCTAAAACTTTCTTTAAACACAATGTGATCCCAAATGTCACTTCACAGAAAAGCAAATGTGTTTTTAAGTTTAAAAAGTCAATCAAATCAAGTTGTTTTTAGAGAGACAAGTAGACCTCTTGCCTCTCACCACTCATTTAAACTTATATAATATTTTTCTTAAACATTCCATAATTATAATATTGTAATATCAAATTTGATAATTCTAATTGGCATAGGTTATGCAAACCCCCCCTAAAGGGTTATGCAAACCCCCCCTAGCCAACTTTATGTCACATCTATGACATCCGTGTCATAGATGTGACATTTCTTTGTTTTTTTTGTCTTTTTCTTATCGTTCTTTTTAATTTTAAGTATCGTAAAATAACAAACATTATACATAATTTAACAAAAAAATAAATTTTGTATTAAAATGCAACATTCGTATCTTATTATTCACATAATCGGTATAATAAAAAACAGTACATATTGTTGTAAAAATCCCTATTAAGATATATAAGTTGCAACAAATTTTGTCGAATTTGTGTCCACCCTTTTCACAAATATACTCGATCTTATGTGTATACCCGTTCTTTTGTCTTGGTTCTTCGCTTAACAATAAGTATTTTTATAAATACATTTTTATATGAATATTTATATAAGTATTTTTATAAATACATTTTTATATAAATATTTTTTCAAATACATTTTTAAATCCTAAATACTATTTTTATAAAAACATTTTTATAAATATTATTATTAAACATTTTTATATCCTAAATATTAATATTAATTAAAATACTTTTATAAAAACATGTGTGTCATGGATGTGAATAATACTGTTTTTTTATTAATACATAATTTATTTATTCGTTACATCATTATACTGTTTTTTATTATACCGAATATGTGAATAATAGAATACGAATGTTGCATTTTAATATACAATTTATTTTTTTATTAAATTATATATAATGTTTGTTATTTTACGATACTAGAAAAATAAAAAAAAGACAACAAAAAGACAAAAAAAGACAAAAAAATCAAAAAAAGTCACATCTATGACACATTATGTGTCATAGATGGGACATAAAGTGGAAGGGGGGTGGAAGCATGTGGGGTAGGGGGGTTGGCATAACACAACCCTTGTAATTGGTTTTTTAAGCAATGTCTTAAAGTTAATAGTTCATTACCACTAACATAATATTTTGAACGAAAATAAATTATGAAAGTTAAATATATCCCTAACTTAAACATGGATATTTAATATCGTTTATTGCTTGACTAACAACGATACAATAGGCACGTATTTATAGAACATGTAACCTACAAACCCTAGGCATGTTAGTCCATTGGGCATCATCTTACACTAAGTATACATAAACATAACATATATACTAATATGTCCTCATAATTTAAGTAGGAGAAAGACGAACATTCAAATTGGATGTAAAATCATAAAACAATATCGAGAAAAACCATTTAGTAAAGATATATGCATACTAAGAGCTATTTGACACACGGATTACATGAACGTGTCTCATGGCTATATTTACTCAAAAGTGGATGTCCTTTTTGGTATGTTTGGTTCGATGATGTTGAAGCAATTACGTGAAGAGGTTAACGCGGTCTAAAGAAATACTTCATTCCAATGGAATTGAAATTGTATCAAATGGAATCTATAATTTATTTCTATCTCTTTCTTTCGAAACAAATATCAACCTAATGTTGGGGTCTTAGGGAGGGAAGTTTTGTATCTTATCTAATAAGATTAAAACGGTAACTCCATCATTAATCTTTTAATTTGATAATATATAATAAAAAAGAAGTAAAATACAACGATGATTAAAGTTCACAATAAATCAAACAATATGAATATTAAAAATGGAATGAATTGAAGATGCATGCACATATATATGAAAGTCAAAAATTGCTTCCCACTTGACAAGTTGCAATCCAATCCCTAGACTTCACTATCACTACCTGCCACTCAGCACATAAAATTTGTAAACTCATGTAACGTGAATGGACTAAACTCTTAGTTTAAAGTTAGTTCTTCTATGCTTGCCCTTTCTTTTTTTGTACTTGTAATAATCATTTGCACTTAAAAGTCCCAATAACCTTTTATTTATTGATTGCATACCCCACCCACTTACCTTAAAAATGGCTAGAATTTGGTTAGCGTAACAAGTTGATTAAGCATAAAACACAATAATTTACTAGATACGTGTCGAAAAACATTTGACGAAAAAGAGTCTTCGTCTTAGTAAGCATCGACTCATATAAAGATTTTTGACCTATATACGTTTGTGTGACTAGATCACTTAAGAATAAGAAGCTGGAAGGACCTGATTCATTGGTATGTGCCTTGTCAAGAACAACGGAGGACCAAAATACATATCTTAGCACCTTCAAGCAAGCTGTTGTTAGGAATTATTTTTTTTATATAGGGAGATCGCCAAATAGATGATAAGAAGTTAAAGAAAAATATTGAAACGTAAGAAGTCATAATAAATACGACTATTAAAAACTTTAGAGTCTTAGAACACTTGGTATGGGAGTCGTGAAACAACCCCCACACTTCGTTTCAAAGTGTGGCATCCACTATCACGACTTGAAGCCTCCTCCCTCCATGAAGTCACCCACACCCAAACCTTTCACAACATCAATCTCTCCTTTTTAATGGTGGCAGTGTGATCATACAATAAGTGATATGCAATATGCTAAAGTTATGTCAAGTGATGTGGTACTTTTTGTGTGACGAGTCTAACCATACCGAGTAGCCTTACATTAACAAAATCATCTAAAAACGAATATACAAAATAAAGTGTTTGCATTGTATTTCTAAACAACTAGAGAGCTTACGAAATAAACTCATTTGTTCCATCAAAAGCTTTGTAGCCTCAAAGTGTACGAGTTAACCCATAACTTCAAGATAGTTGATTCAAGTCTTGTAAATGACAACATACATAATTAATATAATATAATACTTATAAACCTAATTATATTTATAAATAATGGATTCAAATTAATAAGAAAGAACATGTTTACATAATTCAATGCATTTGATTCAACTTTATAATACATTAGGGCAATTAAACATACCAATTATTTCAGTTTCCTAAAAATATCATTTATTCATTAACACTATACACTATTGACAAAATTAATGACCAAAAATAGAAGATCATATGGACATCGGAGTATTCAACACAAGTCAAATCAATCATTCAATATATAATAGTGACTTACTATTAAAGGATACACACATGTAACATCGAAATCGTCGGTGTTATGTCCACGTCAATTTAACATCATCCATAACATAACACTAGAAATATCCCTTAGCCATAACACCGAATTCTAGTTTTTATTTTTCAGTTTTTTCTTTTTACTCATATTATTTTTAATACATTTAATAATAAAAATAACTCATTTTTAAAAACAAAATACATTAATAAAGTTAAAAAGATTACATTAAAATAAAAACCGTAATTAAAACATACATAATTAAATAGATAAATAGAATCAACGTGCGTAACGATAGTCTTCATCAAGTCTCGCAATGTGTTCAACGAGATCGCTTCGAAGACAATGATGTGTATCACGATCTCGTATCTCTTTCATAACTCGGATTTGATGTTGGCACCTTTCCTGTGAAGTTTGTTGTTCTCTTGGTATTGAAGTATAGTATTCCTCGCAGTCGCTGATATTAGCGACATTCTCTTCGATAATCATATTATGCAATATGATGCAAGTATACATGACTCTCTTTAACTTGTTTACCTCGTAGTATCTCACGGCAGTTTTTAAAACCCAAAATCTCCCTTGTAGCACGCCAAATGCTCTTTCAACATCTTTTCTTGCAGCTTCTTGAAATTTTTTGAACTTTTTTCCCTTTTCGTCTGGTGGATGAGAAAATGATTTGACAAAAGTCGCCAACTCTGGATAGATTCCGTCCGCGAGGTAATAGCCTTTTTCATAGGGAGTGTTGTTTACCACGATATTAGAAGGTGGAGCGTTGTCGTGGAGGAGTTCCCTAAATAGAGGCGAGACATTCAAAACATTGATGTCGTTGTTAGAGCCTGCGACACCAAAATAAGAATGCCAAATCCACAAATCATATGAGGCAACCGCCTCAAGCATGACAGTTGGGTATCCACGATCACCTCGTGTGTATTGGCCCTTCCATGCGTTTGGACCGTTATCCCATGTCCAATGCATACAATCAATACTCTCAAGCATCCTAGGGAACCCATGTATTTCTTCATGTTTTACATAAATATGTTGAATATCGTCTTGTGTTGGCTTTCTTAAGTAAACGCTTTTATATAAATCGATAACACATTTACAAAAGTTATCCAAAGCCTCATTTGATGTAGATTTCGCCATGTGTAGATATTCATCAAATGCATCGGAAGTGATTCTGTATGCTAAAAGACGCATGACGGATGATCATTTTTGTATAGCGGTAAAACTTGGTTTGCCCATAGCATCTAATCGGGATGTAAAATAATTGAAATGACTAGGAAGAGGTACTTGAGAATAGTTAAGAATACCGTCGACTATTCGAAGAAATAGCGGCTTTCTCATCCGGTATCTTCGTCTGAACTGCTCCGGTGTGAAAATGAAACCTTCGTTGAAATAGTCTGCCATAAGTCGTTCGTTTGCCCCTATTCGATCTCTTTTTTATAAATCTTCTTTTACCCCAAGCGTTTGAGCTTTCAATAGCTTCCTCTTCATCGTAATAAGTCTTTCCGGCCATCGTCGCCATCATGAAAATTGTTTCATCATCAGAAGAGTCGGAACTTGACAAATTTATTTTGAATGCCATTTTTAAGATAAATAGGATAATAGATTGTGGTTTTTTGAGTTTTAGTCGGCCATAACACCGCCCCCAGCCATAACGGCGTTATAGGGAGCCAAAACGTTCGATTTAACGCGCCCGTTGGGTGCGCTCTTAGAATCATGGATTGATCCATATGTTAAATAAGACTGTTAAGTATTAACTCTAACAAGTTAGTAAATTTATTATACACAATCTAATTTAATCAAATCTAATGATATGTTGTTAAGCACTTACTTAATTGAGACCATCAAATCAACAATGAACAAGGAAGGTGATATACACGCAACAGGTTTTTACCATCCACAACAATTTATTACCCTTATCATACATTTCATCTCTTTTAGCCTTTCCATACACATTTAAATTACTTTTACCATATAACGGAATATAATTCCACAACCACCACTAATTTGCAGCAAATTAACAAGTCTAAAAAACTTCTTGAAAAACTTAAACTGTTAAGTATTTAACCCATATAAAATGTATATGAAAACGGATGAGACTACAATTTTAAAAAGACAAGTCGGGTAACGACTGGGGTGACTCCAATTTTAAAATGAACAAAGTCTCTTAAAGTTCGAAGTTGAGAACAAAATATAATAATTAATAAGATATGACGTGAACAAATGTGAATTTAAATCGAGAATTGAATGAATTGAGGTCTTTTTCAGAAAGAAGAAAAAATGAAAATGAATCGCAATTCAATTAATGGAATACAATGCTAGCTATTCACAACTTCGATGACCAACTATTTTGGGTGGGTCAAATATAATCTAGACAGACGATATCCGAATTATCTTGATATAATTATAATATATGTATAAATGTATAAATGTACTGTTAGAAAGTTAACACTTATTTTCTTGAATTTATGAAGTTTCTTACATGTAATTTTATGGAGGGAAATTGAAAATTACCAGAAGATGATATTAAAACTAGAATATCAAATAAATTAACCACCAAAAACTAAGTTATTTATTTGAGTTTTTATAAGTGCATCCCTTTATGTCAATTTTTATATTAAAACTTCTACTTCAACGACTTTGGCTATGTTTGAAACGGGTTTATTTGCGACTTAAACGAGATTTATTTGGCGCTTGAGCTTTTTTTTTTCTTCCAAATAAGTCTTGTTTGGTTGGAGCTTATTTGTGGGGCTTATTTGAAAAATAAGCTCCTAAATACAAGCTACTTCAAGTAGTTTAAAAAAGTGTTTTGGGCTGATATGATGGTAATTACATAAATATCCCTTATAAAAAATTTCTTATTATATTATTATATACATTTCAGTCATTTTACATTTTTAGGCTACAACTTCAGCTACTTTCCAAACACATTTACGAAAAATAAAAGCTACAACTTCAAGTTAGTTTTACCAAACATACTATTTGTAAATTACACAACTCAATAAAAGGGCATATGTTTAATCTTTTAAATCGTTCAAACCGATCAAAGTTCTTCTCTTTAAAAAAAATGTGCATTATTATAAGAACTCAATAGGTTAGTTTGGTAAACTTACGTTTTGAAGGTGAGAGCTCAAGTTATAAAGCACCATTCCATGTGTTTTTTCATTACTAATCGAATATCTTCACTATTTGACTAAAAATGGAGCGAATCACTCTTTTAAAAACAACAATTAAATAAAAACATATTAATTAGTCGGTAGAGAATTCTAACAATCATGATCCGTAAGATCCGGTCCCTAAGATATTAAAAAACAATATTAAATGACTTATTATGCTATTGTTGACCTTCAATGTCACTTTAAATACTCATCAAATGATATAAAAATACTAACCTAAGTTTGACCTCAATATGTTGACACGTGACATGTACATTAAGTCATTTTTAGCAATTTAGCTTACGAATTAAAATGGGCTTAAGAATTCTAAAAACTAAGTGGGTCAGTTTGGGCTGAAAGATGGTTCATTTGGGCCAAAAAGGGTCCATTTTTTTTCTTCATAAAATTGTTTATAACTAAAAACACGCAATTGAATGTTTATTAATTCAATCGTATGTTTGCAATTTATGTGCATAAAACAACTTGGGGATACGCTCTCAATTAACAAACATTACCACTATGTACTCATTAGTCAGTACTCACTACTCTTATACCACTTTTAGGGGTTAGACATCAGAGAGAACGGCTAGATTATCTAGGAATAGTTTATAGTGTTAGATTTCTGGAGACGAAACAGTGAAGAATACTGATTGTATTGAGATTGAGTGATTCAATATTAATACAAGTTTGATTATTATTATTTATGAGTTATTTATTTGTGAATTGATTATTGATTATCGAGATCCCTCCTTATAATCAACTGGTTTAATCTTGTTGATCCGTTATCAGGGACCTAAAAGTGGTATCAGAGGGAACAACGATTGTTTGCTCTTGTTTATGGTTCAAGATTAGATATACACAATTGAAATTACTTAGAAATTTTGTTACTGGAATTGGGATCTTGAATTGGCCGTAGTTTAAGTTTTTAGGGTTTATTAATTTTAGGATTTGTGGCGGCTATAGTTCGTGATAAGTATTATTCATGAATTGTTTTTGGTTGTTGATCAAGTTGTTCGGCTGTTTAAGTGATTGATATTGTGTTCGGCAAACTATTTAAATCCGTGGGTCATATTTAAATTCGTGACAAAATTTATCATTGTATTAGTGCAGATTGCTCTTGATTCGTTGCTCTTGATTCGTTGTTTTCCCGCTTCAATTAAAAACTAACTTGATCCAATCTTATTCATTTCAAGTATTTCCATTCTTCTTTTGATTTCGGTTGAAATTTGATCAATTCAGCTTGTTTTTGGCTCAAATCAAGCTATAATAAATGGCGAATGATGATTCAACAACAACTCTACATGGAACTACTTTGAATAACAAAATTATACTCCAGATTAAATTTGCTAACTTCCTATGGAATCGTGCCCTGGGCCGGGTTATTTCGGGTTTTTTGGGCCTGGTGCTGGGCTTCTTTTTTTGCGTTTTTTGGGTTTAACTGTGGCCTGCTTTTCGTTGGGTTTAACTGTGGCCTGCTTTTCGTTTGCTTACTCAGACTCCGTGACGCGTCTTTTTCTTTCCGACTCCCTGACGCGTGTTCTTCTACGTGTCGTTTTTGTGTGTTGTTTTTCTGCAACCTACTCGACTTCTTGGATTTCCAGCCGGTGTTTGTTTCTCCGCCACCCGAATCGCCTACCGGCGTTTTACGTCGTCCAGCCGCCGCCGTTATTGTAAACCCTAATTTTACTATTTACTGTCTCTTTTAGTGTTAGTTTATAGAGTTGTATGGGGTTTTGGTGGTGGGTGTTTGGTGGTGTTATTGGGCAAGCCGGTATGAACCCTAATTTTACTTTTTGGTGTCGCTTTTTTTCGCCGGGGCAGTAATTATAAATCTGTGTAGGGTTTTGCTGGTGGGGGTTTGATGGTGTTATTGGGCAACCCGGTGAGCTGGTGTTGCAGCCATGGCGGTGGTCCGTATCTTGGCCGGGCAATCCTGTTTGTTGGTGTTGCAGTTATGGTGCTGTCTGGTACTTTTAGTTATGTTCCGAACTGTTTTCCGGATTAAATTTGGTTGGATAACTAATGAAACTAATGTCGAGTACAAGATAACTGGTTTGAGTGACAAACCCTGCAATCAGTAGCTGTATGTCTTTTTGGCTCTCTTTTTATTGTTTGCGTTTGCTTTTTACAGTAATTTAGTGTATTTTTGCAGACTTTGAAACTTAATGATTTTGATATTTGCTGGAAATATTTGGGGTTGAAAATCAGGCCGTATCTTGGCGAGGCAACCAGGTAACCTGGTGTTGCAGCCATAGCGGTGGGTTGTATCTTGGCGGGGCAACCCGCTCGGTGGGTATGCAGCTATAGCGCTGCCTGGTCGTACAAATTACTCTATTGATGTATTTGCAGGTATGAGCCTTTTTGTATCTCTTTTAGCTGCTTTATGTATTAAGTTGATGTTTTACAAATGAGATGTTTGACAGGCAGTGATGATAGATTTTTCTGCGTTTATATTTCTCGAGCATATGTATAAACTGCTAGAGATATTTGCGGTTGAAAATCATGTCGTATCTAGGCGGGGTAACCCAGTTACCTGGTGTTGCAGCCATGGCGGTCGACCGTATCTTGGCGGGGCAGCCAGATATGTTGGTGTTGCAGCCATGGCGGTGTCTGGTCGTATGAATTACTTTGTTCGTGTATTCGCAGGTCTGAGCCTTTTTGTTATCATACTATACTCTAGATTAATTTTGCTAGATTCCTATGGAATCGTGCCCTGTTTCGGGTTATTTCGGTTTTCGGGGCCTGGTGTTGGGCTTCTTCTTTTCCGTTTTTTGGGTTTAACTGTGTCCTGCTTATCGTTTCCTTACTACAGGTGCTCGATGCGTGTTTTTCTACGTGTCCTTTACTTACAAAAGAGATGTTTAATAGGCGATGATGATAGATTTTTATGCGTTACATATAAACTGCTGACGATATTTGGGGTTGAAAATCAGCGCGTATTTTGGCGTGGTAACCCGGTTACCTGGTGTTGCAGCCATGGCGGTGGGACGTATCTTGGTGGGGCGACCCGGTACACTGGTGTTGCAGCTATAGCGATGTCTGGTCGTATGAATTAGTCCCTTTATGTATCTGCAGGTCTGAGCCTTTTTGTTGCCTTTTCGATTATATAGGTTCTGTAAATTCGGTTATTGGGTTTTTACTTTGGGCTCATTTTTGGCCTGTTTCTGTTTCGTTTTGTTTCGTCCGAATTGGTAATTTTTGGCTTGTTTCTGTTTCGGTTATTTTCTCTGAATTGCTGATGTGTCTTACACCTGTACTGTACGTGTCGAGGCACCACAAGAGGTTTAATAGGCTGTGAGGATATGCTTTTCTGCATTTATGTTTTTTGAGATAATATGTAAATTAGTAGAAGTATTTGGGGCTGAAAATCAGGCCGTATTTTGGCGGGGCAACCCGTGATGTTGGTGTTGCAGCCATGACGGTGTCTGGTGCTCCTAATTACTCTTTCTTTGAATTTGCAGATCTGAGCCTTTTAATTGTATTTACGAGTGTTATTGTTTGTATTGATATTTTTGTTTCATTTAATTTACGCGCATGCTTAGAATTTTGTGTCTGTGTTGGACTCTTGCTGGGTTCAGTTCACGTATCGTATCTGTAACATCCCGGTTCTCGGAAAATTAAATGTTTCGTAAGTATTTATTTGTCTATAAAATAAATGTTTTATATTTATATTATTTGAGAAGTTATAAAAGTAAAGGACTAGAATTGTAAGAAAAATAGTTGATTTTAGTTAGAAAGGACTTAATTAGTTAATAATTCTAGTAATTTTTGTTAATTAGAAAGAATTGAGAAATTGAGGGACTAAAAGTGTAAATTTCGAAATATGATGAGTAAGGTTATGAGGTGTCATGTGCAGAATTTAGTAGGTGTTTTTATATGTGTTTGTGTGTGTTCTTGAGAGTAATCAAGAAGAATTTTGAAATTTTAGCAATTGAAGTTATAGTGGTGAAATTGTATCAAGATTAAGAGTAAGAAGACCTAGCTTAAAGAGTATTTGGAGAAAAGAAGGTAAGTTTATATACTTGATGTTAATTGATGAAATTTGAGTTATGTTAGTGTGTTATAATCTTATTTAGATGTTTTATTAGAAGTAGAAATACTTAATTGATAAAAATTAGGTTTTTATAATTTGGGGATAATCTTGAGAATTATAAATTTGAGCATTTGTGTATGTTAATTTAATGTTAGAATTGTATGTTTTAGTTATATGAAGGAGATAGAATATGGTGTAATGATCTCTCTATTTGGTGTTGCCAAACGGGTCAAATGACCCAAGGAGTGGCAAATGGGTAGAAATTTGGTTAAAGAGAAAGAAATGATCATTTGTATGTATTGTTGATGTGTGTGTATAAAATGGATAGTAATTTGAAATACTTCCATGTATATGTAAAAGTTAACGGGTCAAAGACCTTAAAAGTAACATGATGGGTAGAAAACGATTTAACCAAGTAATGTTAAGTTGTTAGAAGGAAATGTATGATAAAGTTGTTAGTTATGTGGTTATGAGTATTGAAGTTTTAGTATTTTGACCTTGTAACTCAGATTTGAAAGATAAAGGCAAGGGGAAGGCAACGTAAAGATAGTGAAAGTAATTCGACATCAAGGTGAGTATACGAGACTCATTTTCATATGGTTATGTGTTTAAAGTTTTGTATTAATGTATTGAAGATTCATAAGTAAGTTATTTCAAGTCATAAATAGAGTTGTTAGCGGACATAAGGTAAAAAGTGGCGTATACTAACTTGTAAGTGTAGGAAATGATCAAAACGGAAATCACCCCCAGCCACTGGGCTAGTTGCGGCGCAACAGGGACTCAGTGGCCAAGGGTGATTCCAGAAACGTTGAGTTGCGGAGCAACTAGTATCTAGATCAGTTTTTAGCGTGTTTTAAAGTAGTTTAAGCATGGGAATGAAATCATATCATATTATTATGTTAGAGAAGCATAGAGAAGACATTTGTATGCCGATGAGAATTAGAATTGACTTTTATTAGTCGAGAAAGAGTAGAGTTATCTAAAATTCTATACCGCGAGGGTATGTAGTAAGACTTTGAATAGTCTTGGAGATGTATCACTATGTCATTAAGTATACTCACTAGCTTAATGCTAATGTATATTATGGATTGCTATGTTTGTAGGTAAAAAGGATCTCGAATTTGCAAGGCAAGCATAGGAAGAATGGAGGGGGACCTAGAAATGAAGTTAAACCTTTTGTAACGAGCTTCCGCTCTAAACATCTTAAATGTTATTTTAGTAGAAGTAAAACGATAACTTTTATTTTGGTTAAGTTATGTAAATATTGTTGAATGTTTTCTTTTAAAAAAAAAAAAAAAAAAATTAGTGTGTTTTAGATCCAAGTGTTACAGTATCCAAGGTAACTTTAGGTTTAGTAAGTACGTTATTTTTTGTGCGATGATTGATTTTCTTGGTTATTGATTCAATGACAGTGTAGCATCTGCGTCTGGTTCGTACAACTATTTTCGCCTAGGTACGTTTATCTAAATTCTACTCTTCATTTAATACAAGCAAATACGAACTCTTAAAAAATAACACGATTATTTGAAAAGAAAACATGAAAACGGAGAGAACAAAACAGACCAAAATTGAACAACTGAAAAAGATTAATTGTGAGTTAAAACTGGAGATTAGGGCTTCTGAAAAGAGGTTTTTGGGTTTGGATGTCAGGGTTTTGGGTATGGAAAATTTGGGTAAGGAGTGGACGAGCCAGTAGCAAAGCTGGCTCATGAACTCTTTATCCAAATCTTCCAAACTCAAAACCCTAACATTCAAATCCAAAAACCTCTTTTCAGAAGGCCTAACATCCAGTCCTAGCTCACAGTTCGTCTTTTTCAGCTCTTCAGTTTTTGGTTTGTTTTGTCTTCTTCGTATTCATGTTTCGTTCTTAGATAATCGTGTTCTTTTTTACGGGTTTGTTGACTTTTAAAACCATTTGGTTTGCTGGGGGAAAATGAAAATTCCCAAAGTAAAACTCACTGCTCACATGTTAACGAATTTGCTTGAGTTTCGTTGGAACAAGCATCAGCAGTCACCGAAACCTGAGGACGGAAGACAACAGATCCAACATTTGGGTGAAAAGTCTTTTCATCTATCTGTTCGATCTCCGGTATTCCGTTCTCCAGCTTCGGTGGGTGCTTATCTTCTTTCCAACTTCACTCCAGTAACTTCGTTTATATGTAAGGACTGAGTTTAACTTTAGAATTTTCCATTTTCCCTAGCACCTCAAATGGTTTCGAACAGTGTGAATCGCTTTCAATAGCCCTGTATTTTTTATGATCTCTTTTCAATGGGATGTAACTAATACTTTTTCGTTTTTTTGCTTTCTTTTTTTATACTGGCATCCAAGGTGTCGAACAAAAGCCAAGACCGTTTCAATTACTCGGGAGCGACGGTGTTCAAGAAAGGACGGTCAACAGCGACGGAAGTTGGAGGGTGGAATCATGGGGTTCAAACATGTGGATGAAAGGGTCTTTTATTTATATGTCGGGCCCCCATGCTTCCACTTTCAAACTTCAACTATTGCCGACTCTCCTTCCAAGTACCAAAACGACAAGCCATAAGCAACAATGCAAAATGATACGACCCGACCTCGTGCATCGCACGAGAGTCACCTAGTTGATATTAATGATGAAATCTACATCCATCACAAAGATACTTCAACTAAATTTTATGATCGCTACACGGAAACTAAACGAAGAGAATTAAATTGAATGGAAACAAGTTTGATAGATTTTTTAAATGCAAAGAAAAAATGCGGCTTGTAACTGGAACTTGTTATGCACCTGTAGTGACTTCTTCACAATTTAGTTATTGGGAACGTCGTAGAAACTTAGTTCTTACATGGATTCTTCACTCTGTTGATCCAAATAGGCCAAGGATTTTGTTCTACAAAATTGCTGCTTAAGTATGGTTTAAATTGAATGAAAGGTATGCATAATAAATGCTCCTGGCAAATTTTATGTTCATAAGCTCATTGCATCACTTACTTAAGGTCTAAAATTTGGATTAGGAGACACAATCGCGATGTGTATGAGTAAAAAACGCTTATTGTTAATAAAATGGGTCTGTTCTTCAATGGCTATACTTATGTGGCTACTTGCTATACTCGGTTGACAACTAGATCGGATGAGTATATGTCATTGCTTTCATTACCTGTTTGTTTATGTGGATATGGTGTAGGCTTTATCGTAATATTCCATGAACAACAAGTCATGTATTTCTTGATGGGACTAAATGATGACTACAAGCATATTAGGGGCAATATTCTTATGATGCAACCTTTGCCTATACAAATGACAAAGGCAAAGTAGCATCTTTTCGTGTACAATCTGATTTACCGTCTCAAAATTCTGCTCAAGAAACAAATCAAGTTTTTCATGAAATGACACATAGATTTTCAATTTACTCGAGATGAGGTTATGAAGGGTTTGATTTAGTCTCAACTTTTAGATGTGCTAACCAATATTCTACCTGCTCAAAAACTGAAAAGCGGGGTGGTGTTTAGAAATATGTGATTGTATACGGTTAGTTTTGTAAATATATAATAGTTGTAGTTAAGGGTGAATTTTGTACATGATAGAATTAAAAGGGTATTTTGTGTAACTTTGTAAACATGTTGGTTATAAGCATTGTTAAAGAGTTAGGCGAATAGATTATCCCCAGTTTTGTAGCTATGAAATTTTCAAGTTCATCAGTGAAGCTTTCTCTTTCAATTGTTAATTTATAAACATAATTGCAAAGTTTTTTTTATGTTAAAGTTAGATATATTTGTGAAAAAGTATTTATTACAAAAACAAAACCAAAAAAGTTATTGAACCCAATTTAGACAATCTATCAACCGTTGTTCCTTTTTGGCTAGAATAGGACTAAAAAAATGTGTGGGGCCATTTAATCGCACAACCATAACGATGAACAAGATATAAACCCAAAAAAACCTAGATGGTCCGACCAAAATCAAACTTATATTCGAAGAACACAGGTTAACAGAGAAAATTAGCGCTAATATTTTTCTTAATAACATACTTAATTTATATGTTTAAAAAAAAGTGATTGGAAGGAACCTCTGACCTTTATATATATTCCAATATATGCGTCTGTCCTATCCGCAAAGAGCATTAACGTCAGGTAAAATATCTGTCCACAAATTACCTACATGTGTTGGGGAACGAATTCAAACCCCTGACTTTTCTTTCACACATATGAAGACCGGATGTTTGCCCAAATTGTCCACCTATGACAACTTAGTTGTTTGTGACATGTAATACAAGAGAAGAGGGAGGTCAATAGTTCAAATATTGTTTCATATTATTTGACGGCTTTGTCTAATGATCTATTTTTTCTGTATAGGTTCGTGATCCCATGGCGGGACATTAAAGAAATGTATATCAATTTTTTAAAATTCTTATTCATAAATATACAAATCGAATATAAAAAAAACTCTGAAACTATTACATGGTTAAACATAGAAATTAAACCTACAAACATTAAAGAAATAAGTAGTTATCCGAATTAACTTTTTGGTAATTTTGTCTATGAAATGTTATGCATAGTTACTTGAAACTAGGTAACAGTGTCACTCTCAACTTTTCCTTTTGGACCCTTTAATCTCAAGTTTGTCCCCTAAATCATCCATTTTTTGATCTAAATTTTAAAGAAAGGTATCCAAGAAATTGTTCATGTCCCCTTTAGATCAAGTTATGTGTTACCTCATTACTAGTTTCTTGTATGAACGGTTTTCATTAATGCAAGAAACCAAAATCAACAATTTTCTTCGTATAAATTGATTTTTTTATAAGATTTGAACCTATAACTTCTGAGTTAATAGATCGACTCAAATAACATAGTTTTTAAACTAATAAACTCGATAACGTTGTTATGTATTAAAATATAATATTATTTTTTCAATCATTAGGTAAACATTTTTATTTTATTATATGAAATAGTAACCACAAGGGGGTGTCTCAGTGGTAAAAGTTTGGTCTCTAAAGGTAAAATACCTGGATGTCACAAATTCGAATCATATGAGCAAAAAAATAAAACTCTCTTGTGGCTACGAAGATTCACTTGCGATGACTCCGGGCTACCCGCAAAGCGGGTGGTCGCCCTGGGATTAGTCGGCTCACAAAGCGGGTCGGATACCTAGGTTAACAAAAAAAAAAAATAAAAAAAATAGTATTATTGTAAAGAGAAATTTCTTTACACATGTTATTCTTGCTTGGTAAAGAGATTTACCTCTAATCATTTTGACTTCTAATCCACACAAAGAAATCTTGGGTTATAAATTACTTAGTTCCCATTATTACAACTACTCCACATTGCAACAATGGCAATTGATGTGTCTAGTTCTTATGAACCTTTTGTAAGCCCAAGAATCTCTTTCTCACACGACCTAAACAACCAATCATCCGAAATCTCCACCACCATTATTCCATCTGCAGACAACGCCACCTTTGATTTCTGCATTACTCCTAACTTTGTCGAACCAATCAGGTCGGCTGACGAGCTATTCTTTGGTGGTATACTCCTCCCTACACAAATCAAAAAACCTGAAACCCTAAACCCTAAACCCAAACTAATATTATTAGAAAATGAAGTCATGGACGGCCATAGAAAACGTCTCAAAGACCTTTTATCTGATAATGACGAAAAAGAAGAAAAGCATCCATCTAGATCGTTTTGGAAGTTTACGCGAACCACAAGTTTGAATTCTGATAATGGTGGACGACCAAAAAGGTTGTTTAGGTCTTTATCCTTAAAACGCATGTTAAGGACTAATTCCACGGATTCAACACTGATTTCAAGTGCAAGCGAGGGTATAAAGGTTATAGAAAAGTCGAGTCCACAGAAACCGCTTACAATGTTACCAAGGTGTTCTAATTCGATCAAAACTTCGCTAGTAGCTCGACGGGTAACAGAGAAGAATTCCGGTGGTCGTTATGATGGTGGGATGAAAATCAATCCTGTTCTAAACATTCCGCCAACTTTTAATGTGAACTTGTTTGGGTTTGGTTCATTATTTTGTAAAAGTAAGCAGAGAAAAAAAAACAACAAATAAATAATTATTTATTGTACATGTATATATATTTTTAACTTGCCTACATTACTAATTGTTTTCTTATATAGTTAGTTAATACAAATGTTACTATCTACGTTCCAAAATATCAATTTGATATGATATGATTGATTGGATGCATATCACACTTTATTTTGAAAATTATCTTTTGAAAATATTGTTCAAGTGTAGCATTTCTTCTCTTAGAAATTATAACATTAGGGCATCTCCAACCATACTTCTATTTCTATTTTTATATTTAGAAGAAAATAGAACATCTTTTGATCATATTTATCCTCTATAAATTTTTCCGCTCCAACCATCTATTCTAAGAACCTTACTCTATATATTTTTAGTACTATTTTAATTTATTTTCATATGAAAGAATTATTAATTTGAGTTTTTATTGAACTTTTATAATGATATTTAACTAAACATTTTATTAAAAAAAAATTTCAAATTTTTTTACTTAACTAAAAAATCTTGACCAAAAAGATTTTTTTTTTTTTTTTTACTTTAATATTAAGTATCTGTTAATATAATCAATATATATAAAAGAAAAAAAAAATATGAAAGAAATAGATTAGGGAGTTCAAACTGATAAATTAAATTATAGATGAGTGAATAGTGTTCCTCTATATATAAAGAAAATTTAATTTTCTCTAAAAGTTTTCTATATTCAGAGAAGCGGTTATAGCACAGTTTTTCTCTTCTATCTCTATATTTAGAGATAGATGAGTGTTATAGGGAAGCAGTTGGAGATGCCCTTAGATTTGATATGTGGTTTAAAAACATATAGTTTCAACTTTTTATCATATACTAGTAAGATACCCGCACGATGTCGCGGCGATAATAAATTGTTTAAATTTCTGGTGAATAATTTTGGTGGTACATATTTTATTACAAATAATTTTACGAACCATTAAGATTTTCGGTTTGTAAACATTCAATTAGTTAGAATTCTCTAGATTAATTTCATTTATATAAAATTTTGCACACTAAAATTAATTGTTTTAAATTTATAAGAAGAGAAATTCAATTATTCTAAATTTTTAAGTATATATGACAAGTGTGTTATAGAGTTATATTTATAATTATTTATTGATTAATTAGTTAAAAGGGTAGTTTAGTAATTTTATAATGATTAAATTTCAACTTTATATCCAAATCCTTTATAATATAGATATATATATAGATATAGATAGATAAAAGGGTAGTTTAGTAATTTTATAATGATTGAATTTCAACTTTATATTCAAATGTTTTGTAATGTATCATATGTATAGAAAATGTCAACAGTTCTAACCTTACCGGCCTCATGTACAATTCTAACCTTACCTCATGTTATTTTATTGTTTTGTTACGTGCTTTACTTTTCACTATTGGGAGCTGGTTTTACGTGTGATAAGTGTTATTGAGGACATGTGAGCTGCAATGCAAGTAATTTTGGTTTCAAACCAAATTCTAAACGCTCATAATATGCTCCATCTACACTTCATAATATCCTCCAAAACCGTTTGATATGTCTATGTTGTCGTCAGGGCCACCTTTTCGCCTGTTTCACCCCAAAATATGCTCCGTCTACACTTCTTAACCATTGTTCCATATGTCATCGACTAAAGAGCCGCCTCATTACATCTACCCCGACGCATCTCAGCTGACACCACAACCATTATCTGTTTATGCTCCATCTACATGCTCTTTACCGTCACGTCCATCGATGGGATGAGCTAAATCGGAGACGGTTTTGTAATACTAGCAAGGATGATCTTCATGGAACGACAACTGGTGATAAGCGAGCCGGACCTCTTCGTTTTCTTGAGAAAGTCGTAAAAGTAACTATGGCCGAGGAGCATAAGCGTATAGAAAATATGGCTACTAATTATTGATAAGATTAATACAATTTAAATCATGATTTTTAGTACAATAGAAAATCTGATGAACCAAAAGTAAGACTAGAGATGGGCAAGGACCGGTTTAAACCGATTTTTAGTCCAGTTTTTCTTCATAAAATAAAAACCGGTTTTTTTTAGAACTGAGTCGGTCTCAGTCCAGTTTTTCTTCATTTTTTTCAGTGTTTATAGGACTGACAGTCCAATTTCAGTCCAGTCCAGGTCAGACCGGTCTTTTTTCGCCGATTTTCTTTTGTTTTTGTCAAAAACTAAAAACAAATAAATAAGTTGCATTTGAATTTTGGGATGTTATTGACGAAGACATAGCTACTTGAATTACTAATTTTTTAAATGTGTATTTATTAATTATAGTTATGAATTCGTTGAGAGAGTATTCTAGCTCTAAACATGGTAATTGGATTACTCTTATTTAAAACTTGATAAAGTTTTATGGGCGAGATATATTATTTTCTATTTTTAATTTATTAAATGTCACTTTAAGTGATTCTTAGTGTCGATCACAATCACAACTAAATAATAATCATATTTATATCAATATTAATAATAAAGGTATTAATAACAATTATAGAAAAGTAAAGAAATAATAAATATAACATAATAGCAAAAAGAAAAAAAATAATTTTCAAGGACGAATTTCGTTTTTATACAACTATTTAAAGTTTTAAATGGTTTTGGATTGATTTCGGGTTATTTTTATTACCGATTTAAGTTTTTAACTGGTTTTGGACTATGACCGGTTTTAGTCTGGACTGATTTCAGTCTAGTTTTAACTGGTCCTTCAACTGAAAGTAGGACTGATTCAGGACTGGTAGGCCAGTCAGAGACTAGTCCTGGTCCTAATCAGTCCAGTCTTTTTTAAGACTAGTTTCAGGCCAGTCCCGAACTGGTTTCAGTTTTAGACTGTTTTGCCTATCTCTATGTAAGAGTATACACTTGTTTTGGTTTTGAGCTAGAGAAAAACCATATGATGAGTAAAAACATATGATGAGTAAGTCGGATGTAAATGTGTATATAGAGGAAATATGTATGTCGATCAACAATATAATGGATATGTTTTCTTTTTAAACAGCTAGTTAGTATTAAAAAAGCATATATTATCTAAAAAGATGCTAGAAAATAAGGAAAATAATACTATTAAGTTACAACATAACACGACTTAAAAAGGAAAGATAACCAAATAGACCAATCTATGGACAATTTTTTTACTCCTATTTAACCAACAAAAGTATCTCAATTACATAAGAAAATGAACAGCGTGCAAGATACTTATAACAACTTATTATAGTCTAGACTCTTGAGAATTTTTTTTACCCCGAGCACTCTAACAATAATGGTGAAAACAACAATATATAGTGGCTCGGTTTCGAGATGATCATGTGAAGGGTACATAATATGACAGTGAAAAATGATTTTATGAGATTTTCATTGTCGTTGTCTTAATGAATATTTGGGTCTAATCGATAGGATAATTTAGATATTGGAACTTGGAAGCGGTTTCGTTCAACCTTAATGGTCAAAATTTTCGCCTACACGAAAGAAATAAAGGAAATTTAACAATTGAACGCACCCAGGGCCGGTCCTGAGTTATTCGATGCTCTGGGCGAGGTATTTAAAAAATGCCTATGATAAAATTTGTAAACAAACAAAACACTATTTTTTTTAAGGTTTAGAAGCTAACTAATTTACATGTCTCATTTAAACGTCAATTTGTATCAAATAAACTTTATATTAAAAGTTGAACATAAATCACCTAAAATGATGAGTTTTGTGCGTTTGTTAAAACACGTCAAGAATAGATTATAATATAAATTAAATGAAATTCTAGCAAAAAACTTAACTATTAAAATTGAAATCAATAACGAATTTAAAAATTAATAAAATGAAAGTGGAAGTTTAAGGTTTGATTCTTCAATCTTGCTTATAACATTTACGAACACAAAATAACTGATTTATGTTTAAAAAACATAAAATAACGTATAAACAAAACATTAGTTAACAAAAACATATAAGGGTTGAAAATATTAATTCTAATAACTATAAGGCATCAAAATGAAAAATGCAAGAAAAATTTCATCTTCTTCACATCATACTCTGCCCTCTCCGCCAGACTCCATTAACAAATAGCTTAGTTTCAGATTTTATTTTTGCTTCAAAAAAGGCTCCTAATTATGTAAATTGTGTTTTCATTACCATAAAACATTCATTTGTTGCTTAAAATCATCCAAAATTGAGCTTATTATTACAGTCAAATTTTAGAAATTTATGCCCCTTTCTCTTTGATGCCCTGGGCGGTCGCCCGGTTCGCCCGACCCCAGGGCCGGCCCTGAACGCACCTTAGCTCCATTAGGAGCTTACAAGTGAAATAAGAGAACACTTGGATTGTTTAAGAAAAAAAATGAGCTTACCAATGAGCTTAAAACCCCATTTATATCCTAGTCTTACCTTCAAATGGAGCATTAAGATTTATTTACATCAATGATTGAGATTATCTCTGAATGAACGAATAAATAGTCGACTAGATATTACTTGGAGGATTCTACACTTTTCGTAAACTATATAGGGAAGATAGCAATAAAATTGGGTGGAAACTAACAATGTTGATACGTGTATATGAATTAAGGAACGAAATCATTCATGGAACTAAGGGTGTTCATGGTTTGGTTATTAACCGAATAAATCAAAAACCGAACCGATTCGAAACCGAAACGAACTAAAATTCGGTTCTCGGTTCGGTTTCTTACCGAAACCGAACTAGAATTCGGTTCTTGGTTCGGTTCTCGGTTTCATAAATTTGAATTCGGATTTTAACCAAAAACCGAATATATATTTAATATTTTTAATAAATATATATATATTTCTAATTTACTAATTTTAATCTATCACGAAATGCTCAGAAAAACTTCAAACTTTCATTTATTCTCCCTTCAAATTTGTAAGGACTCTAAATTTAATCAGTTGTCACCATAGTGACATTTAAGTTGATATCTTTATACGTTAGACAAAATGATTATTTAGTTAATAGTTAACATAATAATTATATATATGTAGATATATATATGAGTATTTCTTCGTTTAATTTGACTTTTCTAGTTGATGAATAGTTATTTTTTTGTTTAAATCGGTTTTTCGGTTAAAACCGAAAATCAAACCGAATTCAAATTCGATTTTCGGTTTGGTTTGGTTCGGTTTTCCATTTGAATTCGGTTATCGATTTTAATTTTTTTCTTAAAAAACACCGAATAAACCGAACCAAATTACCCGATAAACCGAGAATCGAACCGCTTAACATCCCTAATGGGAACCGAAACCTTCGGTTCCGTTTTCAATTTATGAAAAAACAAAACTGAGATCTAATTTTTATTTCAAAAACTAAACCGAAAAAATCGAACAGTTTATAATATAGAAGTAATATATATATATATATATATATATATATATATATATATATAGGGATTGGTTAATGCGAGAACTCATATTTTTGCGAGAACTGCGAGAACTCATTCTCAGCCACTCATTTATTTTTAATATTAAACCTTTTTCTGAAATTAAAAAGGGTAAAATAGTAATCTTCTTATTTGTAATTTAGATTTTTTTTTTTCTTTTCTCTCTCATCTTAATTTATTCTTTTTTTCACTACATATCTTTTCAACGTAATTATCGTTTTCTGTAAAACTTTTGTGTGGCATAGGAAAAAAATAAATTCGTCGATTGGCTTACTATTTTAAATCTTATGCATTTATGAACAAATGTTTTTCTTTATTAAAACCTTCGGCCAGTGATTTTTTCGCATGGTTACCAATATCGTTCTTTACATAGCAATTGGGAAAAGATAAATATACAAATATATTAATTTCACTTTAATGTATATGATGCTTCAGTAAGAATATTTTATTTAGGAGCCCCTAACTTTTCAATACTAAACTCACATTTATGTGTGTTCATATGATCGCACCTTAATGTTTATAAATGAACAACTGTTATAATATATGAACAACTGTGATAATATATGAACAACTGTGATAATATATGAACAACTGACGATGTTCAGATAAAAATCCATGAACTAAGTATGATCAGATATGAACAATTCATAGTAATCGTAAAAAGTTAAAATAAAAATCCTAAAACTAGGTACAAATCAAAGAAAGAAAATGAGTAAACAAAGGTTTTTCTTCATCATCCTTTATGTTCTTCATTGTAATCTTTGTTTTGCTTATCATCTACATATTGAAAAATCATTTTAGTAATAAATTATTACCATTGAACAATCAAATGGAAATTCACAAACATTTGGTCAGAAAAAAATTAAAAAAAAACCCACAAAATAATTAAATTATACAAACCCAAACACACACCCACGATTACCAAGTCCAAGAATACGATTAAATCTCAAATACTCACACAACTTTTCCGCCAATCGTCAGCGTAGAGTTTGTGAAGAACACTGGCGGCGGCAGCGGATGAAACTATGAACAAACAATACTACGAAGATATATCAAGAGAAAAATATGTAGGTGCAGCAGTATACCTCTATTTCGACACCAACGTTTGGAAATATATTTGTTCACGAAAAGTAGAAGTAAATGAAAGCGTTTACCTGCAAAAAAAAAAAAAAAAAACAATATTGAACCATTATTCAAAAACATAAACTGTTCAAAAGTAACTCTATCCACTCTTTGAAGCATTTCATCAAACCTTTGCACGTGCAAAAACTAAAAAAAAAACAAAATGAAGGCCCAAAATAGTGGAAACACTTATAAATATTAAAATAAATAAACGAAAGATTAAAAAGTAACTACATAATAGGTCTATTAGTTATTATACAAAATTCCTATAATACCCTTTTCTAACTTATCTATTATTTCTAAAATGACATTAATTTACAAAAATGACATCAATCGTTTTCAACCATTGATCAAGTCATCTAAGGGCCCAAAAAGAGTTCTCGCAGTTCTCGCAAAATTTTGAGTTCTCGCAGGAACCATTCACTATATATATATATATATATATATATATATATATATATATATATATATATATATATATATATATATATATATATATATATATAGTAATTGGATCGGTTAAGAACGGCCCGAAGTATACGAACGTTAAGAACGATTCCCGTGCATATCTTCTTCTTCAAATCTTTCCTAAATTATCAATTAAACTTTCCTTCTCTCTCTTCGTAATTCTAAAATTCAAAATCCAGTTCATCTTTATCTTAAAATTAGATCTAACCCAATTCAAAACCATCTAACTGTTCTTTATCTTAAAATTGAATTGTTGCTACTGATCAGCAGAAACCAATTTGAGGTTTGGGTAGATGAATTTTCTAAAATGGTATTTTTTTATCTTAAAATTGAAATCGTCGACTTGTTGCTACTGATCAGCAGAAACCAATTTTGAGGTTTGGTTAGATGCATTTTCTAAAATGGTAGGTGCATTTTCTAAAATGGTACCACTTACTACTGATCAGCACCGCGAGGTTTGATACTGATCAGTAGAAACCACTTACTACTGATCAGCACCGCGAGGTTTGATATAAAATTTTTAATCGGACGGCCAGAATTGCTTTCTTAGCGTTTGTAGGTTAAACCGTGTTCTTATCCGAAACCCCCCCCCTTCTCTCTCTCTCTCTCTCTCTCTCTCCCCTCTTTTTCTCTCTCTCTCTCTTTCTTTCCCTCTCTCTCTCTCTCTCTCTCTCTCTCTCTCTATATCTATATATATATATATATATATATATATATATATATATATATATATTTATATATTTAATTGTTATGACTATACAACCTCGATCCCATATTAAGTGTCCACTATTTAGTTTTTAAAGTTTTTTTTTTTCGACTTTGACCTTAACTATGTTTTTTTATGCTATATAATATTTGATATAAAATATATCAATGAATTTCCTTTTAAATGTATTTTTTCATTGGTATAATTTTCATTATCTATTACATACCACAAACAAAAAAATTTAAAATCAAAGTCGAAAAGAAATACTTTTAAAACTAAAAGTGGACATTTATTATGAAACGAAAGAGAATATTTGTTTTTTTTCAAAATCCTTATATGGAGTAGAATTATAAATTTTCTTCGCACTTATAAATATATACAAATTGTATATTCTAATTGTATATCCTATTATAAGTGTGAAAATTATACTTGATTGTCAAAAAAAAAAAAAACCGAACTCAACCCCAACAATTGAAACCGAACCGATATAAAACCAAAGCCAACCCTAACTTCAGTCTTTATAACATAAAGTTAGTGGTCGCGCTCACTCTCGCGATAACCCTGCGGAGTATAGGCATATTGTACCGGATAAAAACATGATCTTAGAATTAAAACATTAAAGAAAAAAAGTAATAAACAACAAATTAATAAACCGTAGCCCACACGTAGAAGCTATCAACATCGCCCCTTTCCTTCAATAAACTAATTTCACCAACTTCATATTTCCTTTTCAATACCGTATTGTGGTGAATAAGGGTGTGTTTGTGTAAGCTTATTTGATGGGCTTAGGCTTATGTAAGATAAGTAGCTTATGATTTATAAAATAAAAGTTTATAAATATTTGATAAGTGTTTGGCTTAGCTTATTAGCTTATCATAGAAAAAAAAGAAGGAAAATCTTACATAAGCTCATAAGCCACAAGAATTGGGCTTATGAAAACACCCTTACATAAGCTAATAAGCCTAAACAAACACTAAAAATGAGCTTATATAGCTTACATAAGCTAATAAGCTAATAAGCCTCTTACATAAGCTCAAACAAACACCCCCTAAATACACAATCCTTTATACTAACAAAGAGCCTATAAAGTTATAAATAATGTTTAATACTCGGACTGAAAGTTTATATTTGGATAAATTAGTTGTATAATCATTAATACATTAGCGTTCATGAAAATGCAAGAAATAATATTTCTTTTATCAATATACAATAAGTTTTAGAACAACACATGGATCATTTCATATCAAAATCCTTAAGTTTAAAATAATTATACGGACGATGCTGATTAGTAACTTTAATTTATTTATAAACACGTCTCAAAGTCAATTGTCGTGGGTTTTTTCTTTCTTTCTTATAACACATGTTTAATAATACAAATTTACATCTAATTTTTGTAATACACTACAAACCGTCTAAAACTCTTTTGATGTTAATTTTTTACTTCGTCACTTGATATAGGAGTTGTTTAAAGGTTGTATGTTCTAGTGTATGAGTTCGTAGGTTACATACTGTCCAATTGAATGTCTGTGTTACTTCTAACCATTATATTTATATTTCGATAACTAATCAAAAATCTTTTACGAAAAGAGTAATTAAAATAAATTTTCAATCCAACGGCTTATAATAAACAGTACTTAAAATCAACGGCCGAGATGAGATCTCATATTTTGAAATTCATTCACCTCACACTAAAATTGCGCACAAAACACATACCGCGCACATTATCACTAAGCATATATCCTCAATATATGAATGTTTCGCGGCGATTTTACAGAAAGAATTTCAGAAAACCAAACCCTAGCGAGACATAATTGATGGTATATTCCGGCAATAAAACCGGCGATACACGACGGCGCGTGACGGCGGCGGAAGAAGAAGAAGAAGAAGAGATGAATAGATTGAAGCCTCCATTGCATAATTTTGATTTGCCGTGGTTAAAGTGGGGGAATCAGAAGTTTTTACGGTGTATGAACGTTGATGATGAAGATGATGATGACCGGAAACGGAAACGATCGCCGGAGAGTAACGACGGCGGTGGCGGTTACGGCGGTGTTGTGATCGGAACACAGCGGAGAGAATTTAGATCAAGTGATTCTTATAAATTTTCTTCATCATCGGAGAAATTGAAACTGAAATCAAAAATATATTCGAAATTGAAATCGGTCGGTGGAGAAGACGGTGAAATAGAAGCGACTAGAGAGAAACTTATTTCCGATTTGCAAACGGAAGTAGGTAAGATGAAGGACGCGATGCTACGTGATAGTTTTACCGTTCCGTTTTCGTCGCCGGTGACGGTTACGGTGAATACTCCGTCGCCGGCGACGGAAACGGAAAGGCCGTGGAATTTAAGGACTAGACGAGCTGCTTGTAAAGCTCCTGTTGATGATCCGAAACCTAAATTTGATTTATTTCCGGTGCGAAACAACGAGTGCGAAAAATCGACAGAGAGACCTAAATTTTCTGTTTCACTGTCGCGGAGAGAAGTAGAGGAGGATTTTGCAGCGATAACTGGCAGGCGATTGCCGCGTAAGCCGAAGAAACGACCTAGAGCTATTCAAAAACAATTAGATGTAAGTATAATTTCATAATTAGTTTGAATTAGTTGATTGATTATGTAATTGGTTAATTATTTACTGTTTGATTGAATTTTTGTGATCAGACATTGTTTCCGGGATTGTGGTTAACGGAGATTACACCTGACCTTTACAGAGTTCCTGATGATATCGAAACTGGAAAGGTAATCAATCAGTCGATTATTTGATCGTTTATCGTGATAAAGTTTGATTTTGTTTTTGATTTGATTCTGTTTAATTTTTGCAGAGGTAGAAGTAGAGATTATTGATGCTGATAAGTCGATAACAACGGTGAAGTATACTATTTGATGCAAATTTCGCTTGATTAGCTCTTTTGATTTAAGTTAGGTTTTCGATTTGAGTTTGCTAATTTTACTTCTAGTCAGTCAGTGTAATCTATGTGTTCATATATAACGACAAATTGGGGATTTTAATCGCTTGATTAGCTCTTTTGAATGCTTTTGTTCTGCATTTCCTTTTTTCCATTTGGATTTTGGTTATTATCGTAATCTTCATGAAGTTGTATAAGATGTGCTTCATATGGAAAACTTACGATATATGCAGATAAAAATGCTTTTTAAAGCGAAATATGTTGACAAAATGGTTATTCTCGTTAATGTTCTGTCATTTGTTATCTTATTGTAATCTCACATTCTGTGTATTTTACTTGCATTTTGTTGTGTTTTTCTTCTTCACATTCGTTTTTCTTAATGAATCATGATCGGACCTTTTGTATCAGTATGCTTTTACGTTTTATCAGCATATGATTATCTACCATTGGAAGCTTCAAATGGATCTTCAATCTTTCATAAGGTATGATGAAATTAGGAAATAGTAGACATTCTTATTCATATTCTTCTGCATAAGTCAATGTTTCGTTTGTATTAGTAGAAGAAAATTCCGTTCACGGTTCTTTTTGACCTTCTTAGTACGAGTGTTCAAAGAAAATGTCGAACCAAATTGGGAGTTTTTAGGAATCGTGATTATGTCTTTTTTAAGTATGTAAAACACACTTAGATTTGAACCCGAACATTATGGTTGACCGAGCTTAAAACTTTTAAACGACATATCGAATACTTATTGGCCAAAAATCAATCATTTGGTATGTTTGTCTCTTTTTTTTTTTTTTTGTCCCAAATTGTTTGAATTATGGTGGTTAATTTTGTTTATTTCTTATTGATATAAACACCAACTTCATTGACATGTTTTTTAAATGTGCTTTTTTGGTGAAACCTTTTTAGCAAACTAAATAAGCTATTATTGATATTTATACAGTTTTTCATTTTTATACCTCTACAAAGGGAAAAAATTCGTAAATTTTATATTAAAAACCGGATCATGTCTTTTAGTTCTATAAGTAAGATTAAAAGGATGAATCGCTCTCTAAACGAATAAAAACTCCAAATTAAAGACCTTGGTCTAGCGGTATATATAAATGAAGGTTTTTTATTTAAATTGAAGGCTCGAGTCCTATAGCTATATGGTATTGGAAAACGGAAACATGAAAGTGTAAGTGTAAAATAATGGGGAGATGTTGATGCGATAACTTGTGTGTTATGGTTTAGGTATTTTTCGAATTTTGAATGTTTTTTATCTATTTATTTATTTAAGAGAGGCTTTTTCAGTATAATTTTACATAGTTTTATACTTCCTCCGTCGCAAAAAGTGTTTGAAAAGAAAAAACGGTCGAAATAAGATAGTTGCAGTTAATGAAGTTTTTTTTTCCCACTAGATTACATATTATGCCGCTGCATTAAATACGTCGTTTACTTTTAGAGTTTGAAATTTTAAAATATTTAACGACAAAACAGGAAATTACTATATTTTAATCATTTATAATTAGAAACAATACAATAGTTTTGGGACAAATATAATAGAAATACAAACATATTTTTTGGGACGGAAGAAATAGTTGTTAATCATATTAAGGTATTTTAATTCTAGTTCCAATACTCGAAAACTGTCATAACGTGAAAGAGTTATTTAATTTGTTGTATTAACAAGAGAGGGATGCATTAGCAACAGAGCTTATTACATAGGGTATGTTCGATTTAGGTAATAAGACACATATACAGACAGGGAATTCAAATTTGAAAGACGAGAGGTTAAAAAGAAGAGTAATTCTATCAAGACAGTTATCATAGAAAATAAATCTTAACAGAGGAAACGTGTACGTTTTAAGAAATTCAATTTCATACGAAAAATCTCATCAAACAATTATTGAACTCGAAGCAATTTGAAAATAATGCATATATAAATTCTTTAGTGTATCTACGAGTAAGTTAGATTAGTGTAAGCTAGTGAGTCAATGTGGATATTAATAATTAACTACTACATAACTAAAGTTGCTTCAAAATGGTAAGAATGAATAAGATAAAGAGAGTTGTTAACCGATAACAACTTTGTACTTGTTTTACTTATTTATCAAAGAATCGTCAAAATAACATAAACATCGTTCTTGATAAACACTTGTCGATGAAACAAAAACGATTTTAGTAGGAGACCATTTGCTATTTGGAAAGCTTAAACTCCACATAATTTTTAAGGTGTTAAAAGAAATCATCGATAGTCATATGGGTCATGGTACATTGATACCAAACATTTAAACACTCTAAAACCAAACATGTTTATGTCAACAAAACAAATTTAATGTTTTCCAAAATGTGTATAAAAAACGAGTATTCTTAAGCCCGCGCGTTACAGCGGAATTTAAAATATTTTGCATTGAATTGCCAACTTGAATCAACTAGAAAACAAGCATTTTAAACGTCAATCTATAAATCGTTTATAAGCAAGATCTGATTTTTCCAAGTTTTTTTTCTCTATTTTTTTTTTCTATTTATTAAAAGTAAGGATCAAAGAGCTTAACCTTACGTTTCAAACACACACAAAAAATTGTTAAAAAAAAATAAAAGACCGCAACAATGTTTGAAAAATAACTGACGCGGTTTTGAATATAAGACGTTTGAGTGGAAACAAAAACGATTTTTTTCATTGATTACTTACATTTGTAATTCTAACAAAAGAAAAAACTTATTCAAATTACTATTCACCAAATAGTTATAAAATCTTAATAAATGTTAGAGGTTTTAATTTAATGTCTTTGAACAAACATTTTTGTTCACATGTATAACATAAACATCTAGTTAAATTCTATGAGATAACAAGCAAGGAGTCAATTTATACAAATTCAAAGTCATATCAATATCCAAATCCAAATCTTATATAAAGTTGCCACATTTGGTTACAAATTAAATCATGATCATTAATCTTTTTATATCCCCAAAATACCCTACCCATTATTTATCATCAAAATTATAGTCATTTTTGATGTAGTTACATTATCACTTGATGTATCACTAAAACATATGTTTAACTTTTTATCATATATCAGACAACCAGTTCATTTATAAAAATTCAAAATCAGACCCAAACACAAATCTCTGAAGATGACTATGGTAATTATAGATAGGATTTTTCTAACTTCTGCCCGTGCACATGTTAACACCATTTTTAAATATTAAAAGTACAATCAAAAGTATCAAAAGTTAAGAAATCAATAAAAAAAATGGTACTTTTTGATACTTTTGATTGCACTTTTAATATTTAAAAATGGTGTTAACATGTGCCCCTAGGACACAAGTTAGAAAAACCCTTATAGATAAGTATTTAAAAATATGTTCAACTTTTCTCTGAAATGTATATAATGTATTTCAACTTTGTTATCTTTAATGTATTTTACGTGACATTAATATAAGCTCCTATGTCACTTATTTTCTAATGTTTGACGGGTCGGATATATACAATATCATACAGTCCACCTTAAAGCGTTAAAGATGGAGAAGGGGAGGAGCAACTATCTAGTTATTACAGTCGTAGCGCTTTTTGAAAAGTTTGAGACACATAAATTATAAAATATTTAGTAATTTTGTTTCATAAGATAACCATTTAGTTTTATTTATTGTCTCAAACAAACAAACTTCTTCACATTTTGTTAACTTTTATATAAGAGACATACAAATTCACATGTTAAAATATGAATTTCATGTATATTTTAGTATACATTCAAATCAAGAAACAAATATTATATTTTTGGAGTAGCACACATCATATCTTATATTATATCTATTAACAAAGATATCAAATATTTGGTTATAAAAAAGTGTATAAAAATCGTTACACAATCTTATAAAACCACACTTTCTGCAAATACCCAAACAAGAACAACAACATAAAATATGCATTCCAAATTTGAATCCAACAACACAAAACTATAAAAACCCTAATGAAGTATTTAAGATTTGAATTCACAAACAACATTAAAGCTCTATGATTATACCTTACAGTCTTGGATCGAAAAAACAAACATACATCAGGTCATTCTTCACAAATGTTCGTTCACTTTGTATCGGTCTGGATGAACTTCAGACAACAACGAACCAGGATATAAAGCCTGCGAAATCAATCAAAGTATAAAAAAAAAAATTAAAACCTAAAAGTTTCAATTAAAATTAAAATTTCTAAATTAGGGGAACGAAACAAGTAATGAATGCTTACATCAAGCTTTGTTTGAAGGCTTCTTGGCCGCTTCTTAGGTTTTCGAGAAGGTCTTTTCCCAGTTATAGCAAATAAATCCTCCTCGATTTCTTTTCTTGACAACGAAAGAGAAAACTTAGGTCTTTCATATTTCTTACAAAGATTTCTTCGTGGCCGCATGGATATCTTCTCAGATCTAGGCTCATTAACCTCTCTATTACACGTTACTTTTTGCTTAGATCTTTCTTCGATTCCATCACACGTATGAATAACATTGATCGGTGGGATTTCGTCATCAGACATTTTGTTTTTAAGAATTCTTTCTCTTATCTTACTAACATCGGTTCGATATTCCATCAATAATTTCTCTCTAGTTGCTGAGATCTCTTCTTCAATATAATGTTGATCTTCAGCATCTGAAGATTCATGGTAACTGGCAACAGGCATTGCACGAATCGGGTAATAATCGTTGCTACACGGTAATAACTTCCTTGTTCCCCATGTTGGTAAGCTGAAATCATGGAGATTATTTGATCTCTCCATTGACATGAATTTAAGATTTTGATTTCTTGTTTGTAAATTTTGTAATAAGGGTTTTTTTGCTTATGTGTTTGTGTGATAATCACCGCAAAACATTATATATAGGAATAAGAATTACATATTAGGAGGCTAACACCAAAACGGTGACGTATTATGAGAATTTTATAGTAAATGTTACATAGTGAAACCCTTTGTAAGTTTGTAGTATGGCGTTGAACATGTTTTTTACCCTAGTGGTTAACAATGTTATTTTTATTTATTTTTACCTTTTATCTTTTTTTTTTAGTTTTTCTTTTTTATTAAATTAATTGTTATATGGCTCAATTTCCGATATTTAGAAATTTTTTTTGCTAAAATATGTCAAGTAAATACATCACTTGGGACACCAAATGAACTAAAATCTCTTTATATATCAAAATATATATATAAAAACATTCATTTTGTTAAATAAAAAAGATTATATTAATTAAAATAAAAAGACTGGTATATTTATAATAATAACTAGTAGAGACTCGTGCGTTGCACGAGTCCGGCGATATATGTTCCAGCCTGCACTTTGACCCAATGTAAATTTACATTCGCAAACCAAGAAAAAAGACATCGTGTTGGTGGGGATTATTTGATTCGTAAACTATATTTTTTTATTTGATACTAATAAAATATATATATATATATAGAAAATAAAAAACAGGTGCTAGGATTCGAACCGCGGTCTCCTCGCAGGGGAGGCTGCGCGTCTACCACTCCGCCAACACCCCTTTTTTGTAATAGAAACGATAAACATTGTATTTAAAGAGTAATATTCTCAATATAATAATAATAAAATGCACAAACTCATAGGCAACAATCAAATTTAATCTAGATAGTAATAATACCGACAATAGTAGTAATATGGGATATGCTTACCATAACTCGGCTATGGTTAACAAAATACATTTTATTTTTAAAATTTAAAATTGTTGTATTTTAACTTCTGAAAAATAACCGCTTAAAATACTGTAAAAAAAACTATCACCAACTTCTGGTACTCGTTGATTTGTACATTAATCGTAAAATTACCTTTAACCATAGCATAGAAGACTACATTTAGCATTTTTCTATTAAGTTTGTGCAGTTTTAAGAAGTTGGGCTTGAACTTCTTCTTTCCAACAACTTAAGGAAGTGGAAACCGCGAAATCTTAACTCTTTTGCGACTTAGACCGAGACTGGTTTGACGATGGATCGGGTTTTGGATGACGGATCGGGTATTCTTGGATGGTTCAAGTTCGAGTTAGGATCCAGGCTCGAGATCGAGGGGTAGTCATCATCTTCGTCTTCGATGGATTATTTATTTGTCATAACATCATTTGAAAGTAAGAACTTTGGGCTTTGGATGTGTCATCGGCCGCCAAGATAAGACCAATGTCGTCGCTCCCACTTTTTCGCTTATATGCAAGCTTTAGTATATACTTTGGAATAACTTGACATATTTCAAGTTTCGAACATTTCCCAGTTATTAATTCATAATACGTTTGGTATCAACTAGGCTAATGTAGTTTTCGTGTACTTTATAAAGACTTGGCCCATTTTTGAATTACCAATCACTGCATTTTGGGAAAGATTGGTCGATTGTGGTTCAGAAGACTAATTCCATGGCGAATAACTTGTATTAGGAATTGGATTATTGAGTATGTTATTGAAAAAACATTTGACGGTGATTGAAAATTGTTCTAGTAATTTGTGTGTAGAATAGAAATGATGAGAATTATGCGTCTTTGATATAATTTGTCGACTTTCTGACATAACTACCTCTCCTTTTCCTCCCAAACCTCCGTCTTGCCAATAACGATGACCACGAGGACGGTCTCCAGGACTTGACTGTGCATATGACACCATCCTGGAGAAGTGTGGAGGACGGATGAAGACGTTCACGCCATATAGGCACCCGTCTTAGTGTATAACACGCATAAAAATATATGTCTGGTAATTATTATTTACTTTATATTGGTTAAGTTTATATCAATTTTAAACTTTTATCGGACATATGAAATACTTAGGCCAAAAATGAATCATTTGGTATGTTGTCTCTTTGTTTTGTTTGGTCTTGAATTTGCTATGTTATTTTGAATTTAAAAGGTCCTAACTTGTTTGAATGATGGTAGTTAATTTTGTTTCTTCTTATTATATAAACTCGAACTTCATGAACATGTTTTCTAAATGTGCTTTTTGGTGAAACCTTTTTAGCAAAATAAATAAGTTATTATTGATTTTTATGCATTTTTTCCTTTTTCATTTTTATACATCTACAAAGGGGGGAAAAGCTTTAAGTTTTTATAGAAGAACCGAATCATGTCTTTTAGTTCTATAAATAAGATTAAAGGGATGAATTGATCTCTAAATTAACAAAAACACCAAGCTCTTATGTGTATAAGTGAAGTAATCCGTGTTGGGCAGTGTAAATCCAAGGTTATTATGGGCCTAACATAATTATTAGTAACAAGAATACTCCCTCTCACATGTCGGGCTTGGACTACATCTAATATTTATTAGGCTTTGGGCCTTTTCGATGACCTCATCACTGGAATATATCGAAGTGTAAGAATTATTTAATTTGTTGTATTAAAAAGAGAGGGATGAATTAGCAAGAGAGCTTAATACATATATATTGTATGTTCGATTTAGGTAATAGGAGACATATATAGATGTTCGAACAGAGATTGTCAAACACGAAAGTTAGGTGATATTAACCTTGGATCTCCTGTGATGATCACAGTGCAAACCCAACAAGTTCTTGACGAACCTAGGGTGATCAAGGTTGAGGATGAGAGTGAGAGTATATGAACTCTGCGTTTAAGGTTTCAGTATGCGTGTGTTCAGATAAGATGAAAAAGTAGTGTGATCGATAATGATTTGGACCATGTATTTATATGGAACGTTGTCCATTAATGATGATCATGAATACTTGAACGGTCTTAATCATTAATCACCAGTGTATGTAACGCCTTACTATTATGACGATATTAAAGCACTCACAGACGCTGACACCTTGGACAGGCGGTGACAGCTTGACAGGCGGTGCTGACTTGACAGGCGCTGACATAGCTTGATTTGACAGGCGCTGTCATAGCTTGACTTTGACAGGCGCTGACATAGCTTGACTTTGACAGGGGCTGTCATAGCTTGACTTTGACAGGCGCTAACATAGCTTGACTTTGACAGGCGCTGACATAGCTTGACTTTGACAGGCCTAGCTTGACTTTGACAGGCGTTGTCATAGCTTGACTTTGACAGGCGCTGATATAGCTTGACAGCCGCGGACAACCTTGACAGTCGCGGACAGCCTGACAGCCGCGGACAACTTGACAGCCGCGGATAACTTGGGCTTGGTTCCTTACTAACCTCATCAATAGACGAAGAAATCAAAGTCGAAAGACGAGAGGTTAAAAAGAAGACTAATATTCTAACAAGTAAGACATCATATATAGTTATCATTTGATGTATCACTAAAACAGTTGTTTAACTTTCATCAGATATCATATAAACAGTAAATTTTACACAAATTCAAATTCAAAGCCATATCAAAACCCAAATTTAGCAAAAAGTAGTTATAACTTAGTATCCATATTTGGATACAAATTAATATACTTCATCTATCATATTTATATTTATATGTATTGTTGAACATTTGCTTAACTTTTTATTTGATATCAGACAACCAGTTCATTTATAAAAAATCCAAAGTCAGACCCAAATCCAAATTTTTCCGAAGTTAACAATGCTATATGAATACAAATTTAGATATGATCATTATTAATCTATAAATGTTTCCTATATACCTCTTCAAAACTACTGTCATTTTTAGTTACAGATAGGTATTTAAAAATATGTTCAACTTCGCTCTGAAATGTATATAATGTATTTCAACTTTGTTATTTCTATTGTATGTATTTAGACATACGTAACGTCAATATAAGCTGCCAAGTCGCTCATTTGCTAATGTTTGATTGGTCGGATATATACAATATCATACAGTTCTTCGTAAAGCCTTAAAGACGGAGAAGGGGAGCAACTATCTAGTTATTACGTTATTATGGTGTTCGTGCCTTTTGAAAGTTCGATACATACCATCGACAAATTAAAATTAAATACAAAGTATAGATTTTAAGTAATCTTGTTTCATTATATAACTATTTAGTTACATTGCATTATCTCAACACAAACATAACCTTTTAAAACTTATATAATAGACATTCAAATTCACATGTTAAAATATGAATTTCAAAAAATATGAATTTCAAGAAACAAATATTATATTTTTGGAGTGGCACACTTTTTATATCTTATATTATATCTATCATCAAATATATCATATTTTTGGATTAAAAAAGGGTGTATAAAAATCGTTACACAATCTTAAATTACAATAATTGGAAACCTTTAAAAGAATCAAATGAGTTGAGAATGCTACATTGGTGTCAAATTGCAGTATGGAAAACAGTCTCACAATCGTTAAATTTCACACTTTCTGCAAATACCCAAACAAGAACAACAACATAAAATATGCACCAAATTTTGAATCCACAACACAAAAACTATAAAAACCCTACAGAAGTTTTTAGGATTATGAATTTAAACGATTCTAATTGATCGAAACAAAACCCTAGATCGGGTAATTCACAAATTAACAACATAAAAGCTCTATGATTATACCTTAGTCTTTGATCGAAAAAACAAACATACATCAGATATATCTTCACAAATGTTCGTTCACTTTGTATCGACCTGGATGAACTTCAGACAACAACGAACCAGGATATAAAGCCTGCGAAATCAATCAAATCTTGAGTATAAAAAAGAAAAATTTAAAACCTAAAAATTTCATATAAAATTAAAATTTCTAAATTAGGGGAACTAAACAAGTAATGAATGGTTACATCAAGCTTTGTTTGAAGGCTTCTTGGCCGCTTCTTAGGTTTCCGATAAGGTCTTTTTCCAGTTATAGCCAATAAATCCTCCTCAATTTCTATTCTTGACAACGAAAGAGAAAGCTTAGGTCTTTCATATTTCTTAAAAACATTTCGTCGCGGCCGCATGGATATCTTCTCAGATCTAGGCTCATTAACCTCTTTATTACACGTTACTTTTTGTTTAGATCTTCCTTCGATCTCATCAGGAGTAGGAATAACATTGATCGGTGGAACTTCGTCATCAGCAACTTTGTTTTTAAGAATTCTTTCTCTCATCTTACTAACATCGGTTCGATATTCCATCAATAATTTCTCTCTAGTTGCTGAGATCTCTTCTTCGATATAATGTTGATCATCGGTATCATAAGATTCATGGTAATTATCTACGGGCATTGCACGAATCGGGTTATAATCGTTGCTACCCAATAATAACTTCCTTGTTCCCCATGTTGGTAAGCTGAAATTGTGGAGATTTGATCTCTCCATTGAAATGGAATAAGGGTTTTTTGCTTGTGATAATGTGTTTGTGTATTAATCGCCGAGAAACATTAATAGTGGTTTATGAAAAATTCATAGTGAACCCTTTGTAAGTTTGTATTATGGAGTAAAACATGTTTTTCCCATGAAAAAAGTCATATTTTACTCTAGTGGTTAACATTGTCATTTTTTTTATTTATCCTTTTAAGTTTTTTTTCAATTAGTTGTGATATTTTATTTAAGTATTAGTTATGTGAGTTTTCTATATTTGGGAAAAAGATTTTGCTAAACATCTTTTGACACTAAATGAACTAAAATTTCTTTATATATGGAAAATTATATTAAAACATATTCATTAGTTAAATAGAAAAAAATATACATTAATTAAAAAAATGAAAATAATAATAATAATAATAATAATACAAAAAAAAAAAGATACAGTTAAACTACAAAAATTTACGACAAGTAAACAACTAAAAATAAACTAGTAGTCTGGTCCTTGTGGGTGTCTAGCTTCCCGTTTTTCTTACGCGCAAGATAATTACGTTTCACTTTATTCTGAATGTCGTAGAGAAATGTTTATTCGTCAAATAACAAACTTGGATTGACCGGGATGTTGAAAACTTTGAACGCTTTGAACACTTATTTCTTTTTGGCCTCCTATACTATTGTTTCCATTGCTTTTTGTTGAGTTTATGCGGTTTTAAGAAGTTAGGATCGAACGTCGTTGTTCGAATAACGTAGAAAGTAGCATTCCCTGAACCCGAAGTATTTTTGATTTTTGCGACGTAGAACTCTTTTTGTTTCTTGCGACTTAGACTCCGACCAGTTCGACGACGAATTGGGTCGTCTTGTAAGAAATTGTTCAAGTTCAGGTTAGGATTCATGCTCGAGATCTGGGTGTCATCGTATTCAAGATTGGTTGGGCAGTTATCGTCGTTTTCATCTTCCATTGATCGTTTGTTTATCATAACATCGGGAAAAAAAGAACTTCATGACATATTTTAAACCAGGTCACGACGACTCATAATTGAATATCCTCCTTGTTCGACGTGACATCCCATATTTTGAGGTATTAACCGATTTCTATTATCTTTATTTTCATCGCTTTGGTTTGACCCATTGATTTTCTTTTTATGATTTTTCACGCTTTATGTGATTTTAGGGTTTTATCTTATTTGTTTTGTCCTCTGTGACGAAAGCGTTTTAGTTACCTAAGTGCCGATTAGTTAGTACTCCCGTATGATTAAGTTAGGGTGTATATGTATTCGGTTATGGAATAAGTTTAATGTTATTAATATTACAAGTTGGTCCCTTATAACGAGTCAAATCCGTGCCTAAGTTACTATCGTACACGTGCTAAACAACTGGAAATCGAACGTCGAAAATCTGCCGAGACCAGACCAGCACTACGCCGCAGTTGGTGCTCTCTGTGACGCAGTGACTTGGTTACTGCGCCGCAGTGCGGGCCTCGGACAGATTATGCCAAAAACGTCTTTTTCACTTTTTTGGAGATCCACAATGTTACAAACACGTGATTTGGGTCTTGAAATTACCTATTAAGTGGGTATTTGACCATGATCTAGATCTAAGACCATGTTCACTTCATTTCTCATTCCATATCTCACACTTCACACTTCTTTTCTCATTTCCACTTTCATTTCACACTTTCACCAACTCATTTCTCTCCATTTCTCTCCTAGTTTTCAGAGATTATGAACCTAAAACCACACATATTCAAGTGATTTTAGTTTATAATCATCAAATTCATCATCCTACACCTTCTTTTGTTCAATTATTTGGTAAGTTCTCTTTCTCATCATCTAAATCTCCTTTATTCTAGTGTTTATGTTAGAGAATTTCTAACATAATCTTCTCGATTGCATGATGCAAGGTTTTTCTTCTTCCATCACCTCCATTTCTCCATAATCTGATATTTCATCTACCACCTTGAAGATATACTCATCTTGAGATTTCATCTACCACCTTGAAGATGTACTCATCTACCCACCCTGATGCAAGGTTTAACCTTGACTCCTGATATCATGAACTGTAACACCTCGTGTTTCCGCTTTAGCGGAGTGAGACATTCGAGATTTAAATGCATCACGGGCCGCCAACATAAGAACTATGTCGCCTTTCCCACTTTTTCGCTTATCATCAAACTTTTGGTATATGTTTCGGAAAATCTTGACATCTTTGAAGTTTCCACCATTTGCCGATTATAAGTCGATCCAACATTTGGTATCAGCTAGACTGTTGCAGTTTTCGTGTACGTCTCTCCATAAAGACATTCCCAATTTTGAACTAACATTCACTCCATTTTGGGAAGTTTAGATTGGTTTCACAACATTTTTAGTTGCTCCTTTCTTTGTCCTTTTTTACGGGCTCAGATTCAGTGAATCTGGGGCTTCCATATTGTGTGGTGTTTTGCGGAGTTAAAATTTTGATTTTGGTTTGTTGGTGTTTGTAGAGATTGATGATACCAATTACCAATGTTATTGTTGTTGTGGAGATTTTGTTTGTTGAAACCAATAATGTTGTTGTTGTGGAGATTGATAAAATCGGGATTGTGAGTTGTGGGGTGCGATTGAAAACAAATTGCTTTAGGGACGTACTTTGAAAAATTCATTCATTTTTGGGGAAAATTGCTTGATTGTGATGCAGAAGACTAATTTGACAACGAACAACTCATATTTGAAATAGGATTGTTGAGTATATTGTTGAAAAAATTAGTTGATGGTGATCGGGAATTATTGTAGTAATATTTAGCCATTTTGTAAAAAAGAAAAGTTTTTTGGCTGACTCTGACAACACAAAAAATAGAAGTTTAAAAGATGTCGTGGTGCAAACCATCCCCTTGGTCTTGTGGAGACACTAAAACGTATAAACATTTGATCTAAAAAGGCTGGGAAATGATATCTTAGGAGATTAGGTAAATATGTTTGCTTTTGATTAGATCGCAAATAAGAGTTTGAATTATAAACTTAAATATAAGAAATGGTCGTGCAAACCAAATTTCGCGTAAATTATTTTGTTACAAATCCGTGTAATTTTAAGCTTCTAATCACTTGCATAGTTCTTCTTTCGGTAATTAGAAAAATTGGACATTGAATGAATATTTATTTTTATATTTATTAATATATTTAATGCACATTAATCAAGTATTATATCTTTCTTTATTATTTCTTTTATTAAATTTATATTATTTTAAGTTCATTAAGGTTATATTTGTTAAGGGTTTATAAATTGTTTAAGCGGGGCGAGTTTTTTTTTTTTTAAATGTGTTTGTTTGATTGAAGCTTATGTGTAAAAAATAAACTCCTGAAATATAAGTTATTTTAACTAGTTTACAAAAATAATTTGGGCTTATATTATGGTATATTACATAAATACATATTATAAAATTTAACTTATTATATTATGTGGTTCTTAGTCATTTTATATTTTTAAGCTCCAACTTAAACTACTTTTAAAACATACATCTGTGAAAGAAAAGAATAAAAAAAAACTCTATCTTTCGGCTCTTAATATAAGCTTCGGCTTTCAGCTTTAGCCACTAGCTTCTAGTTGCAACCACAAATTAAATTTTACCAAACATACCTTAAATACCTGAAATAATAATTTTTATATTTCACACATTCTAGATCTTCTTATAAAATAGCAAATCGAGACACATGACAAACTAAGGGAAGAAAAATAAATATAGATAAAAGATATTTACTTAAACTTAAATAACTGAAATATGGAGTTTGCTAATCATAGTTCCTTATGGATAAGAAATTCAGATATGCATAATAATGTTGTATGAATGAAAGGTTATCCATAAAAAACATAGATGGTTATTTAAATTAAGGACAAATTATTATTAGTATATAATACAATTGTACGTGTCTAAACATTTTAAACAAGTCTCAATAGTATATTTAGCAAAATCAATAGCTAGTAGCGTAAAAAATATGACTTTTTTCATGAGAAAAACATGTTGTACGCAATAACACAAAGGGCTAACTATGTAACATTCACAATAAATTTCTCATAACCAACCATAATACATATCAGCGTTTTGGGTTAACCTCCTATATATAATTCCTATATGCAATGTTTCACGGCGATAATCTCACAAACACATAAGCAAAAAACCCTAATTCGAAACTTTACAAACAAGAAATCAAAATCTCGAATTCTTGTGAATGGAGAGATCAAATCATCTCTATAATATCAGCTTACCAACATGGGGAACAAGGAAGTTATTACCATGTAGCAACGATTATTACCCGATTTGTGCAATGCCCGTTGCTAGTTACCATGAATCTTCAGGTACCAAAGATCAACGTTATATCGAAGAAGAGATCTCAGCAACTAGAGAGAAATTATTGATGGAATATCGAACCGATGTTAGTAAGATGAGAGAAAGAATTCTTAAAAACGATATTCAACCGATCAATGTTGTTCCTACTCTTGATGAAATCGAAGAAAAATCTACGCGAAAAGTAACATGTAATAGGGAGGTTAATGAGCTTCAATCTGAGAAGAAATCCATGCGGCCGCGAAGAAATCTTTTTAAGAAAGATGAAAGACCTAAGTTTTCTGTTTCTTTATCAATAAAAGAAATTCAAGATGATTTGTTAGCTATAACTGGAAAAAGACCTAATCGAAAACCTAAGAAGCGGCCAAGAAGCCTTCAAACGAAGCTCGATGTAAGCATTCCTTACTTGTTTCTTACCCTAATTTAAAACTTCTGATTGAATTGAAAATTTTATGTTTTGTAACGATTGTTTGTTTGTTTCTTTGATTGTAGGCTTTATGTCCTGGTTCGTTGTTGTCTGAAATTCATCCAGATCGATACAAAGTGAACGAACATCTGTGAAGATTGATCTGATATATGCTTATGGATTGCTTTTGCATACCCTAACCGGTTTTACATAGTCGTGGAGAGCGAAGCAATGTCAACCACATATTGGCGCGCCTGGTTAGTTTGTACGTCTTCTATATGCCAAGATTTTATTTAACCAGACGTCCAAACTCCAGTATGCATCATATAGAGACACATTTATAATATATGTAAATAAACATATATATAGCTTGGAACAACATATGTAATTTTGGGGAGAACCGGGGGAGTTTGGACAAGCTCACTCACTGCCGGTTCATATTTGACAGCGAGTTACAACTGAAGCGAAATAGGGAGAAAGGGAATCTGTCCAAAAATCTTTCTGATTCAAGATTATTAGTTCTGATCTTTTTTTGTTTGAAACAAACAACAATGTTCTTTATGTTGATGTAAAGATATTGTTTATATTTTTTTTAGATGCAATTACAATAACGAATGTATGTTGTCTTTCGCTCTCGTGTGGTTTGTGTCTTGTTGCTTATGGAGTTCTAATAAGTGTACGATTTTTGATTAAATCTTCTACATAATTGTAATCCGAGTTTGAAATTAATAGAAGTTAGAATTTATCGGAAATGAGATATTGATATAAACTAAACCAATTAAAAGTAAATGATAATCATTAACGTATATTTTTCTACATGTTTTACACTAAGACGAGTGCCTATATGGTGTGAACGTCTTCCTCCATCCTCCACACTTCCCCCTAACGATGCCATAGGCACGGTCTAGTCCTGCCTCCCGAGGACCATCCCTGTGCTGAATGGTGAAGCCCATGATACCTAAGAGAAGATTATCAAGTTCTTTAAGCTGGACTTGCTCACCCCCATTTCTAATTGGCAATTCCCTATGGGCTCAAAGTGTTCTAACAATTACACGAAACATGGTAGTGGCTTTTAGGATGTTCATATTTTTAAATTTAAAATATAAAGCCGTCAAATATAAAGACTTGTTTGGTTATTAAGTAATTCAAGTTTTAAATTATAAATAAATTCCCAAATGTATAGAAAATTTAAAAAGCTTGAGACTTTTAAAAACTAAAAGTTTCGAAATAAAAGCTTCAGCTTCTAATTACAACTTGTAACTAAAACTTCTAGCCTCATTTGCGTTAAACATATCGTGTAAAGGTATAATCAATAAGAAACAAGGGACGCTATACTTTTTTGAGACAATTTCCGCCTCATATATAGTTTTTTATAAAAACAATGAAAGACTACAACATTAATGATGTATAAAGGGTTGGAGAACATACATAACACCTTATTTTGTTAAACATTTTTTCTCAAATTTGAAGGATTTTTGGTGTAGAATTTCTTAAAGTTACAAGATAGTATTAATGGAGTTATTTTGAAAAATAACCGATTTGTGAAACAAAAATTAGGTCGTTGGGATACAATATGTTCTTAAAAAAAAATAAACTACAGTAGTTTAGTAAAAAACCGTGACTATTTGAAAAGATATGGGACGAGGTTGCAAGGTTAAAACAAAACGGGTTTGTATGTATGTAATAGATCACGGTTCTTTGACATGAAACCATGGTTTATTATTCACTTATTAGATCATGATTTTCTACTAAAAGCACTATTTATTTGAAACTTTACTTTGTGAGTCTGTGGTGTATTAATATATTTGTGGCAACGAGAGGTTAGTCCGCGCGTTGCCACGGGCTCTCCTTTGAGATAAAAGATATAAAAAAAAAAAAAAAAAGTAATCTATTCAAAACATAATCAAAGCAAATGTCGATATTTTTTGTTAAATCAAATATCCTAAACTAACTGCCAATCCAAAATATTTATTAATATTTATATTAAAAAAAATAATTATTTCAACCCGATCCGACTAAAAATATGGTTTAAGAAAAGTGGACTTTATATTATTTTATATTTTTATTAAACAACACTAATAAATAGATTATGGACTTCATGCAATCATTCCATATATTTCTTAAATGAATTATATCCTCATTTATTTTGGGAACCTTATATGTTGCTAACCACATTAATCAACTGCACCTGCATCAAGCTAACTTGAGTTGTTCACCGAAGGGGCGTGGTGACGAAGACGCATTGTTGTTGGAAGATGCACGGATCCAGGTGAACTGATATAATTTTCAACTCTAATATCATAAAAAAGTTTTTATTTTCGAGCCTTAAACATGAAAAAAACCATGTCCAACTACTACTAGGGTACACGTTTATGTATAGTTATGCCATAAACGTATACATTAATACATAAGGTGTTGATATAGGCGAGGTCCACTAACACTATATATTAATAATAAGAGCACACGGGGTGGAGGTGATTCACGCCGTTTTTCGTTCCACAACGCCTTTTTCCACTCTGGCAATAGCGTTGTCAGCTGGCGTGACGTTTAGGAGACGTTTTTTTCTTCTAAAACCCTCTTGATTAATAGTGGATATGCGCCTTTCTAAAAATATCATACTTGTAGGATATATATGGATAAGACAAAAATAAGGGCATTTTACTTTTTTATGACAAATTTTAGTTTTATTTTTTTTGATAAACAACTTTTTTTATATCTACAATTTTTACCCTTCAAATAGTATATTTACATTTTTGTAGACAACAAGAGATCCGTGTGGATCTGACTCGCTCTCCCTGTCCTCGGGTAACCTTTTACAAGGAAAACCTCATTTATTTACGTTTTATTTCACTAACAAATAATCAGAGGCTCAAAAACGTACATACATATCCGATGCATCAAAACAAAATAAACGCGCTATTAAACAGTTTTAGTAAGCAACCCTGACAAGTCCTATATGTTTTCGCTTTACATGTTTGTATTCCTCATAGACTGATAGCAGCATGTATGACGGTTCAGTTGATATTAAAGGACAACCTGTTTTGAAAAACAAAACTGGAAATTGGAAAGCATGCCCCTTTATACTTGGTACCGAGTTTCACTATGGGATAAGTTTCAATCTAGTTAGTTACCTCACCAAGAAATTGCATCAAGGAAATTTTACTGCTGCAAGAAATGTCACTACGTGGCAATGAACTTGCTACCTCACTCCTCTTATTGGCGCCGTCTTGGCAGATGCATATTGGGGACGATATTGGACTATTGTAGTTATTACTGTCGTATACCTTATAGTAATAAACAACCCATCATTTTCGTTCATTTCATTTTATTAAAATATATACTGTAACGATGAGATACTTTGCGCATGGAATGTGCACATTGACACTCTCAGCATCGGTTCCTTTCTTGAAGCCTGTTGAATGTGTAGATTCTATTTGCCCATCAGCCACACCTTTTCAGCCTACGTTTTTCTTTACCGGGCTTTACATGATTGCACTTGGAACCGGTGGGATCAAACCATGTGTTTCATCATTTGGGCTGATCAGTTTGATAACACCGATCCAAAGGAAAGTGTGAGCTAGGGATCGTTTTTCAATTGGTTTTATTTCTCAATCACCATAGGGGCTTTGACCGCAAGTATTTTAATATTATGGATTCAAAAAAAATGGGATGGGGATTAGGCTTTGGCATTCTTGCATTCTTCATGGGAGCTGTGATCTTTAGTTTCTTGGTAGGAACCCCTCTTTATAGATTTCAGAAACCTCGGGGAAGCCCGATCACCAGAATATGCCAAGTTTTGATTGCATCATTTTACAAAAGGAGTATGCCAGCACCTATTGATAGCGCTCTCCTGTTTGAAACTCGGGACAAAATGTCCACAATAGAAGGAAGTCGGAAAATCATGCATACTAATGAGCTAACGTATTTTCCTTCACTTAGTCACTTACCGATATGATATCCCCAAAAAATCAATTTATTTAATTTTTCTTTGTAGGTATCTTGATAAAGCTGTTGTGCTATCATCTGTAGAAAACGAGAATGGAAACTATTTCGATTCTTGGAGGCTATGCACGGTAACACAAGTAGAAAAACTCAAAATCTTGATCCGGATGTTCCCAATTTGGGCAACGGGGATCGTGTACTATGCAATTTTTGCACAACTCTCAACAATGTTTATGGGAATCATGTTCAACATGAGCTGTGAGCCTGTGAGTATTTTCTGCTTTTATTTATTTACATCTTCTTCTAGTTTGTGTCGTAATTTAACTTAAAGTTAGATTGTAATGAATTTTAAATTCATTTGTCTTGTAATGTTAAATTCGTCATAAACGATTACAGTTCCTACACCTTAACCTCGTCTTGGACTCATGATACAATCCCAATTCATTAGTTAAAACATACAAAAATTGGTCTTGTTGTTACATTCACTTTAGGACCTCTATCATATCCTATGGCTTGATATTTTAGCCTCGTTGTGGTTTGAGCATGGAAATGCATACAATTGTGGACTCGAACCACAGTAGATTAAAAATAAAGTAGACTACAAGTGGTCATGATGTTGCAAAATCAGCTGGTCTGGTGGGTTGCGGAAAAGTCTCAACCTGTGTTGCTGTCCTGTTTTCCGAAGATCTGCAGAGTGAATTACGTGTTGGATTTTTCTGTTTGCATAAGTAGAAGGTTAACATGTGCTGCTGGTTGCGGGCTGTCACAAAAGTGCAGGAGGTGTTTCTTGTGGTTTTTGACAGGGAGGTGCAGTCCAGGTTTGAGCAGCAAGTTAAAAGTTTGCGTAGGAGGTTATCTACTGAGTCTGGGTCGTTTTGCGTAGGAAGCTATTCTTAAGAAAACATGTTTTGAAACAAAGACCGTAGTAACAAGTTTCCCCGGGATGTTTTAGAACCCACATAGACACACTCCTAACTGATAAACATTTAAGAACTCGCGCAACTATGAAATCATATATGAATTCAAATCAAATGCATAACATTACTTACATCCACTTAATTTTGTACAGATTTAGGTTGTTTTTTCGGCTTCCTTGGTAACCTTCATTCTCCCATACTTTCAAACGATCCGCTATCTTAACCATGATATGCGGGGTCTAACATGTATTAGACATGTCAACTAACTTTCTTACAGTTATGTTTTAGTTATACTAGTAAAATACCCGCACGATGCCGCGGAAAGATCAAAGTAATAGGAAAAAAATTACATTGTGATAACAGTTTTCTCGTTCGTTTTGTGATATATACATTGTATATAATATATCGGTCATTCGGACGGTAAAGTTAGTATTAAATTTTTTCGGCATTTTCTAGTTCTCTTTTTTTTTCTTAAAGTTTGAAAATTAAATTATTGTATTTAGGATTTAATATGTTTTTTTTTTCATAAATAAATAAAAGAAAAAATTAAGAAATAAAATGCTAGCAAATTAAGATAAATAAAATATTGATAATTAAATGAGGGAAAATATGTCTTTTCGCTTTTAAATTTCAACATTAATATTTATAATCAAATGCTTTTGTAGATAGTATAGATAAATCGTCCATATGTTATTTTTATTAGTAATTTGCTAACCACAGTCTCGGGGTTATGGATAACATATAAATTAAATGCATAAATAACATGTATCGCAACCGTCAAAAGTAAACTACCAAGAAACAGTCAACCAAATACAGGGTGTCCATGCTTTATTTATTGTACATTAACTGATTAACCGTTTAACCGCCTTTAAGCATAGCTCGGAGGTATGTTTAGCATTTTCGTTTTTATTACTTTTTAGTTTTTGCAAACATGTTTTTATAAAAATTTATTTGTTACACGAATGATCTCTTCTCTATTTAATTTAAGACTATATGTTAAGCTTTTAAAAAATGGTTATGAGGTCTTTTGTTTTTTCTGAATACTTAAGTCTGAATCTGAAAACCAGTTCTGAATAATAAGAGGTTGTGTCTGAAATCTGAAAGCATTATCATTAAGATTGTTTGAAAAATATACTTTCATATATATCTTAATACTTTTTTTTTCTTCTTGTTTTTATCATATTTTCAAGCTATTACAATATCTAAATTGCACGAAAAATAAAATTAACAAATAACTAAATGTAAGAAAAACATTTAAAAGGTTTTTAGATCAAAAGACAACGTCTTCACCAATAAACACTCTAACAATAATACCGACAAAGTACGGTAAATGAAATCCATAAACTAACATGACAAAATCATTTAAAGTAAATCATTCTCCATTGTGCATGAACTGATCAGCAATCTCTTCACGCAAGTTTATCATTAATTGTTGATCTGATGCACTACCTTGTGACTGGAATTCTTGATTCTGATTATTTTTTGTTTCATTTTCATTTTCGAATTGTATATCTATTTGATCAGACATAGAAAATAACTCATCATTAACGCCTTCCTTTCGTATAAAATTATAAACCGCAAAGCATGCAATAACAACATCCCTTTGTGTATCAAATGAGAACGTTGATATCTTTTTCGAAATCGGAAAACGTGCTTTCAAGACTCCATACGCCCGTTCAATAACATTTCTAGCATGAGCATGATTGAACTTTTCATTTTTGCTCATTGCACGTTGACGACGAAAGTCTCCAAGCCAATATCTAACATTACGATGTGGTGTCATAATATTAATTTTAATTAGAGGTATTAAGAGGTATTAAGATATAAAATATAGCTTATCAAATAGGAGGAAAAAAAGGGATATTAAGATCTTATTCAAAAAAAAATTCAAAACCTCTTATTTACTATTTCACTTATTGGATAATACAATTAGATATCATTAGGAGCTTAACATGAAAAACAAACGACCCCTAACTCTTTTAGTGTCAAGCAAAACACACCAACTTCATAATTATGATACTTGGTGACCAAGTTATTTGACTTGACAACCAAGTTGAACTCCATATATAAATCAAATCCAAGACCTTTTAACAAACGACTAAAGAACATCGAGAGAAAGGAACAAGTAAGAAGTTTCCTTTTACTAAGTTAATTTTTTTGTGTAAAAGAATTACGATTGACGTTAAATAACATAAAACAAGTTTTTGCTATGGAATAAAAGAGAATGCGAGGTTTATTCCATTCAAGCTCAAGGTACTCACAAGTCTAAAAAATTACGTCATATCATACTATATTATTCAAACATACACTGATCTACATACGATGATCATTTAATTATCCTTTTCTAGTTATCTATTTTGGTACATGTAACACTCACATATAGTTTTTAAAAACTACATGGAGATCCGAAAGTAATTTATAAGATTTACGGAGTATTAATTAGTGGAATTTGGTGACAAGTCAACAACGACGAAATTCATGTAGTATATTGTTTAAAAAGTTTAGATTATAGACTTAATTTACCTAACTAGTGTATGTGGTTGCACTTAAATCTAAATTTTATGTATAGTTTACATATAGTCTATAAAACAACACAACTAGTTAATAAACCGAGAAATCACTAAACTATAAAATTTTCCAATCCAGATAAAATAACTATAAGATTTATATATAGAGATTACGGGTGTAAATAAGAGAAGACAACTTACGAGCGACTCAAGATCGACTCGTAAACTATTCAAATTTGACTTGGTTTCAATGAGTCGAGCTCAAGTTACCCGAGTAGGTTTTCGAGTCAAGTTCCAGCTGTAAAATATTCTGCTCGCTAGTCTTATCAAGCTTAAGTTAAATTACACTTTTACTTTTTTTTATTATCGTTATTCATGAAAAAAGTCAGATCGAGTTAATATAACGATTATTAATCAAATTTTGAGCATGAATCTTAGCAACCGAGTCAAACTCAAGATTAAAATTTAAAGCTCGATCGAACTCAAGTCTAGTTTTGAATTCAAATTTTAAGAAATAAGTTGAGTATTATTTCGGCCTGACTCGACCCGACCCGACCTGACCCGACTCATATTTAGTTAGAATGATAATTTAAGTGAATTAATTTGACACAAAAGCGTAACTCTTGTCATAAATCTTCTCCACGCTATTTCAATTTTAATTTGGGAGTATTTTACACACACAGCCGAAAACAAACAAACCCTAGGGTTTCTCAAAATCAATCACTCAATCAATCAACAATGGCGGAATCTCGTGAATTCGGCTTCCATATCTACAACTCCATGACTAAACAGAAAGAGAAATTCAATCCAATTGTTCCTGGCAAAGTCTCCATGTACGTCTGTGGCGTTACCTCTTACGATTTCAGTCATATCGGTCACGCGCGCGCGTACGTCGCTTTTGATATCCTATTTCGGTATATTTCCATCCCTATATCTGTATCCATATATCTATCTATATCTATATATAGTTGAAATAAAAATGTGCGTGAGTTTTACGCAATTGGTTAATAGTTTGTGTTTATTGATTTGATTGTGATTTGGAGTCTGATTTATTTGATTAAGTGAAATTGGAGATCATTTGGTGTCGTGTTTGGATCGATTTTGCTATGTGAATGTTTTTATGCTCTGCATGGTGATATGATAGCATTTGTGTACCGTAGTGAATATTGGAGCTCATTTGGATTCGTATTCGAACTGATTTTGTGATGTTAATACTTTTAAGCTCTGCATACTGAAATTTTGTGATTACATTTGTGTACCGTATGGTAATTCGGAGTCTGATATATGTAATTGAGTGAAAGTGGAGCTCATCTGGCTTATTTTTTGAACTGATATTGATATGTGAATGCTTTTATGGACTGCATGCTAGAATTTTGTTCGTATTGATGTGATAGCATTTGCGTATCGTATCAATTTGGAGTCTGATTTAGGTAATTGAGTGAAGTTGGAGGTCGTTTGGCTTTGTATTTGTTTTTTCTATGCGAATATTTTTATGGACTTCATGTTAGAATTTTGTTCGTATTGATATGATAGCATTTGTGTATCATATTAAATTGGAGTCTGATTTATGTAATTGAGTGAAATTGGAGGTCGTTCAGCTTTGTATTTGAACTGTTTTTGTTATGCGAATACTTTTATGGACTGCATGTTAGAATTTTGTTTGTATTGATGTGATTGCATTTGTGTACCTTACTAATTTGGAATCTGATTTTTGTAACTGAGTGAAATTATGGAGCTAAATTGGCTTCGTAACTGAATTGAGTTTGCTATGTGAATATTTTTATTATGTGAATGTTAGAATTTTGTATGTGTGGATGTGATTGCATTGGTGTTCCGTAGGAGTCTGATTTATGTGATTTAGTGAAATTGGAGCTCAGTTGGCTTCGTATTTGAACCGATTTTGCTATGTTAATACTTCTATGGACTGCATGTTTGAATTTTGTTCGTATTGATATGATTCCATTTGTATACTTTATTAATTTTCGGGTAAGATTGGAGTTTTGTGGTTAATGATTACTATAAATGACATTGTGTTTGAGATAATTTTAAGGAATGGTTTATACGTGCCGGAAATGCATTAAGTTCTATGACATACCTTGCATTGTGTTGTTTGATATGATCTTTTTTAAATGTTTGAATTGAGAATTCGTTTATTTAGTTTGTATCTGATTTTGATCTTACTAACCATACTTTACTCCTTTAAGGTACTTGAAACATATTGGTTATGAAGTTAAATACGTACGGAACTTCACTGACGTAGATGACAAGGTAAGATGCTCAAAGCTTATGTTTCCTTCAATACTCTCTAAGTTATCTTTGACGATTTCTGCTTGACATTTTGTTTGTGTTGAATTTTTGATCTTTGCTTATGGTTTTTGTATTTGTGTTCCTATTGTGTTACGTGAGAAATATGGGATTCAAGTTTTTAGGGGAGTAAACTTAGTATATTTAGACGAACAGTAATTAGCATTACTAGCTTCATAGTTTACTCCTGTTACGGATTCACAGGGCGGTTCACATGTATACCCAAAGAAAGATGCATGCATGGATTAATTGAAAATATATCGTTCATATCTACTCTCTCTTTTTTCTTAATTTTTGCTGCTGTTTTTAGTATGTTTTGGGCCATGAACAGAAGTTAAAGTACTTGTTAGTATGAAAAAGCATGTTAATTTTCCTTGCAATTACCTACTGGTTCAAAATGATTTTTACACACTACTTAGATACCGTTGATTAAATGGATATTTAAATGCATTGGTGATTTTTACCTAAATTGTTTATAGATTTATTGTAGAGAGTAATCATATTAGAAACAAATTGGATATAAATGGTACGGAACTATTTAGTTGATATAATTGGCGATTAGAACATAACCACAATTACGAGTGGTTGCTGACATGTAATGTAATGCAAGCTCTATATTTTACCGTCTTATTTCTTTCATAGACTTCACTTAATATTTGAAATGCACGTTAATATTCCATCTTGACATGAAACAGATTTTTGTTTTTTTTCTAATTTATCACAAGTGTGGCACAATAGTTTGACTTATTCACATTGCAGATTATCAAGAGAGCCAATGAGCTTGATGAGGACCCGTTATCTCTGAGTGGGAGGTTTTGCGAAGAGTTTCTTATTGACATGGGTGATCTCCAGTGCTTGCCTCCTACTGAGCAACCACGTGTTTCAGATCATATGGATCAAATAAGAGATATGATTGCAAAGGTGCTTCATTTTGCAAGATTTTTTCTTTGATAAGAGTTTCTCGTTGATATGACAGATATACTTGTACACATGTTCACGTAGATATTCACACTGATTTTGTTTGTTCTTTGCAGATTATTAGCAACGATTGTGCTTACGTTGTTGACGGAAATGTCTTTTTTTCTGTTGATAGTTTTCCCACTTATGGGCGATTATCAGGAAGAAAGCTTGAAGATAACAGAGCCGGCGAGCGTATTGCTATTGATTCAAGGAAGCGGAATCCAGCTGACTTTGCCTTGTGGAAGGTATTTATCTTTAAAAATCTATCGTGAAATGTAAAGGTGGCAAAATAGCTGGGTTGTCACTTGGCAGGGTTGGGTAACAGGTCAAAATGGGTTCAGTCGACGTGGGTGTTTTGTCCTGGCTGTGTTAACCCACTAACAGTTCTTAATCGTTTTCACAAAATATTTTTTATAAGTATATGATGTGCTAAATAATTAAACAAAACTATGCTAATACTCCCTTCGTCCCATAATGAATGTCCATATCTCTATTTTAGTTTGTCAAAAAAAATATGTCTATTTTCTGCAGTTTTGGCGTTTTTTCTTCTACCAGTTCCCTTGTTTGCCAAATTTTATAATTTGACCCATTCATAAGTTTGAAATTGCCCCATTTATTGAAATGTAATCGTTTTATTCAGGCTGCTAAGCCAGGGGAGATCAGTTGGGACAGCCCATGGGGCCCTGGAAGACCCGGGTGGCACATCGAATGCAGTGCCATGAGCGCAACTTACCTAACCGAGAAATTCGACATTCATGGTGGTGGGATGGATTTAATCTTTCCACATCACGAAAATGAAATCGCCCAAAGTTGTGCTGCCTGCCCTGATAGCAATATTAGTTACTGGATGCACAACGGTTTTGTCACTGCAAATGATGAAAAAATGTCAAAGTCCGTTGGAAACTTTTTTACTATCCGTGAGGTATTGTTCATTAATCATTACACTTCTCATTAGTACCTCAAACTGTAGTAAGTAATACTTGTTCTCTTAAATTCCAGGTCACTAAACTCTACCACCCACTTGCCTTAAGGCATTTCTTGATGGGCACTCATTATCGATCCCCAGTTAATTACTCAATTGGTCAGATCGAGATTTCCTCAGACGCTATCTATTACATATATCAGGTGGGAAACTGCTATATATAATAGATTTTTGTAGAAGAAAACAAAAAATGTTTAGAATATATTTTAGAGGAATGCTACACATACAAAGAGTTTACAAAAAGTTACATACAAAATAGGTAGTTATTAATATGTGACCAATCATATAAAAGCACTCATTATCTCTCATATTCTCTTTCACCATTCACAAAATGACAACTCATTTTGTATGTAAGATTTTGTAAAGTTTTTGTTTGTATATCATTTCTCTATATTTTATCTAATAATTTTGACTTTTGAGAAATATTTTGTATGTTGACTTTTTCCTTTTGGTTGGTAGACCCTGGAAGATAGTCAAACTGCTATCTCACAATCTCAAGAATTAACCGAAACAAGTGGCAAGAAATATCCTCTAACCGCAGATGCCCAAAAATGCATGAAGAGTCTTCGAAGTCACATGGAAGAAAAATTAGCCGATGATTTACACACACCTTCCATTCTGAACGCTGCTCTTCAAGAAGCCTTGAAATTGTTGAACAAAATTTTGAGCATGCTCAAGGTTAGTTTGTTGAATTATTGCCGTCTTGCCGACATGTCACGTGTTTATGAATTTTAAATTATGTTACTGATTTGCAGAAAAAGCTTCAAAAACCACAGAAGCTGTCAAACATCGAGTCACTTGTTGAGTTGGAGAAAGAAGTGAAAGTCGTTTTGAACGTTTTGGGGCTTCTTTCCAGTTCAACATATACTGAGGTATAGCTGCAGAAATTGCTCTTTTAATTTATAATTTAAAGTTATTTACATAGATCATTCTTCTCGTTTCATCGAAATTAGAGAGTTCATTTTTTCATTTTTACGACTACACAGGCGACTCTTTATTTTAAAAAGTGTAACAGTGACTGTCCTTTAAACTGATGTCTGTTACATAGAGCTGTTAAATTTTTAGAAAATACAATACACCTATGGTCCTTAAAGTTTTTGAAATTTCATAAATAGTCTTTTTCGAAAGGACTTTATATGTAATATTAAAAACTCCATGGATCATAAGTATATTTTTCAAAAGAGTAAATTTAACATCCGTTTAAAGGCCCATCAACGTTTCATAGTAAACGATCAGTGGGATTAATGAATTGAAAGTACAAAATCCGTAATTTCCAACATATATTAATAAACTCTGTATAAAGTAATAAAGTATAATAAAATTTAAAACTGGTGTTTTTTTATACCATATAGGTATTGAAGCAATTAAAAGAAAAAGCACTAAAGAGAGCAGAGTTGAGTGAAGAAGACATATCGCAACGTATTGAAGAACGAGCTTTACTTAGAAAGGAAAAGAAATTCGAAGAAGGTGATCTAATCAGGAAAGCTTTGACTTACAAGGGTATCTCTCTAATGGACGTTGGAACAGATACCATCTGGCGACCATGTGTACCAGCCGAGCAAGATCAAGTTTAGTCATCAGATGGTCAACTACCAGGTCATCAGTTGTGAAATCTCGAAGCTTTGAGACTTCTAACTTGTATCTGTGGATTATAAAACCTTGCCGTAAGAGATATGAATACTTTGGTTTTAGTTTATCATATGGGTTCGTTTTAAGTTTTTAACAACCCAGTTAAGAGATGTGACGGTAATTTTGACAGTTATTTTTCTTTTTTATATACAAACAAAAGTGGATTTTACCGATGTCTTAGATTTATATTTATCCATGAACTCCGCACATACTGACCTGTTTTAGCTCGATATATGTTAATTATAGGAAAAAAAACAATACTCTCTCCGTCCCAATTTAAATATTCTTTTTTTACTTTTTGAAGTCATTCTTTTTCGACTTTGATCTTAAATATTTTTGTTTGTGTTATATAATATTTAATGAACATTATATCAATCAAAATGTATTTAAAAACTCAATTCGTTCATATATTTTGCATAAATGTTATACAATACAAATCAATATATCTAAAGTCGAAATTGGACGAAAAAAAGTTTAAAACGTCGAAGTGGACATTTAATTTGGGACGGATGGAGTATTACCATTACCTTTCGAGGGATAGGCCATTATTCATCATGTTTACATTTTTCGGATCGGTCATTGTTGAGCATTGCTTGTGTAGGAAGTAAAGTAATGGAGTATAAACATGCATTAAAAAAAGTCAAAAGTGTTATCTAAAGCAAAGGCAAAAGATGTTCATTTTTCAAAATACATATGAAATCATCAAAGCAATCCATCTTTTGGGTGACAAAATCTATCAAACACTTGATTTTATAGCAGCCATAAATGGATCCTAGGATTAAGGTTTCACATTGTCAACCCCATAAAACAAGAGCGGTTTATAAATTATAACCGAAGAAACTTTTTACATTTGTGTTCTCCATTGCAAATCTTTTCTCAATAGGTCGTCAAAATTTTACTTTTTTTTAACAGCCTACCACGTAATTTCAATCACAAGTTATTAAACGCGTATCACATATGTTTTGTTATGATAATGAGAAGTGACTAACGGGTGGCAAGATATATTCATATATGATTAGTCTTTTCACAAAGTGTTGGGTGATATCGAGTTACAACCCAAAGAACACCGACACTTAATGTATGATGATCATGACGGGTCTTGTTGATGTTTATATTTTCATGAACTGCTTCGATAAATTTGGTTTGAGTTTGGTAAAATATAATGATCCTGACTTCACATCCTTCAACTATATATATAGATTACCTAATAATTTACCAAAAGTGTTACTCACTTACTCAATAGATGAATTGATAATTTACGATACTTTTGTTGATGCACTTTTTGGATGTCCATAGCTTAGCAAATTTATTATTAATGTTTATTTGTAATGTTGTACACCTAGTTGATTGTAAAAGTGTGAAATTCACCTATATTCGGTCTGGGCTTAATATTCATCCGTACGGATGAGACACATGCCTATATATAGTGAATTTTCTGCATCTTTTAGGTTAAGAGTTTTGAAGGTAGTTTTGGAGTTTTTAGGGTTTTGGAGGCGACCCGATCCGGCCGATCACCGGATTAGGGAGAAGATTATGTTTAATCTTCTCCCTAGCCTAACCACGATTTCTCTGTTTAAACCATTGTAATCTTTAACGTTTATGAATAATATTTGGTTTATCTTTGATTATTCGTGTTTATCTCTTCCGTCTATTCAATCTATTGCTCGTCCTTGTTATATGTTCCTGATTCGGACCAACAAATTGGTATCAGAGCCGGTTAACACCGAGCTCTTGATTTGGAACGAATTGAGATTGAAGACGTTAAAATGGGTATGTGTTTTCTCCACTTTTTGGTTATTCTATTCCTTTTTAATGATGGTATTGGATGTTTGGAATAGAGGGTTTGAAAATCAGGTTATCTGGAGTATTTTGATGGGTTTGGTGGTGAAAAACGAGATCAAAACGTCAAAATTAGGGTTTTGGGTCTGCGCAGCTGCGAGAAAAATGGCGGCACAGGTTCGTTCACCGTTGGATCGCTCTGAATTTTGGATATGTGGTTCAAGACTCATTGATGCACATTCTGACCGGAGGGATTTTCGATTGGAGTTTTCTACCGTGAGATATTACTGTCCGAATATTCTGCAGTTTTGTGCAAAATTTTTCGGATATCGGTTAAAGTTACACGCATCACGTCTAGATCTGATGGATAATCTCCTATATTCATTAGGTCAGTATTAAAGTGAAATGTGGAGAATCACAATTTTTATTTTGTGGGGTAATCGGGAGCATCCGATTATTTATGGGCCATCGACGTTATATTTATATATTCCGCGTATTTGTGATTCCGCTTTATGGAGGGAATCTGTTATTGGTTATTGTTTCGCAATCACATATTTATGGTATGTGATCTTTGATGAATCTGAATATCTGCTGACTTGTTTTGGATTATTAGTTCGTGGATGGAGTCCTCTATTTTTTGCCTAATACAGTTTGAGTCATGATAAAGACGATTTGAGCATCGATGTCTATATATTAGGAGAAGCTTATCTGGAGGGGGAAGTTTACAGTTGGTAATTCATAGCAGATTGGTTTATGTGAAGATTGTTACATTATTGATATGATCGTATCAGAGTCTGTAGAGTTCAGTCTCAGGGGGAGTCTTGCTGCTTATGGTTCTTTGGGTTGCATGTTTGTTCAAGTGAAGTTAGAGAAACTACAGAATGTCTACTTAGCATTTCGACAACAACGGGCGGAAAACGTTGGTTTTCGAAGTTTGATTTGTCACGTTTATTCTGGAAGACTTTATTGTAGCTTGAAGATTCAAGTAATCCTGGTATCACTGCAGAGACTGACTGAAGATTGCAAGAGGTGTCTACAACAATTTGTAAGCTATGTCCAAGGGGGAGTCCATAGCTTAGCAAATTTATTATTAATGTTTATTTGTAATGTTGTACACCTAGTTGATTGTAAAAGTGTGAAATTCACCTATATTCGGTCTGGGCTTAATATTCATCCGTACGGATGAGACACATGCCTATATATAGTGAATTTTCTGCATCTTTTAGGTTAAGAGTTTTGAAGGTAGTTTTGGAGTTTTTAGGGTTTTGGAGGCGACCCGATCCGGCCGATCACCGGATTAGGGAGAAGATTATGTTTAATCTTCTCCCTAGCCTAACCACGATTTCTCTGTTTAAACCATTGTAATCTTTAACGTTTATGAATAATATTTGGTTTATCTTTGATTATTCGTGTTTATCTCTTCCGTCTATTCAATCTATTGCTCGTCCTTGTTATATGTTCCTGATTCGGACCAACAACTTTCTTATCGTTCGAGTTTGTTTTTTGAAGTTTTATAAAGAAGATTAGAAGTATAATCATATAACATGGTTCATTATTGGAGAAATATATGGATATGAAAAGTGTTTGTGAAGGATTGTATGGTCTATTGAAATGACCATTCTCTTTGTTGTTGGTTTTCAAGCATTTTACTTAAATATACAAACATCATAAGCTTTTATGTATCTAAGAACGTTACGTAACCATTACCGTATATTCTACACGATGAAGATCCATACGATATAGTATCTGATCGATATACTAAGAGTATGTTTGAATGTAAGTGTGTGTTTTTTAAAATTAAGTATTTTTAGTTTCGTTGAAGACAAAAGTATTTAAAACCAACACTTACATTATAAAATGATTATAAAACTATATAAAACTTCAAAAGTATTTAGGTACTCGAAATGATCATTAAAACCATATAATTATATCACTATTGAGGATACGACTTTGTTGGATCTACATTTTACTTGATCATCTTTCTTTCATAATATTTCATTTCCTCAAAAAATTTCACCAAAAGTAGGTCGGATATAAAGACCAATAATGTTAAACGAGTACTCAAATCGCGTTAAAGTTACTAGCGTATGTGCCGGCTCCAAAATACAAACCAATCAAACTAATAAAATCGTATTAAGTAACCTAAGTAAGGTAATTCTTCAAAAGAGAAATTAATACTCGTAGTGTATTTATAGATTTGCAGTTTCGATGCCCATTTTAATAACCGTTAACATTAACATATTCGATAATTTAAAGTTATGACTAGCATCGAAAAAATAATTTTTGATACATAGATTAGAAGAAAGATTTAAAACTTATTATGGGTATTCTTTTTTATGACTATTCGTTGTTGTGGTTAATATATTATTACATACATTAAAAACTTATATTTGTATTATTGTACATATAATTATTATTGTTTTTAAGCACATGTTTATTTATATTATTATTATTATTTTTATTAGTGATTAAGAGTTTAAAATGAAACAAAATTTAATTAATTTCAAGAAAATAAATAAATAAATCATAATTTACAAGAGCCGAGTGAGCGCGATTTCGACAACGGCTTCTCCAAGCCGAGTTTACAATGAACCCTAAACAACTGTAATCATACTAAAGCTAAACTTATGAACCGGCTCAAGCCGCGGCTCGGCTAAAGACTCAAATGCAAATCAAGCCCAAATGCATCATCAAAGGTGGGCCCACCATCTCCTTTAGAAAACCTACTTAATGAAGGCCCATCTTCATGATAAGACCTACTATTGGGCTGAGGCCCAATAGTACCATAATTTGAATCCACTACACTGCCAGCATACGATAAGGACCCTGGACCTCTCCCACCCGACGGTGCCGATGACCCTGACGGCAAAACACATCCATGCGACACGTGGAAAGCCGGCGCGGCGCGTGGAACATAAACCCACGTCGGAGATGCTACTGCCGACGAAGGTATCACCATCGGACCGGTGTTAGTAAGGAGGTGAGGCGGCGGAGCAAAGGCGGAAATAATAGGGTTTCGAATATACGAAACGGCAGCGTTTCGAGTTGCTTGCATTTGTGCACGCTTTAGTTGTTGTCTTTCTTTTTTATGAGCGTTTTGATGACCACCTAAAGCTTGTGAGTTTGCAAACTCACGACAACAATATTGACATAAGTATTTCCGTCCATCGGAATTAGATGGAAAACCACCGCCGGAATCTGATGATCCCGACGGGGTTTTCGTTGATTCGACTTCTTCTTCTTCGGATACATTGAACCCGAAAAGTTTTAACCTAGTTGTTGTATTGTTTGTTGGCTTAGATTGATAATGATCAACTTCTTCCATGTTATACATATTGTATATATGTATATGTATCTATATATGCAATCTATCTATCTATATATATGTATATATATGTATATATAGATATAGATATATAGATATAGAATAGATATGGGTTTGATGTAAAAAGAGAGGAAATGAAAGATGTGTGTACTAGGAGAGATCTTGCATGGATGGTGGTATTTATAAGGGAAATTTTGAGAGAGAGAGAGAGAGAGATGGTTGCGGACATACCAAGAACAGAAGAAAAAAGTAAGTGTAAATTTAGGAATAGGACCCAAAAACATAATAGGGACCTACATTAGATGCACTTGTCTATTGGGCATCCACTTCCTCAAAATATTAAGAATGAAAAGAGACATCACACCATTGAATATATTTGTCTATAGTTTGAATATATAACATCTATGTTATTCAAACACTATGATACCTATGTTAATAGTTGTTCCACACATCTTATCTTATGTATTTACTATAAGACGACTCGCTATAGTAAAGTCTCTCATCTATCTTATAAAATATCATAGGTACATGAGCGTTTTCACCCGTCTTAGAAAGATCTGTCGTTTGTGAAAAAGGTGGAGTCGGTGGGTTTTAGAGTAGTGTTATAGACAATAAAAAATGTTGCGGTCCAAAAAGTTCAGCAATGTTCAATCTTTCTGAAAACTTGCTGGTGTGAGATATCGAGCTGTCTGTTCCTTTATTTAGTTTTTCATGTCATTATAGTGGGTCGACTAATTGGGTTATACGAGAGGTCATCGGATAGTATCAAATGTTTGAAGATAAATTTTGTGATATATATGATAATCATTATAAGATTATCGATTTTTAAAAGTTGGGAATAAGTTTGTTTCTCACACATATTTAGCTAGTTAATCATTTTAAACTATTTAGCGTTACCCATAATTTTGACTTAGTGGCAATGAGGTGAAAATATATAATGAAAGTCTCAGGTTTAAGTATAAGTAAGTTCTGAATATGTGATTTACCTCCTTAATATTGATTGAGATATTCGCTGATTGGGGTGACTAATACACTAATACTAGTGTATACCATTACTATTTAGTGTCAAATAAGGCAAGGTAAGAGTTTGGTTTTATAAAGATATAGTTGTATATTGTGCTATTAAGATGATGAGGTGGTTTTGTTATTTTGTAATAAATGATTAGTTTAATAATGTAGGAAGTTGAGTAAATGAAATGTTGGATTATGGCCCAATTGGGTTTGTTTTATTGGTAGGAGGTTGTTTTCTTTTAGGGGAGGTCTTGGTTTGAGTCTTTCTCTGGGGTTTTTTTCGGATGCCACTGTGGTCCTGAATCACTAACATTGTCGTTCTAAAAAAAATAGAAAAAGAAAATTGTTGGATCATGGGATGGGAGTAGTAAATTTGAAGGGTGAAAGAAAGGGTTAAAGAATGTGATGCATGTGATTGTTGTAGGGTTGTTGAACTATCAGAAATGATTGATTACAAATTTGGTACTAATTTTATGCTATTTACCATGTTACTACTACTTTTCAAAAGTTTGTCAGCTATGAAAAATCATGAAAAAAATATTATCGTATATATAGGCGTTTTATTCTATTTACATTCCAATAATGTGCAAAAAGAAAAATAATACTAAACATACATTAATCTGTAAATTGCCTTTCTAGTATGTGTTTATCAGGCCTAGGGTTGAAGTTAGATATTATTTTTTCATATCGAAAATTTCAATTAGAAAAACTTGAAAGGAATTAGAAAAACATCGTTAAAATGTAGGGAAATAATAAAAACATATCTATGGATTGTGTATAAATCACTAGAAAATGTTTTATTTAATGGTACATCAATTAATTTGATCTTTTACATTTTCAATATTCTTTTTTACTTAACGAATGTATAACTAATTTAAAAATATAATAACATATAAAGCACAATCCATAATATTGTGATTATCATGATCCTAAAATATAATACCAACTATCAAAATCACAAAGGACATCATCTAAACATAAAATATAAAGTGACTCCTAAATACCAACACTAATATAGACCTATATGTTGATGATTTATGTCACTAATATGATTTAAGTGTAATGAGATTAATTTATTTAACCAATGTAATCTTGATAAATATCGAACAAGTTCGGGAAAGTGTGGAGTGCACACTTGTTCGAACTTATCTTGATTGTTTAGGGGCGAACCCCTACACGAAAAGGGTTCGGGGGCAGCCCCCCCGATAGCGGGGTCCAAGGGATGGCAACCCCTGGCGGGGTCCAAGGGGCAGAGTCCCTGGCTGGGGTCCATATCTATTTTACATAATACATTGTTGTATTAAAAATGTCATAAAATTCAAGTTCGACCCGGTTTTGACCCTAATTGTTGGATACGGTTTAGACCCACCCGTTTTAATTGTTGGATACGGTTTTTAATAAAATTGCATATGGCAGTTTTATAAACCGTTTTTAACTCCTATTTGTTGGTTAAGATTACTGGCATGGCAGAGAATTCAATTACAACAAAATTCATCACTTTCATCTGTTCATATTCACTGAGTTTTATCCGATCAGAAATTTCAAGGATACCACTGGAATATTTTGATCTGAAAGTGTTCACACGACTCTCAGTATCATCCAATTCGAAACCCTAAATTACAACACTATATATAGAAACCCGAAAGAAATGTTAAACATGAAATGATATTGAAAAACTCCTTAAAATTGCTTGAAAAGAAACTAAAACACACTTTTTAAAAGCTTTGTGATCTAACGGTATTTAAACACAAAAATTGTTATTTTGAAATAGAATGCTAAGTCGTTATTGCAAACAAAATTAGAAAACACAAATAATTGACATCCAAAACAAGATTGTAGCGCAACTTGTTGCTTGTTTGTATGTCATTTTAATGTAAATATATAATTAAGTAGTTATTATATGTATGATTACAGTTGTGCAAAATTTTGAAATTAAGATGCAATAATACTAACATCATCTTCCATATTATTATAAAACATGAGTTGATAACCGACGATATTAATTGTATGATCAACACGCATTGTCCTTATAATTCTTTGGTTTTAGTTAACACTTTTACGATGTTTTGCTTAGGGGTGTTCACTATTTGGATAAAACCGAATTGTCCATTTGGACAATTTGGATTGGATTGCATGGTTTGGTTTTTCGGATTTTTGGATCGGATTGGACCAAAATCGAATAAGTATTTTGGATTTTGGATTGGTTTTTGGTTCATAGAGAAAAACCAAATTGTCCAAAGAAACCGAATAAGAATTTATTTTACTCTTTATATTTCATAATACATCAATATTTTATTAGTTTGTTCAATTATAATGGTTTGATACTTATAAGATTAGTATCTAGCTTTATTATGTATTAATGAATTAGTGACATTTGACAAATGTCTCAACTTTTCCTCCTATTTTACAAACACTTTTGTTCAAAATATTTGTACATAAGTGTCTTTGAAATTATTGGGATATACATTTGGATATCACTAGAAAACCGAATTTTAAAAACTGATCCAACCGAATATTAATTTGGTTCGGTTCGAATCTTAAATTTGTTTAGATGGTTCGGATTAATAGTTTATGAACCGAAAACCAATCAGATTCATCTATTTGAATCAGATCAAACCGATCTATCCAAATACACAACCCTCCAGTTTGCTAGCAATAAACTTTAAAATGATGGGTAAATACCATATATGAAATTAACCTTTTGCTTTAGGTAAGCTTTATGGTTTAGTAAATGGGGTTAACCATGAACCCATGTCTCTATTTCCTGACACACCCAAACATGTTCCCAACCTTCTCACATATTCTCCACCACGTATAACCTTTTTCCATTATCACAAAACATTATTTAGAACTTTTGATATTATACTAAAAGACGAAATCATTTGTTTAATTTAATTTTGGATCCAAAAAACTAGATAAATTAATCTTCTTGTTTATTTAATACTTAATAAAAAGAGAAAAAAAGACAAGAGATGTGAAATAAATAAAGAAAGAGATGAGAAGTAACGTCGGTCGAAGCTAAATAAGTCTTAAAATGGCCCCCACGTTTCACTATCATATTGATCGATCGTATATTTTGTTGCAGACAGTTTGCTAATGTTTTTATTATGTAATAAATATTTTTTTTTTAAAGATTGGCAAGACTTGAAGTTTCTTCGATAATGAATAGTATACGAACCACAAACCTATTGAAAACACCGATATCAAAACCTAAAATAGCGGGGTCCTAGGGAAAGTGTAGTACAAGCTAACAATATTCAAAAGCTCATTGTGGTAAGTTTGTCGTTGGCACAAATCGACTTGGGCCCGTTAGCACATGCCGACTTGTATACATGATCTACTTGTGTGGTATGAAGGTTGGTTTTGGTCAAAAACCACGGTCAACATATGTATCTGGCTTCTATGATCATCTTATGCAATGTAATTGACGTCTATAGTTAACTAATACATTCATTATTGACCTGTTGAAAGTCATAACCAACTTTTAGATAACTACAACAAATAATAGTTTCGAAATTTTTAGTTATCTATATGTATTAGGAAAGAAAACCCGATATGAATTAATATGACGTGTTTGTTTTGCAAAATTTAATTATTATTATTATTTTATTTTTAATATTTTATTGATATTATTAATTTAATAGTCTTATTATTACTGCTTTTTTAAGTTTACCTTTTCTTTAATTATTATTTATTATTATTATTATTATTATTGTTGTTATCATTATTATTATTATTTTTGATAACTTTTTTTTTATAATATTTACTAATATATATATATATATATATATATATATATATATATATATATATATATATATATATATATATATATATCAATTTAACCTTATACATAATTTAATTTTTGTTAACTAAACAGGTTACATGAATCAAATTATGCAAAACTAAATTCTTTATGATCAAATTCAATATGAATAGCGTTCAATCATAATCAAATTTCAATTCTTTAAATAAATTTCAATTCTTTTAACAAATTTTACTTCTTACAACAACATTATACGAACCATATGCACCTTAAACTTTCTTCAGTCTTAATTCAATCATTGAAAGAGAACACTATTTCATGTCTTATCCCAAAAAGAAATTAATGTAACTAAAAAAAGCTTAAAAGAGATTATCCGGTGACTAATTTCTTACTACGATCAAAATCGACTTGAGATTATTAGTGTCACTAATTTCTTAACATGTTCATAACCCATCTTTGGTAACATATTTTACTTGGAACCAAGTTTTCTTACTATTACAAGTTTAGGAACCTTATTAAAATTAATGTTATATGTATATGAAGCTAGACTATCTAAATATTACGTGTTCATACGGCTTTATATAATGAGACCAGTTTAAATAATAAGTGATTAAACTGATAATCCTAAGTTTGAGGGTTTTGATTAACTGGTGATTGAGATATAGTTGGTGACGACCTGCTAAGAAAAAGCTCAAAGCACAAGTTAAATCAATACATGAGATCCAATAATCCGATTTTGGTGTGAGAGTCGGAACTTCGTTGAGATATGAAGAAGATGAAGTGTAAGGTTTTAGGGTTATAATATACTTGAATTTAGGATAATAATCTTCTATTTTTAGTGAGAGTTTTACACGAAAGATAGGTCTGGAGTCGATTATCTGGAGACTGTAATAGCCTAAACCAGCTTTGTATGTTCCTAACCAGTTTTATGTAATAAGACATATTGAGGCTCATAATCGTTGTGCTAGGCTTGAGTGCTTCATACACTCCAAACCCGAATATCGTGGCTTGCCTAAAGTTACCGACCACGAAAACTAAATTACATAAATACCCCTTATTAAATTTGTCTTAGTATGTTATTAAAAGTTTTTTGTTATTTTATATTTTTAAGATCCAGTTTTAGCTACTTTTCAAACAAAATTACAAAAAATAAAAACTCTAACTTTCAATTCTAAATATAAGTTTTTATTCCGCTCTTGGCTACTAGCTCCAACTTTTAACTACTTTACTAAATATATCTTATATATATAGTAAGTATAGTAAGTTTTGTTTATTTAACGCTATGTAACAAATGTTTCGAAAATATAAGTTAGAAAAATCTTTAATAAAAAAGTATATATAATAAAGTTAATATTTAATAGGTTTAGATGATGTCCCCCTCCTTCCCTAAATTGATAAGTTTACCCTCCTTATTTGGTTTTTTCATAATTTTTTGATAATTTTTTTGTGTTTCTTTTAATTAAATAGTTGATTTTGTTAATTATTTTTATCAGTAAGTGTATATTTGTAAGAAAATTTTGTTTAAATGTTAATAATTTTTACTAAAAACGTAACTAAGTTTATATAAATTTTGAAAAAATAACGACTTATTTTAAAAATAATTTATTTTCTAAAAAAAATATTAAGAAAGAGATTGATTTGATTTAAAAGAAGTTAAAGAGTTTTGATATTTATCGTCCTAAAGGCGAAAAATAATAATCATTAAATGAACTTGTATATTACCATAATTGAAATAGATCATTAATTACCTTTCTTTTATAATCAAAATATCATCAATAATATGGAAATAATAACGTTCATTAAGTGCTTAAAATTTACACAAGGAAAGTTTATTTGTCGCAATAAGGGCGACGAATATCAATATCCTTAGAAGAATAACTTTTAATAATATAAGAATAATAAAATTAAAAAAGCTACTAAAATAATAAATATAAAAGAAATAAACTTATCAAAAATAAGTTCTAAGAGGTTGTCATCAAGTAACACCTTATTTAATTTAAGATCTTACACCTGATAGATAGTTATACACATGCAATGTGTTGGTATACCAAGTATGGAAAGTGAAATACATTGTATTTAGATTGGTTATTTCAGGTGATGTTTGGACCCACCAAAGATGAGAAATTATTATTATAGGTTTGCGTGATTGACGTTGAGATGTTAGATTAGATGTAGTAGTAGTAGTATTAATAAGGGGGAATTTAATAAGGTTTCCCCAAATCTAACCGAATCTTACTAACTACTCCTCCAACATCACACACTTTAAGTTTTTATTATTTTCTTTGTTTTATGTATCAATCAAAACTACTTCCAAAGTCTTCACCACAACTCCAAACATGACCCACCTTTGTTCCCTATCTTTCTTTCCTTCTTGTGTTTTTTCAAACTTTACTATAAAAGATCCTGTGTTAATTTTTGTTAAGATCTTAGATTTAAGAGTTAATTATATAAATCGTCCTTAAGGTTTATTCAAGATTACGGATTTCGTCTCTAAGTTTGAAACGTTGCATAAATCGTCAACCTTTTGAAACTAATTACGTTTTTCGTCCCTAATTTCTAACGGACGTCAATTTTAGGGACGAAATGTGTAATTAGTTAACGAAAATTTTAACGGAAAATTTAACGGACATCCATTTTAGGGACGAAGAGCGTAATTAGTTTCCAGAATTGGACGATTTATGCAATGTTTTAAACTTAGGGACGAAATCCGTAATTTTGAATAAACCATAAGGACGATCTATGTAATTAACTCTAGATTTAAACTTTACTAAGTAAAAATATTGGGTAAGTAGGTAAAAAAACAGTTTGAAGATGGTCATGAGAATATTTCGATTAAACTGACTATATCTGAATCAAAGACTTGCATTCAGATAAACAAAATAGAGTAAAACTTCTTGGTTTTCCTCCGTTTACTAGAATATATATATATAAGAAATTAAGACACAAAGTGCACAGATGAAGGGGTACTTAGGGCCTGAGACTCTGATTGCTGTAATGTACCACAAAAAATAGTTTTTTTTATTCAAAAACTGCTTATAAACCGTTGGTTGGCAGTTACTAAATACAAAGTTTTTCAAACACAATTATACACACAAAAAGAGTTAATTGTGTAACTTGTCCCTAACGTTTGTTTAGATTGCATTTGTCGTCATTAGGGTTTTGAAAGCGAACGTATCGTCCACGTTGGAAATATTTGTTACAAATATCGTCCATGTTGGGAAACAGTTTTCTAGGGACGGTTTATGAGAACGGTATAGACTTGTTAATTGCATAACCATCCCTGCCACCGCACCCGGTATGATATCTGGAAGAATGGTTTCCGGCCAACAAGGATGATAGATGCACTTTCAAAACCCTAAGAACAAAACCAACAATCTAAGCAAACTGTTATGGACGGTTTATGCAATTAACTCCACACAAAAAATAACCATTTCGGGAATTCTTGTGCCTAGATTTATCGATTTTCTCTTGAAATATCCCAATAGGAATTTGTGAATCCAAGACAATTTATAGGGTCGATATAGTGTATTTATAAAGTGTTTTCCAAACACAATTTATAGATATTTATTCGTTTATTGAAATATCCCTATACGAATTTGTGAATCCAAGGCATTTACAGGGTTGATATAGCGTAATTATAAAGTGTTTTCCAAACACAATTTATATATATGTATTCGGTTATTGAACATACCATGATTAATAAATAACTACACCCTTCTATTATTTGTTCAATATCAATTTAATGAATCATGTATTTAGTTGACAAATTTCTTTAATTAGGTGAGAGATGGGATGGTTTGTAGGACCAAGTAATTAGCTAATGGTGAAAACTTGAGTCCTTTAACATGGCTCACAGGGGACCTGAAATCATGGTTGTAGATTTGAAGACATACATTAGGATTCTCCACAACACTTCATTTAAACCTAATTATCACATTTCTTTAGCTTTTTCCTGGTCATTATTATTATACATACATGTGGATCCAATGGTTTGTGCTTATTGATTAACTAAACAACATAAATCTGAAAAGGTGTTGGGCCACCATGCTGACTATTAGGGTTTCAATCTTTCAATGAAGTTGGTATGACTCATACATAAACTTCATGAAGTGACATTCCAATCTTCTTCACAAACCTTTTATTTTTAAGCAAGAAGTTGTTGGATACTTCTAGCATGGTTTTAGGCTCCTCTTCGGTTAGATTTGTTTAAATGATGAAAATAGTTGTGACCCTTCCTTGGTTTTGAGCTTAAAATCATACTTAATTTACGAATTTGTTTAGTCGAGTGATTTAAAATGTGTTTGTCAAAACTAGTAAAAGTTGGAGCCCATGTAGTTTTTGCGTTCGTAGCTTAAGCTTGTGACTAAAGCTAAAACTGGAGCTTAAACTTTTATATATCATAATAATAAACGTATGTTATCTTAATTTAAGTATATAATAATTTTCTACCCTTGTTATGTTCACTAAATTGAAACAAAATGTTGAAGTTTAGAGAATATAGATATCATTTGATTTGTATTGTTTTTACACCGAATGTTTATCCATAAGCCATAAAAATAGTCAATTAATGTATATTATTTAGGTTGATATATGATGGCTTTTGGATTTTGAATATAGAACTAGATTTCTTAAAGCTTAGATGTCTTGTGAGTTTGATTGACAATGACAAAAGGTAAAGAAATAACATTCTAACAACTAAGAGTAGTTGGGTTTTTGCGTTTCATGACTATACGATTAGGATCATGTCATGCACATAACTTAATCATGAAGTCTTTTTATAGGGAAATAAAATAATGTAATGATAACCAAAGTGTCTTTGATCTTATATATATTAAAGTATGGATGTAAATGTGTGTATCTCTTTATTGATTTTTTGTTGTAACTATTTCGTGTTTAGGGTAATGAAAATAATGAATCATATATTTCAAGAAACGGTGTAATCTCTTTTCAAAAGTAATTATTTGATCCTAATTGCTTGAGTGTCACGACTCACAAATAAAACGTTTGGATAATTTAGAGAACAATCCTCTATAACAGTCAAGCGGTTACATTACTAAGTAATCAAAACCGTTTAAAATTGCTCTTTAACTGGTCAAACAGTTATACGTCAAGATATTTTATACCATCTAAATTACTGAGCAGCATCGACGGAACTGCAGTTCAACTTCAACAACGTCTATTGAACAACTTCAGTAGCACAACTAAACTGATTAAGGAGTTCAACTTCAACTGATTCACTCTCTTAGGTGAGCTTCAACACATTCTCGTGAGACCCCTAGCTAGGGGTGCCGACCGTTGAAACCCCATAATGGGTTGGGGGTTGATACCAAAATGTTATTAGCTTAATATACGTTACATTTCTAGCCCACATCTAAAACAATAGTCATATGATCATATCATCAATTACATAGTTGCTTTAACAATAATGTTAAAAGACGAGTTTTGATGAATACAAATATAAACAATATCGCGTGTAATAAATTGTCTTACCAAAAGAATTATGAATTGACAAAAATCTTGAATATTTTGAATTTAAATTTGATTTATTACATTGAATCTAAATGCAATAAGCTAAAAAGTTGTTTTTCATTGTTTTTCAAATTTCAAAAACAACATTAATAAAATTGTAGATATAGCAGTTCCAAACGAGCATGTCTCAGACAACTTCTCGAGAAGAACTAAAATTAGAATTATAAGTATGAAATTTTTATTTTAGTTAAACTTTAAAAAAAAAGAAAAAAAGAATATAAACATTACAAAAATGCAATACGTTAATAGGGTATTTAAAATAAACAATCCAACACACCCCTTAGGCAAGTACTTTCATGACAAGTTTAGAAGGAATTGTGGATTCTTTCTTGGGTATTTTAGTCATGACAACGAGAGAAAAAATAAACCAAATTTGAAAAACTTTCTCAAAAGAACCACCCAGAAGTCTTATTAAGACATGTGGCTTTAACCAAGGAGTCTTATTAATTCAAATCATCCAACTCTAACTTCTAAAGTAGTCATTCAACTAAGAACACCATACATTGTTTGTGCATAGATGTAATGTCAAATATCGTTATTTAGAAAATTTAAATATTTTTGTATTGTATTTTGGCAGTGTCGAACCAGATAGTCCGACAATAAAGTGTCAGACCACTATTCCATGCGACACTACTAGGTCGGCTTGTCCGACGCTACTAAGTCAGTTATTTTGAAACTAGAGTGTCGGATATCACTGTTCCTATATATAGAATAGTTGGTTTTTGGTTTTAGGTTGAACTTCACATTTGTATTTTGGGAGTTTTGAGATCTGATTTGTATTGTAATTCTTATCATCGATATAATCATTGAAAAGCTTTAATTAATCTATTATTGTGTAATTCTTCTCTGTTCGTTTCGTATTATTTAAAATCATTATATCACATATAAATAGGTTAGATTGAATTCCGCCCATCTAACCTATTGGATTCAATATTTAGATTCACGGTTAAGGACCTATCACACATCCAATGTTAGATTCCATTTTATAGGATCTACGTCGCATTGACGGCAAATATAAACAAACTCAATAAGGTTCTTCCAAGAACTATTATGAAATGCAACATTTGTCTAAATTCATGGTTAACTCAACTAACAATTTGTTTACTTTCTTTTTTTCCCCCAATTAAGCTTGAATAATATATGCAGTTGTATAGAGTATTATGAAACAAAAATTAATGTTTATAAGTAGTGTTGAATGACCGACTGAATAATATAAATTGACTAGTTTACAAATTTGTGGAATGTGAGTTGGATCTAATGTATTTTTGAAAGCTTTTTGTATAACTTTATTGATTGTCAAAGGTCATCCTAATATATGTAACTATTAGAAATATTCAAAGTTCGAGTGCATTTACCAACTATTGTAGTTCCACCATCTTTTACTATAAAGTCATAAAGTAACAAACACAAACACAAACACAAACAACTTATTCACACAGGATTCCACATGTCTCATGCTTCTTGATATATTGTTTCAATTGTGATTGTAAAATCCATTATGGAGGGATAAAATATGTTATACGTGTCTCATTTATAGCTTGAATATTGCTAAATTATATTATATGATATGATTATATATTTTTATTCTTTTTTTAGAACGACTATCTTAGTGATTCGGGGTCACAGTGACATTCATTTGGGCAGTATGTGACCCATGAACCTTACACCAAAGTTAGTTATCTCCTAATATTCACCTAAGGAGGAAACCCCAAAGGGAGACTCGAACCCAAAACCTCCCCTCAAAGAGAACAACCTCCTACCAATAAGACAAACCTCAATTGATATATGATATGATTATATCATGCATAAAGAATTTGTTGAAACTTACAATTCCAAAATCAAATTAGTGGCATTGATTTATCTAACAATGATAACAAAAACAAAACTACGTACAAATATAATACTTAACATATATGTTATGTTAGAGAGGCCAAAGGAAGCACATGGTTATAAGACTAGACGGAGTGGGAGTGTAATAGGGGCGTTATAGGCCCCGTCAGCACCTATAACGCCCCCTATAACGCCCGTCACCGCTCCGGGACGGGCGTTATAGGGGCGTTATGGCTCGAGCGTGGTCTGTATCACGAGCGTGGTCTGACGTTTTCCAATTGCAACGGTCATATGTTTGATCAAGCAACGTTGTAGATTTAAAAAAAAAAAAAAAAAATCTCTATATATACAAACTCAAAACCCACACAAATATATACACAAACACACAAAATATATATACAAACACACAAAATACACACACAAAATTTTATAAAATTTCAAGTTCGGAAGAAGATGAAATTGTAGCCGGAGTGCTCATGGCCGTTGCTAACGTTGCATCACAACAAATCCAAAGACCAATCAACACAAGAACCGCAATAGAACGTAACCGTGAAGCAGCTCAAACACTACTAATGGAATCTTACTTTTCTCCGGGTTGCACCTACACCGACGAACAATTTATCCGTCGTTTTCGAATGAGGAGGGAGCTATTTCTCAAGATATGCCACGATTTTGAAAACCATTTTGATTATTTTAGGCAAAAATTTGATTGTAGAGGAAGGGCTGGGTTTACACCGATTCAGAAATGCACCTCCGCTATACAACAACTTGCTTTTGGCACTTGCAGTGACATATGAGACGAGTATTTAAAAATGTCCGAAAGAGTTTCACGTGAATCCCTTGCCAACTTTTGCGAAGGTATATTTTTAACCTTTACTTTAAATCTTATTTTTAATTAAAATTTAATAATATCTGAAATAGGAGTGGTTTCTTTATACGGGAAGAGATATTTACGCCGTCCTAGTTGGAGTGACATACAACAGATTACTTCGGTTCATGATGAAAAACACAATTTTCCCGGTATGCTAGGCAGTTTGGATTGTATGCATTGGGAGTGGGAAAATTGTCCTGTGGCTTGGGCTGGTCAATACCATAGGGGTGATCACAATCACCCTTCCATTATGTTAGAGGCTGCGGCCTCTACTGATTTGTGGATATGGCATGCTTTTTTTGGGGTTGCTGGAGCGAATAATGACATCAATGTTTTGGATCAGTCACCGCTTTTCAACAACATTGAGAATGGGACATCTCCCGATCAGTCGTTTATTGTTAACGACACAACCTACAAATACGGGTATTACCTCGTTGATGGTATTTATCCAAAATGGCCGGTGTTAATAAAGTCTTTCAGGGAAATAGACGAATTAAACGAGAAGCGTAACCATTTTAAAAAAAGCCCAGGAATCTTCAAGAAAGGACATCGAACGGGCATTTGGAGTGTTTTTTTAAAAATTGTATTTTTTTAACGTCTTTTAGTTTAATCGTAATATGTTTTTTAATAAATTGTAGTATGTTTTTTTTTTTTTTTTAATAAAAATACAACTTTTTAAATTTCATTTATATAAAAAAAATAATAAAAAGTAATGATTATAAAATAATCTCTATCACTCCAAATCATCACAAACCACTCCACATCATCACACTCTTTTTCCTAAAATCACACTCTCTCTCCTAAAAAAAACCTCTATCACTCCACATTATCACTCACCACTTCGCATAGCCTAACCCATTGATGAAGGGGAAAACATGTGAATGGTGGAATCATCTTGTAAATTAGGGTCTACATATAGGATATTGGTCATATTATGGACCCACATGAACTAACCTCTTAGTTTGGAATTTTTAGTAGGGGTGGTGATTAATTAGCATTTTGTCCAATCAAACTTTCCCAATTCATCAAAAAATGTCTATAAACAATGGATTGTAATGGTTTCCACCCCATTTTTGAAAAAAATTAATCAAATACTATAAAACACTTTAAGGGCCATTAATCATGCTTACTTTGTGGATGTGATTGAAATTGATGCCTCTATGATAACCTTAAGATTGCCTAAATCTCTATGTACCCCACCAAGTTATGCTTTATTGATCCACAAATCAACCAATCAAAATCATAATTAAACTCAATTAGTACTTCTAATTTTGTTTTCCTTGTAAAAGACATATATTATTATTAGTCAAGTGCCTAAAATTATATTTTAATAAAAACGTATCAGATACAAAAATCCTGTCGACAACGATATCAACCCTAAATGTTTATATAACACAAAATTTTCAATTGTTTACGTCTAGTTGAGAAAGAACCTAGAAATGGTAGGAAAGAAAATGAAACATTATTAATATAAACTAGTGGAGAACTTTATGTTTGACTATAAATTAAAATAAAAAATTAATTATGCATCATACCTTGATTGTAATATTATATAGATAAAATCAAAATGATATCCCACATCATGATACAACTCCATTAACTTTCCAACCAATCTTTTTGATAACCAATTACTTTGAAAGAGTCCAAAAAGGATAAACCCTCCAAATATGTGACTTAGTTTTCAAGTTGTAATCTCCCTTTTTGGATATGTTTAAAGCATTTCTTTTCTCAAAGTATTCCAAACAATGTGGGTATGACTCAATAGTCCTTACATGTATTCCAAGTGACACCACCTACTTCTCCCTTGCTTTAATTAATCAAATAAATAAACAAATATATAAGATGGAGGAAGAGGTGGAGTTAACTTTAAGTCATGTGAACTTTGGAAACCCTCCTCTTTTGTCCTTTTATGTGTGAGAAAGAAGTGACAATTCTTTTGGTTTAAAAGAGTATAACTTTTTGAAGACTACAACAATTAAATAGTTAAATCGACGTGCATACATATTTCACATATTTCATAAGTATGATGGTACCAAACTAAAGTGAACCTAATCATCGAATCAAAGTTCAACGAGTGAATTTGATCATCTACTCATGGTGATCAAATGAATTGACAAGTTGGTTTCTATTCGCATGTCGATCTTTTAGTGTGTAATACAGTGACATGCATGTTTTGTAACGACATGTATCTTCTGGTAACTGTTTTTGAACCGTTAAAAATGACTTTAACTTCAAGAAATGCAGTTGTTAAATAAATATAATTGTTTGGTTTAGAAGAATATGGATGAAACATGAAATTTTCAAAATGTGTGTTTATAAGTTTTTAACTCGGAAGTACAAAATCTAACATCCTAATTAAAACTTATTTGGTCAGACTGAAGTCAACATTGAAGATTTTAGTTCGGATGATGAAACTTTAACTCTGATGATGAAAATGTTCTTCCGAGTTATAGTAAACTACATGTTATAGTAAACTACATCAGAGTTAAATTCAAGATGAGGACAAAGTTGAGCAGAAAGGGTTTATTGAAGTTTTTAGTTCTGAAGATGAAGCTTCACCATCCGAGTTAAAGTGAACATTATCAAAGTTCTAAATAAGATGAATACTTTAGTGTTATTTGTATGTTTAGATGTCTATAAATAGGATGACAGGTGAGTAGAGTCAGTTGTCGATTGATCAAGTCATTTGGACCAGGTCTTTTGGACCAAAGCTTATTCGAGTTAACTTTCTTTGTAACGACTTTTTCCGCCAAAATTGTTCTGTGAAGATATCTTTACATTCTGTTTCATTTACCAATTCTCAATTCAATTAGATCATAGATTTAATCAAATTGAGAGATTCCACATCTCAATTTGATCATACATTTCGTTGATTAAGGGTGGATCTGGTGTAAAAATCCTGTAAAGTGGTATCAGAGCTGGATAAATCAATCGATTAGATTCAACTGATTCTGGTTCATCAAACTGACTCGATTCGAGTAAGGTTTAGTCAAATTATCAGTATTTTGTTGAATCGCAAGTTCTGATTGAAAACTGAAGAAAAGTTTATGAAGAATTTGTGGAGATTACTTTACTAATTTGGAGAAATTGAATCTACTCAGAATTCATGTCTACATGCTATCCAAATCTAGATAAGTGTTTTATCAATTAAATTCAATCAAGTCAATTCAGTTGATTCAGATGCAGATTTTAGTTCGGAAGGTGTTAGTAATGAGTTTGTGTGTTGATGTTGCTGCATGTGAATGAAATTCTGATGATATTGCTACTGATCAGAGTAAGAAGTTTTTGGATCTAATCTAAAAGTTATCAATTTGTGAAGTTGTGAAAAGTTGAAGTCTATATTAGTTCGGATTATAAATTAAGTAATAATATCGTTGATAGTTTTAGTTCGGATTAGGTTATTATGATGATAAATGTGATTCAGTTAATATGTTAATACTGAAGATGTGAGTAATGATGTTGCTAGCGATGATAATGTGTTGATATTGATGTTGGTTATGCATATGTTTTTGAAGATTATAATGGAAAATCATTTTTGATTATTTTGTTTGAAAAAGTGAAGCTTACAATAGAGTATGAGTTTAGGGGGAGTTTGTTTGTTTGAAGATTCTAAAGTCAGTTGATCTAACTTTGGAGTATCATTTGTAGTTGATTTGAAGATATTCACAACTTCATCAGGGGAAGATTGTTGGTTTAGAAGAATATGGATGAAGCATGAAATCTTCAAAATGTGTGTTTATAAGTTTTTACCGCGGAAGTACGAAATCTAACATCCGAGTTAAAACTTATTTGGTCAGACTGAAGTCAACATTGAAGATTTTAGTTCGGATGATGAAACTTTAACTCTGATGATGAAAATGTTTTTCCGAGGTAAAGTAAACTACATCCGAGTTCTAAATAAGATGAATACTTTAGTGTTATTTGTATGTTTAGATGTCTATAAATAGGATGATATGTGAGTTGAGTCAGTTGTCGATTGATCAGGTCATTAGGACCAGGTCTTTTAGACCAGAGCTTATCTGAGTTAACTTTCTTTGTAACAACTTTTTCTGCCAAAATTGTTATATGAAGATATCTTTACATTCTGTTTCATTTGCCAATTCTCAATTCAATTAAAGTTTAGATTTAACCAAATTGAGAGATTCCACATTTCAATTTGATCATACATTTCACTGATAACAAATTTTTTAACTTGAAAGTTCACATATGATTTGGCTACAACAAACACGAACCATTTTATTTATATTATCCTAAGACATAATTCATGTAAACATACACATTAAAGGTAGAATTGTTGTTTCCGAAAATGATTTCCATACACTATCAAAGAGTTATCGAGTTTATTAAAATCTTACCCTATTGCAGTTGTATTGACCGAATGTGTCACCATATCGTTTCGTTAGCCCATATGTACTATCGTAAATAAGCAAAACCCACAAAACGCCAAATAAAAACATACCTATATAAATCAAATTTAGTGTTAATTAAAGAAAAAATAAGCTTGCTAACTTTGAAAACTTTTTGAAATCTATTATAGAATTGAGTTGATGTGTCCCCTTGTATGTATATGTGTATATGGGTGTGCCATTCTATAACTATCCATTTCAATCAAATACATTCTTTATATAATATATTCAAGATTATGTAACTGTTGAGTTATTCGTTTAGGTTTGTGGACAAACAAAAACCACAAAAGTAATACATAGAATATATACTTGTTGGTTTAAAATATGAAATATAGCCTAAAGATAGATTAGCTTTAGACTTATATAAAAACATAAGTTAACATAAATAATATGAGAATATGGTTGAGATTGGCTGACTTAGTCAAGCAAATGAGACACATTGAAAGTGGTTTTGGGTTGGGGATTTCCCCATTAAAGTAGACACATAGACGGCTACATAAACACCAGATGACATGTAAACCATAACGCCATTACTTCTAGAATTGTGGGGAACATTGCACATGATCAAAACTACTTTTATATTAGGGGAGGTCTTAGGTTCGAACCTCTCTCTGAGGGTTTCTTTTTAGATGAATATTAAATGATAACTAAATTTGGTGTAAGATTCGTAGGTCATATACTGTCCAATTGGATGTCACTGTGGTCCCGAATCACTAAATTGCCGTTAAAAAAAAACAAAACAAAACAAAAAAAAACTATTCCTCATGTCCCATTAGTTTTACTTCTAGCCCATTAACTTTTAACCCCTTTGCTTTCTAGTTCACAAATGATTTTTTTCAACATCAACCCTTGAAATTGTTATGTTATAGTTCACATTTAGATCATCTTTGAGAGGAGAAAGAACCCCAACTTGCTACAAAATCAAAGTGTTTTTGTAGTGATAATTATTGGTCAACAACACATGTCCTTTAACGTCGATAGGAATGCACAAAATAATTCATCCGACTTGTATCTGCCAAGAGTTTGTTGATCTTTTTTTTTTTCTTTTTTCATTTTTTGAATGACAGAAAATATTTGTATTGAAAATAGCAAGAAGCTAAGATTACAATTCACCCAAAAAACAACAAATAACCAAACTAACAAACCTAAAAAACTTTTATCAAAGATTCAAAGACAACACATCAAAACATCTCTCAATAACCTACATCAAAAAACACCAAAACCCTTCGGACATACCCTAGACTATTCCACATCGTCTTTGCATGAAAACTCCACGAGTTTCTTAATCTTTTTAAGAATACAAAGACGGTGTATAATTATACAGATTTACAATAAGCAAGTACTCTTAAAACACTATATTTTCCTTGATCCGTTATTTCTCTCCTAACTCTTCAACTTTAAAGCGATACCAATACTTTCAAAACGACATAATTTTCCTCAAAAAAAACCACTAGATAAATTTAAAAAGAAAGGGCACATTTCAAAAAGTTACATATTTTATATATCATCTTCATACACCAAGAAACCATCATAGGGAAAAAGTTATAAGGGTTTTAAATCAATCCCTCACAAAAGCATTTTCAAACTCCCAAAGGGTACACTTAAGTAGAGAATCATATATGCTATGTCTCTAATGATACCGGCCTTTTCACATTTATTTAACCATATATACTCAATATAAGACAAATGAGTTCCAACATAAAGAATACCACATGTTAACAAATAATTCCACACTTTCAAGACACTAGTTGTGCTAAACAAAGAGAAATCTAAACCATCTCAAAATATGATTAAAATAAGCAAACGTATGCAATAATACACATCTAGCTAATAGATTCTTTTTGGGAACCTGGTCTATGATATTCTTCTAAATTCTACATGCATGCATGTTCTTGCATGATGTCTTTAACTAGGGTTTTTTTATGCGTTTATGATAAAATAATGGTATAAGTTTTGGAAGCATGTGTACCATAAAGAATCTAAGTAGATGGGGGTGATCTTTTAAGGCATAAGATCCAAAGACTTTTGATTCATGTTCAACAATAGTCAAGATTGGTTCGTAGTTCTTATATCATAAAAGAATACATAACCTAGCTAGTTTAGGGCTCTTGTGGGTAGGCATTAGGTCACCTTGTGTACTTTTTTTTAATTAAAATTTAGTTATGCTTGATTTATGGATCTAATAGTTCTATTTTTATCTTAAATTTTATATCTAACGTGTTTCTTGTAATAGATAACCTAAGATGACATTGTCCAATTTAATTAGTATAATATCAAGTTGTTGATTGACCAGATTTTACATATATAAAAGGGTTGTTTTTTCTTACAACAATATAATATACATATATAATTAATTAGTTAGCAAATCTTTAATATATAATAAAAGAGAGGCCTTAGATGCCACATGGCAAAGTAAGGTTCGTTGGATAAGTTAGATATTTTGATTTCAACCGTTAGATTAGATTGATGATGTCATAAAATATTTTTTTCATTTACACCCTCATACAATACATAATTGCTTTTGTTTTTTAATTTCACACCACTACAATAAAAAAAAATTGTTTCTTATTGAACTATGATTTACCTTATTATTACTATTATAAAATCTCTTAATACAAAATATTAAAATATGTGTATAAACGTAAATGTATATATGTTATTATAACTATAAACAACATGTGTATAAACATAAATATATATTTGTTATTATACGTGCAATATTGTATACTCATAATAACTTGAAAGAACAAGTTCATAAACATAAAGTTTACGATTCAATTTTTTGTCTATATTTACTCGCGCTATCGCGGGACAATAATCTAGTTATTTATGTATAGCAATGTAGGTTAAAAAACATATAGAATGACACTCAATTAGTATATATAAACAAAAAACTTCTAGAAAATGTACACATTTTGGTTTTGGAAAAAAAGATATACATATTGTTTCAACTGAAAAACAAATGTAAAGGCTAAGACGGTAAACGATAATACCAAAGTATATATTTATTCAATGAGTCGACAAATAAATTTTGATGGCTCTATACAATAATAATAAAGAAGGTCTTCTGGACACTTTACTAATACTTTTACTGCTAGTTTAAACGAAAAACTAAGCTTAACAGTTTGAAATTTAAAAAATTAAGGCCCTAAAAAATTGATGGCCTTATGCGATAATAATAAGTAAAAAAGGTATTTGTTAACAATAATTCTATTAATGAAAGTATAACTTATAGTAAGTATTTAAAAACTTGTGGCAATAAAAAGCGATGGACGATCATGTAAAATCGCACATATTGCAATGTCCATATTCTTCATTGTTATTCGGGTAACAATTTATCTCTGATGAGCACATTAATTCTTTTAAAATCTAGTCAATAAAATCAATGATGTTTCAAGTCCAATGAGTTAGTGTCAAGAGAAAGAAAAAAAAAAGAAAAAAAAAAGTTATGGTCAATAGAAGAAAATGAGAGGGGTGATACGTTTTCAAGTGTTCAAGTCCTGTTTTCAAGTGTTCAAGTCCTGGTTTTACTGATTGAAAGTGAAGCTTATGAAGGAACTATGACTAGAGGGGTTTGTTTGATCACTAACGAGCATTCGGGAGAAAAACAAGTTGCAAAAAGCCTACTGATCAGCAACTGCGACGCAGTCATCACCAAATGCGACACACCGGGAGAAATTAAGTCAGACACTATGACGCAATGCCTTCTTACTGCGGCGCAGCAGGAGTTTTAGTGCAAAGAAGGGTCTAGAATTTTAAAGACTGCTTGTTACTGCGACACAACAGCTGAAGATCGGCCAAAAACCGAACTTTTGTTTTCTTTTTCATGTTTTAGGTTTCTTTTGTTTACCCTATAAATAGGGACGTATTTTATCATTGTAGAACTCAGTTTTTGATATTAATTCAAGGTTTTCACCTTTTCTTTAAGTTGTTGTTATAATTCTTTTTATTTAAACTAATAAAAATAGACAATGCATTCATGTTAAACCTTAAAAATTTTAGTTTTACCATACCCAATTAGAAAAATAGTTAAGTGCACGAGAATGCAATAAACTTTGACCGTTTTGCTATTGCATATATCCAACTTTCAAAAAATCTATTGTGTGTATTCAACTTTTATTTTTATACAAATGCTGTAAGAACCGGGGTTTTTTTGAGAAATTTAAATCGGTTATACGTCAACAAAAATCCGGTCCGTTTCATCATTTGTGAAAAAATAAGTGTTGAATACATCGAATAGAGATTTTGAAAGGTAAAAACACACAATAACAAACCGGAAAAAATTTGATACATTCTCATACACTTTTTCCTTAAAAAAAAGGTTCGATTCTAAAACCTTATTTTATAAATTCTTAAATAACCATGATATAATATATTCCCACAAGAGCATTATATGACATTGAAAAAAACCTTATAAAAATATTAGCAAATAAATATTTTATTTCTTAAAATATACCAAATTTAGAAATGCTATTTTACAATCATTCAAATCCAAAGTGGACTATCTCATATTTTGCTTTCTAAAATTAAAATAACATTATATATCTAATTTATATTAGTGTAAAACTTTATAACGCAATTTGCAAGTACAATATTCTCCTTAATCATTTTGATCTCTTCGCTTTTGCCCTTTGTAACCATATAGGAGTCGTTTTGGGTCACCGCATATATTTCGGTGTTTACTTTTGTGAGTATTCCAATGACCCAACATAATATTTTTGCGTAGAGTATGTCAATGTGTTATGGATTTTTTATATAAACGTTGATAACCGATAATATTGGACTAACTCATGTTATAATCTTTAATCTTTTTTCTCTCGGTTTATATTCGCTTACGGGTGCATAATTTTTACTATGTAAACATACACTATTCATACTTGCAATGTGACACATTATTTATTTAATTTTACGTAACTTAGTGAACCTAAATCACTTATACTTAGTTGTGAATATATTATACTTGCAGTCAGACGGTATGTGGATTGACCAATCAATCTATAGTTTGGTGTTCAAGTTTCGGAAAAAAAAAACTATATGAACATATGTAGTGTGTGAAAGTCTTTTAGAAGGGAAAAAAAAAATTGTAGTCGTCATATTGGATAAAATACATAAGAACCTTACCAAAGAGGTTAACTCACTAGCATCTTTTGAAATTATAATTATAATTATAAGAGTTAATTATAAAAATCGTTCGGTTTATCTTAAATTACTGATTTCGTCCATATTAAAAAGTTATAAATCATTCATTTTTAGAAACTAATTACTTTTTTTGTCTCTAATATTTGCTTCAAATACGGATTTTGTCCTAAAGTTTGTCCTCAATTATTAATTTAGTCGCTAAGGTTTTCCCCAATTACAGGTGCAAATTAGAAATTAGGGACGAAAATCGTAATTAATTTCTAAACTTGAATGATTTATGCAACTTTTTAAAGTAAGGACGAAATCCATAATTTTAGGTAAACCATATGAACGATTTATGTAATTTACTCTAATTCTCCTCCATATTAAAAGTGGTTGTTTCCTATGGGTTCGTGCCCGGGTGGGTTTTTTTCGGGTAAACGGGTTGGGCCTCGGGTTATGGGATCTGGGATTGGGCTGGGTTAACTTATTGCTTTCTGTCTGGTTTATGTTGTTTTGCCAGCGACAATTATAATTAAAATAAAAGTATAACTTAAGAGTGATATCAGGGAAAAGTTGACAATAATTACAATTATTTAAATATAAATTCTAGTCAGCTACCACTAAATTCAGGAATTTAATTAAGTGGAAATGTTAGTTATCCCACAAAAACCTCTTCTTGTTCAAGTCAATTTTACAATATGCTTATTGCAATTTGAGTCAACTACGCCTCTTAATATAAATTGTTTATTTTGTATTGTTTGGGTTACGATAACGATAACGCACATGTGTTATTATTATACGTTTAAATTTGTTGTATGTTTATTAAAAAGAATAGACAATTTTAAAAATGTAGATGTCAAATTTACTAATGTATCATTAAATAATACATGTCCAAATACATTATACATCGTTCATAGAACTGTTTTTATCATTCTCATATTGTTTTAACTAAATAACGCGAATGGGTCATGTCGTTCTATCATTTCCCATATTGTGTTTTCAGTAAATAAAGCAAATGGGTCATGTCATTTTATTTAAATGTTTGTGGAATAGTCAAGTCTTAATAACTACGTCAAACCTCGTTCTAATTTCCTAATAATTGAATGACCATTGATTGACCAAGATAGAAAGATATTTGCGTAATTTTGAAAGTTAGATACATTTCTAAATACATAATTAAATCCAAACTTCGAAAACAATTAACTATATGGAGGAAGTACTAAAAGATCAATATAATCTTTTTAAACAATATTGAATATTAATGAATAACATGTCATTATGAATATATGAACATAAACAACAACCCTATAAAACAGAGAAAAAAAACATGAACAAATGAATTCATCCAACAAGGGCACAACAAAACACAACTAGATTTATGAAATAAAATCATTCGAGTTTTTGAATTTGAACCCGCGAAAGAGTTGATTAACTGCTTGTCTTTTTATCAGATGAACCGCCTCCTTTGAGATTAAGATTGAACCACTTCTTCTTAGACTTGCTATCTGAGGTTACTTCTTCATTTGGACTGGTACTGTTTTCACCATCCCCGGATACTTTGGTTCCGTTATTAACTTGACTATGATTGCTCCCACTACCGACTACCAAAGACCTGCCTGTTGTGAACGATGATTGTATACTGTCTCGTTGTTTTAGAAGCTCATCCACCTGTATGTCAACGTAATAATTATCATAATTGCGTTTGAATGTGTAACATGAAAGTGATTGTGTGATGACATAAACGGATAAGATGTACATGGGACACCAATATATTGAAAAGTTTTCATGTTTAAATGCCACACAGGTATAAATTTGGTTTTGTTTTATACGGGTTTAGAGCCATTTTGTACAAAAGAAATATTTTGGTACGAGATTTATTATATATTTTATAACAAAATTTTATGTGTATCATCTTTACACCGACGGAGTTTAGCTAAATTTTTTGTATCAAAATCAAGTGGAAAATGGAAATGAATAGATTCGTCAATTTAGTTAGACGTTTAGTAAATAATTCAGTACGTACATTTAGTTTTTCTTGGGTGTATCTGTTGGTCACTTCTTGAAATCGGGCCAAAGCCTGCAAAGAGCATAAAAAATGAGACCCACTCCGACATAATAATATCAAGATTCCCGATTATGTCAAAGGGTATTTTTTTTTCTTTATGGACAAAAAAGCCTGAGGTCAATATACCTGTCTGTATTCTGTCTCAAATTGTCGTAACTCGGTTCTCTTTCTCAAAATCTGCTGCTCAATATCCTTGAGCTTATGAGTCGTATCCTCGTATGTGGTGGCACAAACAGCCTCTATCGTATACGATGCTGTTTTGAAAAAATTATCTCCTGCAACAAAAGAAGAGGGCAAATTCTGCATAAAGATCTTTCTCGTTATAATAAAATATCAAATCCCAAGAAAAAATGAAAAAGCAGAAGAGTTCCCAACCGTAAACTGCAAATATATGAGTGCCAGATTTTAGCTCCGAGACCTCGCATGGTTGAAGACCTTCCAACCTTTTAAAGAATGCAGCTTCAGGGTCCTTAGCCATTGCTAACTGTACCATGATCACAAGGGCAACTTTAATTATAAAATTAGCGTTGTGAAAAAATGAAAGTATTAAAGAGTTGATGGATGGATGCTTACGGCATTAACAGTTGAATCCATTCTGTATACTTGAAAATGCAAGAAATACATTCCCGCGGATGTCACTTTACCAGTCTTCTCACTATCTTCCTGCACGAGATGAAGTCATAAATTACAAAATCATATCTTGTTACAGATTCATTAAACATAAACATATGCAAGTAGATTGGCTTCTGTTGCAAAACTAGGTGACTAACATTAGGTACATTTTTTTTCTATAAACAACTAAAAACCTTCTATACACTTTAAAGGGTCTATAAAATCTCCTTAGTTCCAAACAGTACTAATTCCAGTGAATAGGTTAGTTGTAAACTAAAAGATGAAATATAACAATTTAGGGTTTTCTATAATCATTAAATTATTCTCCAGCAGTATCACGACAAATGTTTTCTTATAAGATGACAAAGCGGTTGGAAAGTAGAGAGGGACATAGAGAAAAAAAAAGAGACTAAATTGACCATCATGTGAGGCATGCATGACAGGATTTAAAGGGCAACTAAAGGCATCATGCTGTGTGTTGGGACCAAAAGAGCAAAAAGAAATCCTATTAGATTTAATCTGTTTGTTGCTTAATAATCTAAGGACAAAATTATACTTCAATCGTTTTCTAATAAAACTTTTATTATGGTAATTATGGCTTTAGATGTAGAAAACAAAGGTATTCGGTCAAGACACGAGCCACCTAACAAATTGCGTATATAAACACGATTTCGATTCTCGAGTAACCAATTTCTGTGATTGTTCGAGTGTGATGCATTTGACCCAAATTCCAATCAAGCAAAAAACTCAACATACATATTTCTACAATAAATCGCCTCAATTTGTAATTTCAGCATAAAGATCGCTAATAATTACCACCAAGTTTCTTAAAAATTAAAACCTAACACAGCAAAAGATAGTAGAAGTTAAAGTACCTGCAAGGCCAGACTATAGCCGCCACCATTATCTTGCTCGAAATAAAGTAGCTGCAAATGTTAGATTTACATCAGGATTAACATTCTACTAAAAATATTGTAAACATATCAAAACAAACAAGAATACTCTGAAAAACTAAAGTACCTTAAATTTGCTTTGTGCAGCTGAAGTAACTCTAACAACGATTCCTGATTGAGCTTGCTCTTCACTAATCGTAACACCAAAAAAATGTGCACATTGTTTCTCTACCTGTAATTAAACTTATTAAGGAACCAAATTTGCTAAAAAAAAAATTATGATTTTTGTAACATCCAAATACACACCTTTCCACTAACTGATGTTCCTATTGGAAGGGGTCTAACAGTGACGGTTCCATTTAACGCTTCCTCAAGAACATTGGCAGAAATTGTTGTCTTAATAGGAACTCCAAGCTTACTTTAAATGGATAAAAGAAAAGAAAAATAATAAATAATTTAGCCAAAGTAAAGTCAAATGTTATTTTTTATTATTACCTGAATAATGCTGCAAACATTGTATTCACGGTACCAAGGTTTGATAAATCAATTTCCATGTCCATGCCTTCAGCGTCAATAGCCTATTTGATTGACAAAAGATGTTCAATATTGGTACTTTAGTAAATCGAGCAATTCAAAAATGAAGGGATCACTGGGTTAAGTGGTTGGTCTAAATTTGATTGGGACTAAAACATGTATAGGTGGATGGATGATGTATTTGGCCTAATATTCTTATTTTTTAAGTCTTTATGTTTAATAACCTTATTTCTGGAACGGGGGACGAAATTCTTGTCTAATGGATACAAATTCATGTTGGAAAAAGTTATATAGCACGGTTTAGAACATGCATGAGTTGTATATGGATGATCATAGATTATAACTAAAATCTTAAAGTTTCCTAAGCTCACCAAAAATAAATGGGTGTGTTGGAGCCAAAATTGGTAGACTGATGATAGAAATCGTATACTTATTAGATATTTGATAAAGAGTGACAATTGTAAAAGTGTACGTCCTTAGTGTATTCATAGCCTTTCATATAATCTACCTCAGATGCTAACTAGGGAGGGATAGCGCGTAATCATTAATTAAGAGAGGGTAGGCAAATATAGGAGTATAAAGTCGTTGACAATTGCCACACTGATGTTTTGTGAGGTGTAGGAACTTTGAAAAGAAAAGCAAGTCAACTGAGATCCGTATACATCTAATGAGTGTACCACGTGTATTTATAAAAGTAGAACGTAAACAATGCCATATCAAACAGGGGTTTTAGAGTGTGTTTGTTAACGTTTATATTGTTTATGTGTAAGAAGCTATATGAATCTAGATAGCAATGCATGATAATGAATGCCTATGTTGTTAGTTTAAATGGGAGTACTAAATGTTAGTGATAGCATATAGACATGTTTGATATGAAAGTGTGTGTTGCAGCATTTGTACGTGTTAGATTTGTATAGAAGCCATAAATCTTATGCACATGGGAACATTACATGTTACACACATGAGTGATTCACATTCTTGTTAGGAGCATCATATGTGTTTATGCAATGCATGTGTTCGTTATATATGTGTTCTACTATGGAGCTTTGTATGTGTAGGAAGCATACAGTGGTCTCACTAAGCTCAATGGTTTAACAATGTGTAACACAGGCAAGGAGAAGGTGTAAAGATGACTCGGAAGAAAGCCTATACAACGGGAAGGAACCTTTTGGGAGGAACTTATGCACAAACAGAACTTTTTGTAAAACAAGTCAGACTTTGGTAGCTATAGAATAACATAAATAATATTTGCAAGTATTGATGCTGTTGTATTTCTCTGTATTAGCAATGTTTTGTACTTGGGAGTTCAATACGACAAATTAGAAATGAAAAGTTTTATATGGCAGTATTCTGAGAACCGGAACTTACAGTATCATAGGTGAATATTTAACCCAACCCAACCCCCCCAACACATCCAAAAAGAATGGTACACTTTTGCATTCTCATGTTCAGTTTTGTATCACCTTGGTGCTTAGTCTATTCTATAAAAACTTTTATAGCGGATAACATCTTTATAGCAGCATCTCATACCTAATAGATAGATGAAAAAGTATCTTCAAGGCGTTTAAGTTCACGATTTTTTAGACTGCGGTACTTGGGGTCAATTCTAGGCGGACCAACATAAAATTTGTAATTTAAGTGCATCCCCTAGGGAAAAAAAAGGTGTTCCCTGATTGAAAATCCTAGATCCATCGAGGACTCATAAACAGAGTATTATAGCTGCATAGGTGAATAGAGGAATGTTTTACACGAAGTAGTTCTTGTAGTTGCATATTACAGGAGAATGTATGTTTCTTTTGGTGCTAACTATGTATCTTACAAAAGACAGTAACCCGTTATGTCTCTACTTCAAGTTAAAAATATATTCATCAATAGTAAATGTTTCACCTAAGATCGTATCAACTAATTTTTCGAAGTGAAGGAGCACTTCACATTATATCATGCAGTATAAATGATAATCGAGCAATTGCGGCTATTTAGCAACACAATATCATTCTTAGTATATTAACAAAAGACAACAATATCATTCTTAGTATATAATTGGCACAGTTCTTATATTAACCCGACACTACTCAATTAAAATATTCGACACTAATGAACACACTTTCTACTTTCCAAATAAGATATTAATAATACAAATTTTTACATACTAACACGAGGTATAGAAACATAAACAACTATCGAACTTATCCAACGATTCTTAACCAACTAGTATCACTCAAATCTTCAATATAATACCCCAAGAGATACATGCAAGTTATCAAACATCAAAATATGAATAAATGACATACACACATACCTCAAACCCTGAATTATCATATTGCCTTCTTTTCTCCGGATCCGATAAAATACTATACGAATACGCCACCTCCTTAAACAATTCCGACGCTTCCGGATTACTCGCATTTTTATCAGGATGATACCTTCACACACACAGAGACACATATCTTCCATTAAAAACAACATTTATAACTTCACATATCCAATCTAACAACATAAATTCACAAAATATAAACGCCTAAAAAATCATAATCATAATAATCAATAAATGAACTCGAAACAAAATTAAACCTAACTACTTCAAACTAACTACAATTAATTACTTGAGAGCGAGTTTTCGATACGCAGATTTAATCTCTTGATCAGAAGCTTCACGAGAAACACTCAAAACTTCGTACGGATCTCTCCGATTTGGAACACTAGGTGTAATGGAAGTAGTTGCCCCTTCCGATTTCGAACCTGCCATACCTAATTATTCTCCAAACCCTAATTTTTTCAAAATTTCAACTCGATTACTTGATTTTAATCCGTTGATTACAGTTATTACTACCTGAATTTCATATATTAACAATCAATTGAACAAGAAATGGATTGTAAATACAGATTTTGAAAATTTTGGGGAAAAGTGAAATTGATGGTGGAATTGGTGAGATCTGGAAGGAATTGGAATTTGGAGATTTGGAAATGGTGAATTTTGGATTTTTTTTTTACTGTAAATTTTGGTTTGAATTTTTGAAGTGGAGAAGATGATGTTATTGTTAGCTAAGACTACAAGAAGCCTATTCCCAAGGAATTTGTGTAAAGTATATGGGCTAATAAAATTTGTGTAAGTTATGATTTTTTTTATAGGAGCTTATTTCAATCGGCTTATTTTTATAAAAAATATTTTTGCGGTTTTTTTGTATATTTGAAGTTGTAATAAGAGCGTACCCAGGGTGGTGTTAACCACCGCGTTATGGAGTCCTATAACGCCGTCATGACTCGCCGGCCGCGTTATAATCTATGTCATGGCGGCCGCGTTACGTGTGTAACACGTTTTACGTTTTAATTCTTTTCATTTTTTTTTAAAGGTTAACTTAAATAAAAAAAATTAAAAAATTAAAATTTTTATAAATAGGTGGGTCCAGAGTTTCGTGTTATGGTTTGGGGTATTTCTGGTGTTATGTTATGGGTTGTGTTATACTGACGTGGCCGTAACACCGAGTTTTTCGGTGTTATGGATGCGTATGCTCTAAGCTAATAATCAGAAAAGGTTATGTATACTATAGCTAATTTATAGAAAACGCTCTAGTTAGCTCATAAACGTAAAAGTTAGTTGCTATATACACGACGTCAATTTCTCTGATAAAAAAATTAAGACAAGACTTATATTTATTAAAACACCATATTTTTTGAGAGAAATGTATCTATGTACATTATAACTAGTAGAAAAGCTTAGGAGAATATTTGACACTTTAAACCTAACATCAATTTTTATAATAATATATTATAATAGCGGGTTTTCCAGTTTGTTTGATTAGTTAGTGTATTTATGTCGGATTAGAGATATGTAGTTACCCAAAACTTATCTTTTTTTTAGGGAGATTTACATCTATGTCCTTACAAAACTTCAATATTACGTCATTGTCCTTCTAAAAATCAAAATTACGTTAATATCCTTATAAAACATGAAAAATTCTCATATATATCCAAAATAATAAATTAATAAAATTTAAATAATTTTAATATTTAAATTATTCATTTAAATATTAATTAAATTTTTTACTCAAGTATGTTAGGTTTAATCCAACATTAAACAAATGTATCTCAATTTCATAAACTCGCAATACATATTTTAAAAAGATGGATTTCTATAATTTTGAGCATTAACCGGAATAAAAACTTCTTCGTCTTGATTGATTAATGTTTTGTAATATATGTTTAAAACAATTTATTCATTGAATTTAATCTATTCAGTTCATTCGGTATTTGATTCTTCATTGACATATTTGTTTAAATAAGCATTTGGATTAGTTTTATTGATTTATTCAATGATATAAAATATTAAAATCATTTAATTAATATTTACATGAATAATTTAAATATTAAAATCATTTAAATATTATTAATTTATTATTTTGGATATATATGAGAATTCTTCATATTTTTAAAGGATATTAACGTAATTTTGATATTTAGAAGGACATTGACGTAATATTGAAGTTTTGTAAGGACGTAGATGTAAATCTCCCTTTTTTTTTATGTGGATTTACAAGTTTATTTTAATGTATGCTATTGGAATTTATAAGGTACAATCTTGGTCATGCATTAGTTATGTGTCGTTATTTTCTTTACATAGAGTATATGTCCTCTTCTATACGGCACTGTTACTAGTACCGTAGGTCAAGGTAAACCCGAGTTAAACAAGTAGCTCGTCACCTTAACGACCGAGCTGATTTTGATAGCATCATAAACTAATATGAGTGATGAAATAATTATTTAAATAATCCACTGAACGTTATTCACGTGGGCGAGTGGCCCATTGACAATGGGCCCATAAGCAATACTTACAAAAATGTAGCCCAAAACTATTAGTATTATAACCATGATTTGTGTGACACATTTTAAATAAAGTTTAGCAAAATTTAAGGTTCAAGAAACAAGGTTTGATCATCATAAAAATAACATTGGTATGATTTATTCATGTAATATCATGTGTACTAATCACACAATTCCTACAAGCTCAAAAAAAAAGAAAGCCATTATATGATACTTTTATTTATTATGTTAGTTTGTATTTGTATTATAAAAAGAGTTCACATATCATTTAAAACTATACAAATCTTAAAAAATGTTTGTTAAAACTAACGCGAAAAAATTGAAACGAGAGATGAGTGAAGGCCACATTCATGTAGCCTCGACTGTCGCCATGTTTGTGGTCATGGCACTTATTGTGATTGCTCTTGGCACGTTCATTGTGGATCATTACAAGACAATCGTAATACCAAAAGATATGTATTTCCCTCAATTTACCACAATCACGCAGACTCATTCTTCTTCGATCTACTTATGTCATAGATCTTCATTGTCTCCACCGTCACAAACTCATATTACTGAATTTACTGATTCAAATGGTAATGTGGATCTTTGGCATTCAATGAATGACGACGAGCTCATGGAGAAAGCAATGAGGGTCCCGAGTGATACAAAGTATCCGGGGAAAGTGGCATTCATGTTTTTGACAAGAGGACGATTGCCATTAGGTCCATTTTGGGAGGAGTTTTTCAAAGGGAATGAAGGTCTTTTCTCAATTTATCTTCATACATCTCCGGATTTCAACTTTGAACCTCCAATGTCGTCTGTGTTCTATAAACGAAGAATCCCAAGCAAGGTTTGATATGCAAAATCTTTAACTCGATATCATTAGTCCCTCTACCCAAAAATAAAGAGTAAACTTAGTATTTTCCCAAAACAGATTACGTTATAAAAAAAAATAACATTTTTTCGCTTTTAATATACATTTTTTTTGCTTTTTTCACAGCTTGTTCAATGGGGGAAACCAAACATGATTGATGCCGAGAGACGACTCCTAGCCAATGCACTACTCGACTTTTCCAATCAACGTTTCGTATTACTATCCGAAACATGCATTCCTCTATTCAATTTTACAACCATCTATAACTACCTTATGAATAGTAACAAAAGTTTCCTTGGTTCATTTGATGATCCGAGGAAAATAGGTCGTGGAAGATACAACAAGCGAATGGGTCCAACAATAACGTTGCAAGATTGGCGTAAAGGGTCTCAATGGTTCGAAGTTAACAGAGAGACCGCTATTGAGATAATCTCTGATAAAATATATTATCATATTTTTCAAAACCATTGCTTACCACCTTGTTATATGGACGAACATTACTTTCCTACACTCGTAAATAAGATCCGTCCTTATTTAACCACGAATAGGACCGTGACATGGACAGACTGGTCTTCACATGGGTCGCACCCAAAGACGTTTATGAAGAAAGATATAACAGAAGCGTTTCTAAATCAAGTTAGATACGAGTCCAATTGTACTTACAACGGTGGTAATTGCTCGATTTGCTTCTTATTTGCTAGGAAGTTTCATCCGAACACTTTAGAGCCATTGATGAACATAGCTCCAAGGTTGTTTGGGTTTAATTCATAGAGTTCGAAATTTCGTTCAATACATACTTTTAATAATCGCAACAAATACGAGTATATGTCATTATGTAACACCTTTTGTGGTATTACAAAATAGTTAAAATCCTACTATTATAAACTTAATTTTCATGAATAGATTACCAAAACCGAAAAAGTGTTTATTTATGGGATACTTTTACATCATGGAAAGTAAAATATAAGGTGTTGATGTTCTCGTATGTTCGAGCCTCCAAGGGTAATATTTTGGATGATAAAAAAAAAAAAAGTATGAAAACAGTTACAAAAATACTCTGATAGACCTTATACATTATAGTCATAAAAACTTTTCATTCTTAGATAATATGAACAAAGAAAACCTCTTCGGTTTCTAAAACATGAAAAATACCATGTGTGAGATAAAAAAAAAGATATTAAAATGGCTTTAATAATTGTAAAAAAGTGTTTATTTATGGGATACTTTTGCAACATGAAAAGTAAAATATAAGGTGCTGATGTTCTCGTATGTTCCATCCCCCAATGGTAATATTTTGGATGATAAAAAAAAGTTCGAAAACAGTTACAGGAATAATTTGGCAGACCTTATACATTATAGTCATAAAAACTTCTCATTCTTAGATAATATGAACAAAGAAAACCTCTTCGGTTTCTAAAACATGAAAAATACCATGTGCGAGATAAAAAAGAAAAATATATTAAAATGGCTTTAATAATTGTAAAAGAGGGTTAATTATGGAGTGCCACTAAAGTATAGAAAAGAAAAAGGGATTAATGGGAATAAGTGGAAAAGATGGCTGTATGGAATAATGAGATTCAGCTGAATCATACAAGAGAGTATAGATTATTTAATAAGATTCCATGACTATATAGTTGAAGAAAAATGATTATCTAGTATGGGGAAAGAGAGAGGGAGGGAAAATGATTGGACTTTAGTACAGCGGAGACGTCGTCCGCCGGAAGCCACCGGCATCCTCACGATGTTCGTGTCAAACCTTCCGACTGACGCTAATAAGAGAGTCTTATGGGGTACCTTCAAGAAGTTCGGTGCAGTTGTCGATGTCTATATTGCACAGAAAAGAGACACCAACAAGAAAGCATTCGCTTTCATCAGATACCAAGGGGTTAAAGATGGGTTGGAATTGGAAGCAAAAATGCAAAGGATCGTTCTGGGGGGGAAAACTTTGGAGGTAAATATCTCAAAGTATAGCAGGAAGATGATGGAACAGTCGGCGAAAGATAAGGTCATCCCACCACTGGCTCAAAGACCTCCGATTGGGAGATTTAGAGATTCGAGATCTTTCAAGGCGGCGTTGGATGGCAGCGAGAACTCCCTTCCCCCACCTCCTCCGCTTGATTCTGCGCCGATTCCTATGGCTACGAATACGATGATGGCTGAGTTTGTGACTGATGATTTAACGTATCTGGGTGATTTCTTAAGTCTAGAGCACCTTAGAACTCTGAACCCTTACTTAGTGATGGGAGATGAAGAAGCATTTGAACTAAAATATCTTGGCGGCCTATCGGTATTGGTAAGATTCAAATCGGCGGAAATAGCGAATAATTTCATGGTTAAATGGAATGATTGGTTTTCTAAATTTGGTTATGGTGATCCATTGGCACTTGTGACTGAGAGGGTTGCATGGATTAAGATAGTTGGACTGCCAGGTCAATTATGGGACAAAGATAACTTCAACAAAATTGCAGAAAAATTTGGCAGAGTTATAGCTCCCTTTGACACATCGGCGGAGGCCAGAGACGTTTCGTTTGGTGAGGTTGGAGTTTTAACTAAAAAATTGGCTCGTATCAATGAAATTGTTTCAGTAAGTGCCAATGGCAGAATTTTCAATATTGGAATTATGGAGTTTGATAATAGTATTTGCCCGTTATTTCAATATCGGATTCTGATGAAGAAGAAGACGACGATGAGGATGATGGATCAACTGATACGGTGATGGAGGAGGATGAATCAGAACATGAAGAAGGAGAAATCCATGAAATTAAGTCATCGTCTGTGGAAAAAGTTGAGGAATCAACATTCTCCGGTAGTGGCGATAACATGGGAGGGGGTGACCGGAAAGATGTTTCGTCGGAAGATGACAAGGGTTCTGAACAGTTGCCTCGTTCTTTGGATCCTCATGGGGAAATTGGAATGCCGGTTGAAGTTCTTTCTCCCATCATGCGAGACTTTAATGAAGTGGAGGTGGGTCCAGACGATAACACTCAGCATTCTAATTCAGAAGTTAATTCCCTTGGGTTTATAAAAAAATTACTCCCAAATGGCTGTTTTGGGCCGTTTGTTTTCATTCCTGATCAAGTGGATACAATTGAGCCTGATAAAGTGGTGGATAATATTGGGCCTGACTTTGGTGGCTCCCATTTAAAACGAAGAAGGGTCAGCAATCTGAATATTGACCAGACTTTGGATTATCCCCCACCTAGATTTGATATACAGATGGAGGTCGACAAAGAAGCATCCCACTTCACATCGATTAATTTAAATAACATTCCCCTTCCCTCGGTCAGTGAATGTTCTCATACGGATCCTAATATTCCTGAAATTGATTTTACTGTGGCGATTGGTAGGGCAGTTGGTTTCGAGGTTGACAGAGAAGATCCAGTCCTTCTGGAAGCCATGGGCGAAACAGGCGATAACAATAACCCTCAATGAATCTTATGACCCTTAACATAAGAGGATTAGGAGAGAATCATAAGCATGTTTGGGTTAATAAACTCAGATTGGAACATAAACTTTCTTTCATAGGTATCCAAGAGACTCATATTGATGGTGATATTGACTTTAATTTTGTTATTAAGTGTTGGGGTAATCAAAACTGTGGCTTTGACTTCATTAAAGCTTCCGGCAGATCGGGTGGTATTATCTTTATGTGGGACTCGAACGTTTTTTCGGTGGCAGAAGCTTTCAAAGCTCGCTCTTTCTTGATTACGATCGGTACTTGGATTAACATTAGTGGTGTCACTGCTATTGTAAATGTTTACGGTCCGCAATCTGATAGGGACAAAAAGGAACTATGGAAGGAGTTGGATAGAATCAAACGTAATAAGGTGGCGTCTTGGATATTCATGGGCGACTTCAATGTTGTTAGAAAACCGGAGGAAAGACTGAATTCGAACTTTTGTGCCTCTAATGCACATCACTTCAATAACTTCATTAACACTGCAGGGCTTAAAGAATTGCAAATGGGTGGCTTTCGGTTCACTTATTATCAGCGGGCGGGTGCTAAACTCAGTAAGCTTGATCGTGTGCTTGTATGCTCCAACTTTATCAATCTCTTCCCCCGTGCTAGCTGTTGTGCCTTGACTCGTGTTCACTCGGATCATAATCCAATCGTAATTCGCCTTACTTCTTTGGATTTTGGCCCCTCCCCCTTCAAAATATTTAATTCATGGTTGTTAAGGGCCGATCTGGAGTCGGTAGTCAGTAAAGCTTGTTCGGATTTCAGGGGTTATGGTGCTCCAGATGCTTACCTGAGTAACAAACTGAAATTTATCAAAGGTGAAATCAGAAATTGGCGTGCGGTTAAATTCCCGAAAGAAACAGAGGAGCTGAAAAATTTAAAAGCTTTGCGGATGGAAGTGGATCTTCGAATTGACAATGGTCAGGCTTCTAATTCTGATCTTGAGGCACGATCTAATGCAGCTTATCGTATTGAGGAATTGGATAGGCTGAATACCATGGACCTTAAGCAAAAATCTCGGGTTCGTTGGATGGTAGATGGCGATGAAAACACCCGTTTTTTTCATGGTTTTGTGGCTAACAGAATTCGGAGGAATCATATGCACGGTATAACCATTAATGGCTCTTGGATCAACACACCGGATAGGATGAAGGAAGAAATCGCTAAGTTTTTTGCTGAAAAATTTTCTGAACACAGATCATTCAGACCCCGCCTTCATTGCCAGAATCCTTCTCGTATCTCTGATGTTAACAAAGATTTTTTGGAGTCCAACATCTCGGTAACTGAAATAAAAAACGCTGTTTCGGCTTGTGGGGGAGACAAAGCTCCGGGTCCGGACGGATTCTCCTTCAAATTCCTCAAAAATTTTTGGCCTCTTTTGAAGGATGATATTGTGGCGTGTGTGAAACATTTTGAGAGGGTAGGCTCCTTATCATGTGGTTGTAACTCCTCATTCATATCCCTTGCTGCCAAAGTTAAAGACCCGCTATCTCTCGGGGATTATAGACCGATTAGCCTCATTGGGTCTCTCTATAAAATTATAGCAAAGATTCTGGCTTCGAGGTTAAAGATGGTTATTGGAACCTGTATTGGGGAAGTTCAAACAGCTTATGTTGCGGGTAGAAACATATTGGAAGGTCCTCTTATTGTCAATGAGTTGTGTTCGTGGGGGACTAAAACCAAAAAGAAGATTTTACTTTTTAAGGCCGACTTCAATAAAGCATTCGACTCTCTTAATTGGGGTTTCTTGGACTCGATGATGGAGCAGCTAAATTTTGGTGCTAAATGGCGTGGCTGGATTAAGGGGTGTCTTTCGTCGGCCAAAGCGTCGGTGTTGGTGAATGGGAGCCCTACGCACGAATTTTTGTTACAAAAAGGAGTGCGCCAAGGTGATCCCCTCTCTCCATTCTTGTTTATTATTGCTATGGAGGGATTAAACTTGGTGATGAAAGAAGCGGTTGCTAAAGGCGTTTTTCGTGGGATTGCCATACCAAACTCGAATATAAATCTCTCGCACCTCTTTTATGCGGACGATGCCCTCTTCATGGGGGATTGGTCTAAGCATAACATCAAAAACCTTTCGAGAATTTTGAAGTGTTTCTATGCTTCGTCCGGTCTCAAAGTCAATTTCAATAAATCCAAGGTGTTTGGTATTGGTGTTAGCGATAGAGAAGTTGAAGATTGGGCTCAACCTCTTGGTTGCGAACCTGCTGCCCTCCCTTTCTCCTATCTAGGTGTCCCGGTTGGGGCCAATATGAATCACAAGAAGAACTGGAAGCCCATTGTTGACAAATTTCAGTCCAAGCTCTCGGTGTGGAAAGCGAGCACCCTCAGTTTCGGAGGAAGGGTTACTCTAGCTAAAGCGGTTTTGGGTAATCTTCCAACTTATTATCTTTCTATTTTTTCAGCTCCTGTTGGTGTTATTGATTCTTTAGAAAGAATTAGGAGGAATTTTGTTTGGGGAGATTTTGATGGCTCGAAAAAAATATGTTGGGTGGGATGGGACAGATTGATTAGAAGTAAAGATTCAGGAGGGTTGGGCTTAGGCTCGATACAATCTTTAAATTTGGCTCTTCTATTAAAATGGTGGAGCAGATTGCTTACTGAACCTCATTCCCTTTGGGTTGGCATTATAAAAGCTTTGCATGGTATTGGTTCCATTGACTTGAATAATTTAATGGATAGAAACATGATGGGGGTTTGGAAAAATATTGTCAACATCAGGAAAGCTCTTGATAAGTGGTCCTTTGGTGTCAATGAAGTCTTCACTGTTGGTGATCAATCGGTTGGGGTGGCACCTCACTTTCTTGTCGACGGTAAATTTAGTGTTGCTCTTATTCGTAAAAGACTGGAACGAGCTTTTCATTGGGTGTGTGATGGTCCCTTCCATTGGAATAAATGGATCCCTTTTAAGGTCGGGTGCTTTGTTTGGCGTGCTCGTTTAGGGCGTATTCCTGCTGCCTCGGAGCTTATCAAAAGGAGTGTGGCGATCGATTCGGATCAATGCAGTGCGTGTTTTTCTAACCCGGAGTCGGTGAATCACTTGTTGGTCAACTGTCCTTATGCGTCGTGGGTATGGTCCAAGATTACTGCTTGGTGTGGCTTTGGTGTTAATACTTTCTCTAGTGTTCGAGATTGGATTGATTTTGCGGCTAAAGCTGGGCATGGTCCGAAGGAGAAACGAAGAATTGTCTCTTTGGTGGTTTTTGCGACGCTTTGGGTTCTTTGGCGAACTCGAAATGATCGAGTTTTCAACTCCATCTTTCTGGGACCGAGCTATGTGATAAATATCATTAAGTCTTTATCGTTTTTGTGGTTGAAACATAGAGGTGGTAAGAGTGGTGCAATTAGGGGTGTTTGGTTTCAATCCCCCTATCTTTGTTTGTAATTTCTATTTTCCTCTTTGTATTCTCGGGCTCCCCGGCTAGCTCCTTGCTAGTTTTGGTGTGTCCTTTTTTATTGAATTATTTGCCGGTTCCAAAAAAAAAAAAAAAAAAAAAAAAAGTATATTATTAGTTATTTATTTTGTTGATTGTCTATAAACAACCAATGAAACATGAATTTCATTGCAAGTCCACTTCATACATCCAATAATTTTCACTTACTTTTCAAGTCTTAAGTTACTTTAGAAAAATAAAAATATATCTTCAAACAATTAAAATGGTTCAGAAACGGTCATTAAAATACCACTGGTTAGGTCATGTACACCTGAATCAAAGAATATGCCATCATGGATAATCTGAACGGGGGAAACCTATCCGTTTGCCTCTTAATTGTTTATTTTATGAATTGGTAGCATAAGATTTTTAGACGCACAATGCTGGTATGGTGGTTCAGAACATGTAACATAAAACGGAAATAAAAAGTTTGCTCCTTGTCGTATGGCTATTTACCTTATAAACAATCAAGACAAAGTTGGGGCATGTCATAATCAAAATGCCTTCCTACTCTTTTAATTGCCATAAAACCATTTAGGTGGAATCTTTATACAAGAGATTAGAAAGCAATCTCCATATCTTCATGGATCATGCTTTTCTATCAAAAGAAAAAAAATGACACATGAAATGTAAAAGCTGTTAGCTTTTTCATATTAAACCAAATTGATGGGGAAAAAATGGATACAATCGAAATGGCGAAAAAGATATGCTATATATGTCACAATCTTCTAAAAATTTCTTTTTAAAAACGTAAATATTTGTATAAAAATCGTTACGAACTAACATAGTTGACTACCTCACATGTCCCGTCCTCTTACTACCTACTCAACGCTCTGTTTACAAGTGTGTCTGCAAATATTGGAAAATATGATTATATGCACAAAGTTTCTCCTTCAGAAACGTATTATTTCTTTCATAACAATTCTGTATAACTTTTTTTTATACGAGTATGTAATCGAAAAGAAAGGTTTCTTTTCATAACTTGTATATTAAGAAAAGGATGGTGTGTTGATGATAAACAAATCAAAAGACAAAAAGCCTTTTATTAAATCAATCTCAAAATAAAACGTTATTAACGATAAACCTAAAATATCATAAGATTCAAAGTTTAATCTATACTATTCTATAAAACAAATTTGATATATTCAAATTTTAGAGTACTCTTAAAGTTAAGTTTTCAAAAGTTAGAATACTCAGTACTCTTAAAGTTAAGTTTTCAAAAGTTACTATTCGTGGTAATTTGTAACTCTTAAATAAATGGTTAAATTGATAATAATGATTATTAAATCTCATAATTGTTCAATAAGTTACATGATTAGTTTTCAAATTAATAAAAATAATAGAAATAATTAGCTTTTTAAAAGAAATGATGCAAATGTACTAAATAATTATGTTAATATGTAATTATATGTTTCTAATTTATTATTACATCTATACTACTCTATAAAGCAAATTTGATGTATTCTAATATCAAAATATTCTTAAAATTAAGTTTTCAAAAGTTACTATTAGTGCTAAGTGCTTTACTTTATAATATAATTATTACTAATGCATAGTTATCCTACAAAGATTTTCAAACATTTGTTATAAACTTTGTCTATAAACAAAGTTTCGGTTACTCACTCACCAATGTGAGATAAAATTAACAACACATAATAGAATATATTCAAAGATAAATTACAATTATATTTTTCATTAATAGTATATAACTTGTTTATATAAAGTATAATTAATCAACTAATCATTTTTAAGTAAGAAATATATTAGGTATTTAGGTATTTATATTTATATTTAATACGGAGTATATATATAATAACTTGTAAGCACCTAACTAATATATGTATAAATAGTATATGACTTTATCGATAAATGTGATATAAAATACATGTAAACTAACTTTTGAATTAATACTACAATCAAAAATTTATTGAATAAAAAAGATATAATAGTATAAAGAATCTATAACACAATCAGTTAAAAAAAAACTTGATACAAACAACAATATTTAAACAAAATGAAATTAAATCATTTACGTACGATTTTTCAGAAAAAAAATATATGCCTCGTGCATTGCGAGAATACTAAGTATTCTTAATTTATTTTTCATTGTCAAAACACATGTTGCCTACTTATACTCCTTTTTATAACGTGACATTGCACAAACATAAGTATACATATAACTACCATAAAATCGACACTACTTCAAATAAGTTAAACTTCAAAAATAATTTGTATACGATTCCAAATGGATAAAAGCTACCCGCTGCATAGCGCAGGTACACTCCTACTATTTTGTGAAAGAAAGAATATCATTCTATCAAGTTTCAAAACAAATACTTTATATAAAGGGTTTTTCTAACTTAATTACAATCAAAAGTATCAAAAAGTACCATTTTTTTATTGATTTTTTAACTTTTGATACTTTTGATTGTACTTTTAATATTAAAAAATGGTGTTAACATGTGCCCCTAGAGCACAAGTTAGAAAAATATTTCAAAATCAAACTTTTCAACTCAAACATAATTTAGAGATGACTACAAGGTAAAGTTACATATATTCAAGAGTGTGTAGTTGAATCGGTTAAACAATAAAATTTTCTATAATTTTAAGTGTAATTTACTATTATTTTCATATATATTTTAATTTAGATAATTTTGATTATAAACCTACTCGATAACTATTTTCGCTCCACCTCGTGACCAAGGTTCGTTTGAATCGTTTTTGCCTAACACCTAAACCGAATGCAAACTAAAAATTAAACTCTCAAATTTGTTTTTCTTTCATATCATTTAGTGTTTGGTTTTGGTTATATATCTAACAAGTGTTTTTATATTATGATAAATAAAAAATTAATTATAATAATATGACCAAGTCCAAAATGAGTCATGTTTCATCGTATATACCGGTTCGGTGCATGTGTATTACTATCGAACCTTCTGGACCGGTTCCAACTTATTAAAGTTTTGTTCACATTTGAATTTTGCAATATTAATTTGATAATTCTTTGTAAATTGTAAATTGCCTTCTTCAAAATATGTTTTTAGTATTAAGCTTGGAATAAATTCGTATTGAAATTCGAAAAATGGAAGGTATCAAATTCGAATCCTGTTTGGGATATTTACCGACTAAAAGAGTCATTAATAAAAAAAAATATATAAAAAAATAGATTAAAAGGTACTCTTATCTCCATACACCGAATCGATATTTAAAATTTTGATTATTTTAAGTGTGACTCCATTTATTACTTATGATGCAGAATTAATGGGAGAAATAAAATGGAATCTAGCATGGTGTGATTTTTTTTTAATAGTTTTCTAAGCATTAATTTTCTGACTATTTTGTTTCTCCATATAATTATTAAATTATTGAATATATTTATAATTTATTATTTTAAATATTAATCAAATTAAAAATTATAAATTCAAATGACAATATTTTCAACTATTAAATACTTACAAAATAAAATAAAATATAATAAATAATTCAAAAGACCACTTTATATTGGTCCTACTTATTGTTAGTTTTATGAAAATTATGCTTTATAAAAAGCAACGGCTTTTTTTATTTGTGAAAACATGAATTTTTGTTTTTTTATTTGTCCATCATTTTGATACGAAAACAAGCAAGTGACGCAAGTTATTTCTTATTTTCATAGATCCGTTTATTCACATTTTATATTCTTAATATCGGTTTTGTTTGTTTATTTGTCTGTGTGTTCTTTAGTTGGTTCCAAAAATGAAACCTTTTCAAAGGTTTTTTGTTTTATTTTTTCGATATGGATGAATCAGTAAGGTGGTTCATCATCTGAACGTGCCGTTAAGGGAGTTTGGTGCATCGCTTATATCGTATGTTTATAATGGTCTTACTAAGGAATCAAGTATATTAATGTTTTAACCACATCGTTTAAAATAAAAGAAAATCATTATTTTTTTTAGTCTTTTTGATATGATGTATTTTTTTTTATTATCTTTTTTTAGAAATATCACTCATTTTGTGCTGATAAATGTTCTTATAAAAATGAAGCTAATATATAGTGAACCTTATATCTGTCAACTTTGGTAAAAGTCTTATCAATTTTCAAATTAACACAAGGCTAAGGGGTCTTTTGTTTTTTCTGATTACTGAAATCTGAAATCTGAAAACCAGTTATGAATGATAAGATGCAGCGTCTGAAATCTAAATGTTGAATTATTAAGACCGTTTGTTAATAAACTAAAATAAATATATGAATATATTTTTTTTTTCCTTACCATTTTGCCTAAAGTGTTTTTAACCATCCAAATTTTGTTGAAAACAATTGAATAACACCACACACACACATATATATATATATATATATATATATATGTCCCTTAAAATTCGTTTTTAATAACTTATTATATACATTATTTGATTATACTTTAATTAATGTATGTATGATTTCGCAAATACAACATAGTTTTTTATATATTTATTAATCTACAAGAAAATAAAACAAGAAATTAATTACATATTGATAGTGAAAAGAGTAGCATTTTTAATAAGATTTAATAAGAGGTATTAAGACAATTAAAATGTCTGGTCGAATAAGATATATAACCGCCAAAATCAGATGTAATTAGATCTTAATGGAAAAAAAAATCAAAATCACTTATTAACAAAATGTCTTACCGAATTAGACAAAATACATCTTTTAAGAACTTATTGGAAAAAACAAATGACCCCTAACTCTTTAAAACAGATACAAGATATTTAGAAGTAAATTACCTTCAATCTCCTTTTATTACAAGAAACTTTTTATTTATATAATTAAAAAGGTTCGTCATCCTTTAAACATGTCACTGAGTTAGTCTGATTTATCCCTCACGGGAACCTTAAAACACTTAATATAAACGAGTTAACTCACATCCCGAAAGCCGGGTATCTTTAATATTCAAAAACAAACTAATAAACGAAATCGACATACAATAAACATGTCAAAACCGGCTGCTAATATGCCGAGTAACATAAACCCCAAGACACTATTTTGACTTTGACTTTTCATCTTTTCAAATCCCCCATTCCCCCCTCCCCCTTCATAAATCCCCCAAACTCATACACCATTTTTCCGTTCATAAGTTTTCTTCAACTAAACACACCCTGATACTCGCAAAAAATGAAAAACAATCAGAATAATCACACGAACCAAAACCTAATCTCATTTTTCAAAATCTTCAACGCGCCTTTACATTTACCAAATCTCTTCTCCCCTTTCATCTTCTTCGCTTTCGGTTTATTTCTGGGGATCTTCTTCACTTCAAACTTCAAAAACATTCAATTCAATCTCAATTTCACTCAATTCACCTCCTCCAGTTCCACCACCGTCCTACCACCACCACCACCACCACCACCACTGCCGGAAAAAATTTCAAAAACTGTATTAGAAACATTATTAACTCCACCTGAATTAATGCATGATATGACTGACAATGAGCTGATATGGAGAGCATCGATGGTTCCGAAAGTATCGGAATATCCGTTTGATCGGAAACCCACGGTGGCGTTTATGTTTTTGACGCGAGGGCCGGTGGTTTTGTCGCCGGTTTGGGACCGGTTTTTCAAAGGGTATAATGGTCTTTTTAGAATTTATGTTCATAGCTCGGATTTGAATTCCAATGTTACTGAACCGGAGGATTCTGTTTTTCATGGCCGGAGAATTCCCAGTAAGGTAAAAATTTTAATAGTTTTTACTTGAGTTGTACTTTATGCATTAAAAGTTGTACATTTATGGGGTGTTTGTTTCGGTCTATTGACTTATGAGCTTATGTAATTTTTTATAAGCTTATAAACGCATTTTTTTCGGCTTATGTGAAGCTGGTCCTATGACTTATTTAAAGTCATAAACTCAACTTGATAAGTTTAGAAGCCGAAAAAAATGGGCTTATGAGCTTATGAAAAATTATATAAGCTTATAAGTCGGTTATATAAGCCGAAACAAACGTCCCCTTAACAAAAATATAAAATATTTTCTAGAAAAAAAATATTCTAAAATTTTAAAATTATTTAAGAATTGTGTAATTATTGAAAGTTACTTAGTTTAAAAGATTAACAATATCATTTCTTAACTTGTTTTTGTTTTCGTAAAGTGGAAGCAAATATTTTTGTTTCGTTTGGAATATTTGTCAAATAATTTCTTAATTTATGATTATGTTAACTTATAATGGAAGTTATTTTGTTTCTAATGTGAAATTCAATCAATTTAAACCTAAAATTGATTTTTTAACATTTGAAATTTTTTCGTAAGATTAGTTGAATGATAAACGTTTGACGTTTTACTCAATAAAATTTTAGATTTTTGTTTACCAATTGACTTATGACGAGGTGTTAAATATGTTCAGTTCAACAAATAAAATGTATCGGTGAAAAAATGAATAAAGGTCCAAAGCTTCGATCGTAATTTTTTTTTTTTAAAGTTTCATATTTAATATACATTGATTTTAAATTAATATTTGTAAAAATAATATTTGTTTTCATTAATTGAATAACTGACAATATATTTAAAAAAATTAAAGTAAATCCCAAGGATTTTTTTTATAAAATAATTAAAAGAGGAATCCAAGCTGGATTAGCATGGTGCCGGCTTTCTTTTTAAAAGATTGCTTGAATATTTTATTATTTTATTCAATTTTTTAAAGTATTTAAATACTTTTATATTCTTTTTGTTGAATATTAAATTAAAATACTTAGGACATTGATTCATATGGGTCTCATTTTAGTTTTATTATATTATGTTGGCATGTTAGTATAGTTATTGAGACAACTTTCTTGTAGTGAACCAAGCATCATTTTTATGACACTCATACGTTTTGATGTAGTTTTTAAACGTATTGGTTTGACAATTCAAAAAGGGTTAGCGACGCAACTTGTTGCCCGCTTGCCTTCTGCCACTTTGTAAATCCTTACGTTCTTTTAAATTTAAAGAATATCCAGTTTGGTTATATATTTAAGGTCAAAAAAACATTTCTAATAAATGATTTTCGATGAATTATAGGAGGTCGAATGGGGAAAGGTCAACATGATTGAAGCTGAAAGACGGCTTCTAGCAAACGCGCTACTAGATTTCTCAAACGAACGTTTTATCCTTCTTTCAGAAGCGTGTATTCCCTTATTCAATTTTTCTACGGTTTACTCTTATTTAATGAACTCAAAGCACAATTTTGTGGAGTCTTATGATTTAGAGGGGCCCGTTGGGCGTGGACGTTATAGTAACCAAATGGCCCCAACGGTAGATATAGAGGATTGGCGAAAAGGTTCACAATGGTTTGAAATGAACCGTGAATTAGCGGTTGAAGTGATATCTGACAAGAGTTATTTCTCAGTTTTTCATGACTTTTGTGATGGTCAGTGTTATGCAGACGAGCATTACTTGCCAACGCTTGTCACTAAGAGATTCGGGGAAAAGAATTCTAACCGGACTTTGACTTTTGTTGATTGGGCAAAAGGTGGACCCCATCCGACTAAGTACACGAGAAACGATGTTACCGAGGAGTTTTTGGAGAAGTTAAGGAACGATAAGAGTTGTGAGTATAATGGGAAGAAAAACCAAATATGTCACTTGTTTGCAAGGAAGTTTACATCTCATGCTTTAGATAGGTTATTAAGAATTGCACCAAAGCTTATGCAATTTAACATATAGCATTTTTTCGAGATATTTTTGATTTTCTTTCACAGAATTAATTTATTCTTGTATAAATGTTGAGTTTACCACATTGAATTCACAGTCGAAAAACTTTTTTTTTCTTTTCAGATATAGTTTGACGTTTTAAATTTCTCAAATCAATATACGACGAGTACAATGTAAAAATGACATATAACATTGCGTATGTCAAATAGCTTAAAAAATGTTATTGACCGTTGGTTTCTAAAACTTCAAAAAACGTATTACGTTCTTTAGATCAAATGTTAAACAAGGTCTTCCAAGGACTAAATTGTAAACCATGTTACATTCGATAAATAAAGGTAACCGCCACTACATACGAGTTATACAGATTGAACACCAAGGAATGCCCCACTATCTTGAAGAAGACAGCTCGAAAGGATCTATGAGAGAATACAGCTCGAAAGGCTTGATGAACCGGTGCATTGTAGCTGTTTGAGCAACATGTGATTACAGATTCATTAAGGATACACTCCTAGTTCCCACTTGCAGAGTAGTCAAAATTGACACCCAAATACAGATCACAAAAAGCAAGTTTTTTAATAGATCAACAATGTTGTGTTTCTTCGGTAGGAAAAAAAACTATGAGTATGTTTGATACAAATAACTTATCGGGCCAAACTTTTCGTAGAACCTTGTTAGATTGAAAATTTGATCACAAACCTCTCCAAAAAGTAAAAAAATATAAGCGGCTAAACCATAAACTAGTTGAAGTACCTTTTCATAAAACGAGTTGAGCTTTTTATAATCAACATAACCCAAATACCACTTATACTTCTTAAAATATAAACTTATATATAAGCTTCAACGGTAATTACTTTGTCAATTTCATCTTTATATATAAAATTACAAGTTCAAGTTCAAGATATATGATACCACAAGCTTAGCTACATCTAGTTTCGCTAAACACAAACTAAATATACACCAAAAACGCTTACATTTTCGAGTTCTTAAGTTATTCCTGATCAACAAGTTTTGAACTATATTAGCACAAAATCACACCACCATCGTTGCAACATGACATATTACACGTAATTGAAAGTCGTTTACATATAAGTTAAAGTATGTCACTAAGATAGTGATTTAACTAAAACATACGATTACATTATATCATGATAAAAATTTCAATCCCGATTTGTTTTCAAAAACACTAGTCTTTAAAACGTTACTCGATAACTGAAGGCGAGTCAGAGACTACGTTTGTCTCTTCGGGACTTTGTGACATGTTAGCTCCCACTATGTCGTGAATCATTTTCACAACATTGTCCATTGTAGGCCGTTGATCAGGTGCACCTGAGGTACACGATAAAGCAATGTTCAACAGGCCAACCATTTCGTCTTCAACGTCTTTATAACTCATCAACTCCAAATCAAACACCTCAGCAGTCCATTCTTCTCTAACAACAGATTGAACCCACTGCGGTAGGTCCAAAACGCCACTATTCTCCACCATGGACGGACATTTTCCAGTCAGAAGCTCCATTAACAACACCCCAAAAGAGTACACGTCGGATTTTTGAGTAACTTTACGGTTATTTGTTGATGATGATAGTTCTGGTGCACGGTAGCCAGCTGACCGTGAGGTGCCCGATGGTGGGGTGAAGGCGGAAAGGCCTATGTCGGAAATGCAAGCAATGTTGGAGTTGTTAAGGAGGATGTTTGTGGATTTTATGTTTCCGTGGGTAAGTTTAAGGTTTGTGTTGGTGCCAATGCTCACGGTGTGAATAAAGGCCAGCCCCGTGGCTGCTTCGGTTGCAATCTTAAGCCTCGTTCGCCAGTCTAACGGTGTCCTTCCCGGTCCTCTATTTCCTGTTTTAGTAGATTAGTTTAGAGTCAAATAACAAGTTTTAAGTAGTAGCTTATAAGTGCTTAATGCAAGAAAAATGTAAAGTAAATGATTAATACAAAAGATAACGTGTGGGCACATTAAGAGAAAAAGAAAAAGATGAGGGGGTATAAGGAATGAAGTATAATTTTGGGGGACTGGAAAGGTAAAATAGATACAAAACAAAAATATTTGCAACCGGGGTCCCCTTAAGATTTTGCTAGCACTTCAATATTGCAATTTGCAACCATAAAAGAATTTTTTATTAACAAATTTCCAAATTCATTAGTATTCAACAAAATCAGTAATTTAATTTTCAAAAGCTATCTAAATTAGTGTTTTAACAAAGTCATGTAACACTGATATTCCGTGCTCGAGATAAAAATGAAGAAAATATATAAACGAAATAATATCATACAAGTAATTCACGCAAAAGAGTCATTATTACTAGCAAAGAAATATGCAAACGTCAACCTCGTTATTAAATCAATTCTCAGTTTTGATCATTTATCAAAGGACTTATAGGTATGACGTCATAGGAGTCGACTTTAGGTAAAGTCGTGGGTTCAAATTTTATAACCGATAAAAATGTAAATAATTATAACATATGATGAAGAAATAATATGAAAATTTGATCATTTAAGATAAAAAATAAAAAGAAATTTATGATCATGATGATGTTTGTTCCATTGGTAGAAGGTTGTTTTTCCCTAGGGGAGGTCTGGGTTCGAGCTCCCCTCTGGGTTTTCCTCCTTGTCTTGGGTTCCGCATACTGCCCAAATAGATGTCACTGTGACCCCGAATCACTAACATTGTCGTTCAAAGAAAAAAAAAAAGAGAAAAAAAAAAAAATTGACACGTAATTTTTCTTGGTAAAGTTCATTAATTTCATAACCAACTTTAATTAACTATATCTAACTTTTAATAGTACTTTTACTTTTTTTGACCATATATACACCTTGGACCATTTTAGCATATTTCATATTTTTTTTGTCCTAAGCTTTAATTCAACGCAAAGTTTTAATATTATTGGCAATATTTAATAAAAAAAAATCACTATCAATAACAACTAAGTAACAAGGACAATAACCAATCACTTTCATTTCTAGAAATTATATCACAATGACAATATTTCCTTTGTTTTATATACAAATTGCAAAACTTTAAAAGATATATATAATATTATAATTATTTTGTAATTAAAATAATTACCCCTCCGTCCCATATTAATAGTCCATCTTTTTTTCTCGGTTACCCCAAATTAATTGTCTACTACTAAAATAGATAGAAAAGTTTGATTACGTTTACAATATTGTCCTTCGTTGAAGTTATTATCACATATTTTATAGAAAACAATAATTAATTATTAAGGGTAAAATTGTCATTCTGTAAAAGATAGGAATAAGAAATCAGTAATAATTTTTCTCTTAAACTATGTATTTTTTGTCTGGAGATTATTATTTTTAGACGGAGGAAGTATTTTTAAATACATGAACGTCTACTTAAGTAAATAAGTGATTATTTTTAATATATAATATGTATATTTAAGAATATATAATGACATGTAACGGAAACATAATACGAAGTAGTACATAAAACTTAATGGGTAGTGTTAACGTACCGTGAAGAAGCCAGAACAAATTGCCGTTACTCATGTAATCATAAACAAGCAATTTCTCATCTTTCTCGAAATAATAAGCTTTCAAACTAACAACATTAGGATGTCGTAACTTCCCTAAAACGTCCATTTGTTGTTCAAACTCGCGTTTACCACCGATCACCTCCTTCAATCGCTTTACCGCCACCACATTGCCATCATCCAACACGGCTTTATATGCCGTTCCAAGCCCACCTTTCCCCAACATTTCCGCGGAAGCTCTCAACAAATCTTCCAACTCAAAACGCCTCGCGCCTTCAAAAAAGACCATTCTACCCTTCTCAAACGAACTAGCATTAGAATTCGGGTACACTTTTTTCTCCGATTCTAGAGCATTCCTCTCCTCTTTTAACGAATCTCCCACAAAATAACAATACAAAAGTAATGACACTAATAGCAAAACCAAAACATCTCCTATTATAATCGCGACAATGACCAATGTACTTAGTTTACCACCACCCGACTTTTTATGACCAGGAACCGTGGCCGTTGAAGGTAGGGAAGTCGGGGAATCCGACACAATATTAGGCAATTCGGGTTGGGTACATTCTACAAGTGGTAACCCACATAAACCCTCATTACTCGAAAAAACAGATTTAGTAAAACCCGAGAGACTATACGGTATTTCACCAGAAAACTTATTATTCGAGATATTAAAATCTTGTAAATTCGACAAATTCAAAACCCTAATAGACCCCGAAAACCTATTTTCCTCTAGACGTAAAGTTAACAAAGAACTCAAACCATTGACCGAACGAGGAATTTCACCAGACATATTGTTATACGACAAATCAAGTCGAAACAACGAAGGTAAACTTGTCGGGAACTCACCCGAAATATCGTTATGTGACAAAAACAAAAGTTTTAAAGTTGTGAGATTAGATAGGTCGGGAATAGGACCGTTAAGACGGTTATGTTTTAAAGAAAGAACACGTAGCTTAACTAGTGAAGTAAGTGAGTTGAATCCGCCATGTAGATTAAGTCCTTCGAGTATAAGTCCCGTAACTCGGTTATGAAGACATGTAACACCATGGAAGGCATGACATGGATTTGATGACATGTTGTTCCATGATACTAGATTGTTGGAGATGTCGGAGGACGTTTTGAACGAGAGTAATGGAGCGAGGTCGGGGTGGATAGGTGGCGGTAATGCGGCGTGGCGGAACGAGAGGTTGAGGAGGAGGAGGATGATGATGGTGAGGGTGGTGGAATGTGGTGGTGATGCCATTGTACGGTGGAGTATTTTTGTGGTGGTTTATGTTACATGGTGAGTATAGTATATATCATTGTCTTATTTGTCTGTCAACCTTTGGCTTTTTTATGTTGTTTTTTTATGGTTCACAAACGTTATCGATTCTTTATATAAAGTCGATCATACATGTTATCTACAAACGTAAATGAAATCTTCAAGGTTAGCGGCGCAGTTTGTTGTCCGTTTGACTTATATCATTTTGTAAACTCTAATAACATTAATTGTTAAATTAAAAAAAAATATATATGACACAATGATTAAAACTAAGGGATATTCGAAATAAATAATTTACGATAACCGTCAAGCTTAAAATCGAATGAATTTTTTTCTTCAAAATCTTTAGATGCGATTTAAAATTGTGTCAGTCGTCGAGTTAATGAGTAAACATGAGCTATGACTAAAACACATCAAAATTTAGTTATAACTTATAAGTGAGCTTAACAAGTCGGTACATTAACTTATGTGATTAGTATATGAATTATGTCATGTATATATAAATAAGTAGGAAAGCCCAGAGGAAGAGTCGAACTCAAGACCTCTTCTAGAAGATGACAACCTCCTACCAATAGGATAATGAAAGAAAAAAAAAAAACATTGATTTTTAACATTGGTAATAATTGATGATTGATCAACTATATTAATGAGGTTTGGATTAAATATTGTATATGCATCTAAACATGTCAGTAAGCTATTCAAAACTAAATGTTTAATCACCGTCTTTAGGGTGCTGACTAAACTTATATATAAATAGAAAACATTTAGTGAAAATAAATATTTTCATGCTAATATAAAACTATAAGGCCAATTACATTATTATCCATCGATTACTTATAAATAAAAATATTAATGTTTAAAATGATTTTTATTCATATATCAAACGGACGATAATTAACAAAAACCTTATAAGGTTTTATTATATATTACATAAATTGAATAAAAATAATAAATTTGAAACCTCTATTCTTTTATTTAAATGAGATTTCTGTTGATATCTTTGAATAATCTTTTTTTCCTTTTTCTTTTCCAAATGGTATCTTGTGTCCATGTCCAAATGGCTTTCTTGAAATAAGCAAATTTCAATTTGTGAAGAAAAACAAACTTGAATTTGACTCTTTCTTGTCACTAAACTTTCACCCATCTTTTGCTTTTAGCATATGTATAGAGTTTGTTGTGTAAGCAATTTTTTGAATTTCATCGTTTGACTTTTAGCTTTTTGAATTCTATCGTTTAATATAATGTTTTTTTAATTTAATATAATTGTTAAAAAAAAAAAAAAAAAACTGGGTCTTACCACTCCCACAATCACCTACAATCCTCATTATCATACCACCCAAAATCTCAAAATCATGATTCTCACTGCCACGTCAGCAAAAGCAATCTCAGAATCACCAGAATCGCGATTATCACTCCGGATACTCTAAGGGGCTCACTCAAACCCATCCTCTTGTCATATATACTAAAACCAATAGCCATCCATATGAGTACTAAAATTACTTAGCTACCCATTTAATGGTGTTTGGTTTTAAATGATGGGCAGTTTTCATGGTTGGCATTTGATGTCCAATGTGGGGGTTACAATTGGAATTAATTTGCCATGTGCATATGCAATATATGTACATCAATTGTAACATTTGCTACCTAATTACCAACTCTAAATTACAACAATGCCCATGAATATTTACATCTATTCTTCTACTTGTTGCATATATATGAAGGACATAGTTGTCAAAAAAAAATCTTTGATAATTGGATATGTTTTCTTTCCATTTTTGTTCATTTTCCTTTGTTTCGTCCTCGTAAGGTCCTTTGTTGTTGTTATGGTTATCATAATGGTGGGTCGAAAAAGGGCCAACACGCGAGGACATATAATACAATGGTTCGTACTTAAGGCTCGGTATGAAGAGTAACGAGATTATATCTTTGCAATTTATAACATGATGCTAAATCAAGGATCAATGAGATAATTTTTGGGGATTAACTTTGATGTACCGAGAATAAAAATGTAAATGAGTCAAGCTCGACTCGTTAAAAATTTGATTCGTGCATAGTTTAAACGAGCTCGAGACCGAACCTTTTGCGCTACTCTTATTACAGTCACAAGATTAACAGGTTCTTATAAATATATAGTTATATTTCCGAGATTGTCTAGTGGTAAGACGTCCAACCAGTTTTCTAAAGTCCAAAGAGACTCGGGGTTGGTTTGCCTAATAGTAATATATTTGAGGCGAATAATAATGATGTTGGATTTGACGAATACATCTTGCAACATAATGAAGTTAGTAGTGAGACAAACAACGATGTTGGTGATGATTCTAGTGATGCAAGCTAAGTCCCAGTTCAAACGTACTCTCAAGGAGTAACAAATTTTATGAATGATGTTGGCGACGTAGGAGACGACGACAAACTAGAATTAGAAGACAACGGTCACGTATATTTCTGGAGTGAACGAGAAAACAAAATTCGATTTGGAATGCAATTTGAAAGCAAAAAACAAGTGAAAAGGGCAGTAACACTTTGGTCCATAAGACAAAATAGGGAATTTAGAGTTCTTGAAAGTAAACGTAGCAGATGGATAGCAGAATGCAAGAGTCGACGAAATAAAGCTAGAAGTTCGAGTACAGTTCTTTATACGCCAAATTGTGAATGGTATGTTCGTGCAATTCAAAAGAAAAATCATAAAATTTGGCAAATTACACGCTGGATAGATGCACACAACTGTTTTGGATCATGCATCGGTAACAATAACCGAAATTTAAACTCTGCAACTATCGCTTTCTACATTATACACTCGATTGAAAAAGATGTTGCATATCTGATGAAAAATATTCAAGCGGATATAAAAAATAATTTAAATGTTGATATTTCTTACTGGAAGGCATGGCACGGTAGATGAAAAGCTATAGAGACTATATACGGAACATGGGAGAGTAACTGCGTTGTGTTACCCGACTATATCGCGGCTTTGCAAGCTTCAAATCCTAATACGTTCGTGAAGTGGTTTCATGATCCAACTAGCTCATCAGATGCCGTGGCATTCAAATATATTTTTTGGGCATTTGGACCGGCTATAAACGCATTCCATCTTTGTGCACCTATTATTTCTATTGATGGGGCTCATTTGAAGGGTTCTTATAAAGGGATGATGCTTATTGTTGTTACGAAATATGCTAACAACAATATATTGCCAATTGCATATGCGATTGTTGACGAGGAGACTTCGCATAGTTGGTGTTGGTTTCTTTATCAGTTTAAGCATTTTGTTGCATACGATAGACAATTATGTGTTAAACAAATTCAGAAAAGTAAGTGGTGTCTTATTTGATAAAAATCGTTGATGGGGTTGCTTAACGACAAATATATCCGAGAGCATTAACAATGCACTACGCGGAGCAAGACAACTACCGAATAAGGCTTGTATCGACCTTACCTTCAATAGATCTGTACAGCTTTTTAGGAAGTATGGTGACATTGAAATGAGTTGCAACACACCTTTACCACCTCGCATGTGGCGTAGGTTTAATAATCGTGACAGTCATGTACAAAGCCATCGATTATCCGAGTTTAACTCTGGTGGGCAGTTTGCTGTTCGGCTTTGATTATTGACACCCAAACACAAACAAACGAATTGTAAAACACAGGATATTTGCCTAACTCGCAAAGACTCTTTTATTGAAGAAATCTAACTCAAAAACTTCAATTACAATTATGTGAGGTGATAAATAAATCCTTACCCTACATGGTATATTTATACTAAACCAACATGTTTGTATAAAATTAGGATACTAATTACCATAATTATCTAATCCTAACACAATAAGATAATTATTCTTGTTTCCTTATCTAATTAAGACTACATTCCTAATTGGACTCTGAATACGATCCATGGTCACAATCGTACTCAGATACATTCTCCAACAAAGGTGTCTATAGAGTTATCACGAAGTTGCGTATAAATGAAAAGATTCTCGTGTTCGCATACTCTTGTTGTTTGTCGATATAGAGGTGATAACCCCCCACCATCATCAACAAAGTGTACATAACTGCAACGTTCCAAAAACAATATCAATCAAATTTTACACCACTTTCTAATTCCGATTATTGGATGGATTCGGGTTGGAAGATTCAAGCAAATTACTCAAGAATTTATGTTGGTCGAGGAAGAAGGCGTACAAATCGATTTTGTAATGAGATGGACATCCATCATCCTGATGAACCTCGTGTATGTGGATTGTGTCGTCAACCCGGTCATGATAGGAGCAATTGTCCAAAATTTCAACCAAGATTTAATCAAATGTGACGAATGTAGTGCTTGGTTATGATAGATATCCAAAGCAATCCATTTTTACAAAAACCTCGTTTGAACCTCCCTACGTAAACATCTTGGGATGATAAGGGATGAGTTCGAAAACGGCCACAAAAATACCGGTTAGACCGCGTACATCTAACATAAAAAAATAGCTATTCTCATTAGCATGAACAAGGATATATAATTTGAAGTTACAGTTCACTTACCCGAGGTTTTTATACATTTAGTAGTTACAATTCACTTATCTATACATAATATAATTCAATAATATGTGTATATAATTAATAAGCTCGAGCATGAATAATTGCTCTCGAGCCTAGCTCAAGTTTTACATATATAAGGCTTAAAACGAACATAGTTGATCTCAAGCTCTTTTTAACATAAACGAGCTGAGAAGCCTAGTCGAACTTGGACTTAGCACAACTATCAGTATCTACTTCTCAATAATCCCAAAAGGAGAAGTCGTTCCCAAAGTCAAATCAGGCAAAAACTATAAGATTAGTCTTGTGATCTTACAGGTAAATAAGCCATTTTTCGACAGAGAAGAATAATCCATTACTTCGTGATGTTTGATATTTGACTAAAAACGGATTGACCTAGTAGTCGTTAAAGCAATCATCTTTTGCTGTCAAACACACCATGACTTACCCAAAAAACGAATAAGCCCGAGTGAAAAAATCCTAATTACCCATAACAAAACAATATAAATACATACTGCAAATGTAACTAAAAACAGTTAAACAGCAACTCACGTAGTAGCTTTCGCTCACTCAGTTTCTTTCCTCATCTCCTCGTTCAAAAACTCTTGCATCTCATCACAAAAATCATCATCCTCTTTCAACATTTCACGAATAATTTTAACAACTTTATCATGTTTCGTGATACCAAATGCAGTAGATGATAAATTCCCAAATTCCGACTGAACTCTTGTTCAATCATTGAAATTAAGTACCCAAATCCACTAACATCCCATTTTCACATAATCCGTTTATTCAGATTACTGTACGAAGAATGTTAGGATAAAACTCATTCTCGCCCATCCTATTAAACACATCAATCGCATTATCAAATTTCTTTACAACACGAAAATCGTCAACATATACATTAAAACTTTTTAAACCAACCATTGAATCATGAAACAATTTATCAAAGCCATCATATTCTCCCGGCCTTTTTATACAACGCTTCCATTATCGATTTATAAGCCTTCATCCTCATTTCAATCGAGGAATCGTGAAGATAAACTTCATCATAACATTCCATAGCTTCTGTTTCCATTCCTTTTACGAATATTACTGTCATAACATTCTCATAAACAGGTCTATCTTCAATAAGTTAACCCGCCTAGGTTCACTTTCAACTCGTCAAAACCCCCGAAAAACACCATCCATGTTACCATCTTTAAACTCCCCCGACATCCAAATAGTCGTTCTTGTATTGGGTTCATAAGGACAATATTTTATTATTTGTTTAAAAATAGGGCAAGTGTTAGGGTTTGAGATCAGGCGAGTGGGGCGAGATCGCCATGCAGGACGACGTTCGACCTCGAGTGTGGCGTTGAATAAATAATGTGTGGGTCTTAATATTAAGGGACGAGTCAGTGTTAACAGTGGTCAGTCGATTTCAGTTAGTTTTTGTGTTTACTGGTGTGACGGCATTGAGTTGACAATAACCTACCAGTCGGTTTTGTGTCACTATTAGGAGTGGTCTTATAGAAGATAAATCGGAAAAAAAGTTAAAATCCGGTTTGAAAGTCACGTATAACTCGAGAGACGGTTCAAGACGGTAAGTAAAATGTATTAGATTTTCAAACACTTTTCCGCATATATAAACATACTAGTTAGAAAAAGAAATATTCCGTTAAATAACTAAAAGCGTATTGTAAACCTAGACCCTCTGGAGTATAATTTTTTATATGTTATAATTATATTATTTTTGATAGAGATTTATACATATTATATATAGTTATAAAAGTAATAGTTTATAAAAGATAAACTGAAGTAAATAAGTCAAAAACTTTGGTTTAAAAACAAGACCGAGGCATTAGACAACTCAAGACGATTGGGAAAATGTATCAAGATACTCAAAGGAAAATACATATTTTCGAAACACATATCAAAATTATAGTTATAAGGTGTGTTTGGTATGATGTTTTTATGAGCTTTTAAGGTCTACAAGTTTTTATTTTTAGAATTAAAAACATTTTTTGAATATAGTCTTGTTTAGTGGTGAGCTTCAGACTTTTAATTTAAAAAAAAAAACTTCAAATTAAAAAACCTAATTCCGCGCCATGTATTTGGATTGTTTAAGAAAAAAGAAAAAGTTATTTTCAAAACAATACCAATCATTAGATTTATAAAATATTGCTTCGAAATTGATTTCATGTTCCCGTATAATTGATTTGAATTGATCCAATAGATTTTGCATATATTTCATGATCTACACTCATTCAACTTGGAGTTTGTGGAGTACAACCTTACATATACTCATAATCGGCATGAAGCAAAGGTGAGATGTGCTTTCGTACATGACTCATATGTCGAAAGGGACTTATTTTTCAAATCCATACACACATACAACTTAACAAAAACAAAAACCTTATATCTAAAAGTGGGACCATATACAAGTGGATTTGTCAAAGCTAGATAATCTAATTTGTGTAGAGGGTGTTTGTTTCGACTTATATAATCAGCTTATCAGTTTATCAAGTTGAGTTTATGACTTTGAATAAGCCATAAGTTCATAAGTCGGAAAAAATGAGCTTATAAAAAGTTACATAAACTAATAAACTCGTTTAATAAGCCGAAACAAACATCTCCATAATATTGAAATAAGAAATATACTACCTGGAAAAGAAACTATAAATCTAAATATCAACTACATAATGTGAAAGCTAGACCCATTGGATTGTGCCACTCTAGGTGTAAGTTTTGCTTGAATATTGGGACCATTAGCCCTTTATGGGCTAGTGGTGTTGCATTTGGATTTGAGTTGAATGTCTTTTGTTTTAGGGGCAAACAAGCAAATAATAGTGGACCCAAAGGCCTTTGTCTATATTGGTTCGAGTAAGAGAAAGAGAAAAATAATTGTTTAAAAGTTAATTGTATAAGTCGTTTTTAATGTTTTTTGGTTTTGTTCATACAGTTTTGAAAGAGGGGATATCGCCTCTATGAAAACCCGTTTGTGCTATTAACATGTCTAAACATTTTTTATAAATCGTCGTTTTTATGGCGATAGAGTACAAAAGATTTTTCACAATGACTATCACTAAGTAGAAACAAGTAATATGACCAACTTAAAGTTGTAGTTAGTAGTTCGATCTAATTTGGACAAACATACCAATCATTCGATTTGAAGTATGTTGTTTTGAGAGAAGATATTTTTGGTTTTAATGGATTTGATTTAATCCAAGAGATTGTGCATCTTAAAGTGAGGCTCAATGTTTCATTCATGAACTACATTCATGAAATTTGAAGTTTGTGTCATACAAGGGGATTAATAACTCCATATTGTGTCGATTTTATTTTATTTTGTGATTTTTTAACTTTAATAAACGGTTAAATTAACTAAATAAAGTGAAAATATGAATAAACGGATGAGTGAACTCTTAATTTACGGGTCACTGAAAAACACTAATACCGCTAGTCTATTTTGTTTGCTAGTTTTTATGCATTATTGGCCGAAGAACTTCAATATGTTTTAATTTAAATCATTTAACTTAATGTTGTAATAATTTTTTGTTATAGTGATCATTCTAAAATTATGTTGAATAAATATAGTTTTGAAGCTATGTTTAATATAGAGTTACCACATATATAAAAAGCAAGTTGTTGAGGCAAATTTTTTATATATACTTAAGGTGGTGTTTGTTTTAACTTATGTAAGGAGCTTATTAGTGAATTAGTCTATCAAACGCAAATAACATTCTTTTAAGCGTTTGTTTGAGTTTATTAGCATAGACTTATTTATTAATGGGGCATTTCATAAGCTCGAATGTTGTAGCTTATTGGTTTAAGATTTTCTTCATTGTTTTTTATAATCTTCTAATCTAATAAACGGGAGTATTTGATTATGTCATAAGGCTGAGTTGGCATGATATTAGGTCATCCACCTAGGAAAGAGAGAAGTTTAGTGATGTCATAATCCAATTTATTAAATAAGATATATTTAATATATATATATATATATATATATATATATATATATATATATATATATATATATATATATATATATATATATTGTGTTTATCTATGAGAAAGCCAACAGGCTTTTTGCTTTTCCCGATTCTTTTTAGGTAAATGAGATTTCATTTTGAATCAAGCCTTTAATCCATGTTTTATTCATTTTCTTGGTAAACTCAAAATGATTTTTTCAATGCAACACTCAAGCCTTTTTATGCAGCTTTCTTTTTATGTTTATTTTTTCAATCAGAGTAGCATTGCTTTTATTAATTTTTCTTTTAAATAATAGAGGAGCAGGAATTTTTTTTTTAAACTTATCACTATAGACTAATATTTTTTTAAATAAGTCATTTAAAAGCTATTGCTTATATTAATTTTTTTCTAACGATTTTAGTTACGCTTCTAATTCAAAACCGTATATCATACGGACACTAAGCTAGTAAGCTAATAAGTCAAACAAACACTTCACAAAAACTTATGAACTTACAAATGATAATCTATAAACTACTTATCAAAACATACGTTTAAGCCCACTAAATAAGCTTAAACAAACACCATATATATATATATATATATATATATATATATAGAGTTGGTTTCATTTAAGAACCATGTAATTATTTAGGAACCATTAGGAACCATTTTTAGGCAAGGTGGCAATTTTGTAATTAAACTCAAGGTGGCAATTTTGTAATTAAGTCAAAATTGAGAGCCAAATTGGAAATCAATTAAAACCACTTTAAAATCCTAATTAACTTTAAATTAACATATCTAGAGTATAACTAGGTTTTAGGAAAAACTAAATACACCATTAGAACAAGCATTTAATTATCTTTCCAACGAGCACCCACTTGATATACTTTTGACGACTTTTTTTTTTTTTTTTTTTAGAGTGAGTTTCGGTATATACACTAGTGTATATACTAAATATTCACCAGTGTATATACTAATTCACAAAAACACATCTGAACCATATATACTATACACTAGTGTATACACTATATTCACTAATGTATAGTTATACACTAGTGTATTTATACACTACAGTAGTGTATTTATACACTAGTGTATACACTATATTCACTAATGTATAGTTATACACTAGTGTATTTATACAATATACACTAGTGTATACACTATATTCACTAATGTATAAGATGTATTCTCTATTGAATACATGGTATTCACTGGTGTATATTGTATATTCACTTGTGTATATTGCGTATTCACTGGTGTATATTGTATATTCACTTGTGTATATATATATTGTATATTCACTTTTGTATATTGCGTATTCACAATTAAAAGGAAATTAATATAAAGATTCGTATACATTAGTGAATATAGTGTATACACTAGTGTATAGTGTATATGGTTTAGATGTGTTTTTGGTGAATTAGTATATACACTGGTGAATATTTAGTATATACACTAGTGTATATACCGAAACTCACTAAAAAAAAAAAAAAAAAAAAAAGTCGTCAAAAGTATATCAAGTGGGTGCTCGTTGGAAAGATAATTAAATGCTTGTTTTAATGGTGTATTTAGTTTTTCCTAAAACCTAGTTATACTCTAGATATGTTAATTTAAAGTTAATTAGTATTTTAAAGTGGGTTTTAATTGATTTCCAATTTGGGGATTTGACTTAATTACAAAATTGTCACCTTGCCTAAAAATGGTTCCTAATGGTTCCTAAATAATTGATGGTTCCTAAATGAACCCACCTCTCTATATATATATATATATATATATATATATATTATATATATATATATATATATATATATATATATATATATATATATATATATATATATTCGATAATGACTCTTTGAGCCGGTAAATGTTCCCAACAGGTTCGAACTTGGTACCTCCCACTTTGGGTGTGAGTTTTATCCAATTTCAAATTGCCACTTTGACAACTCCTAGAGGAATATATATATATATATATATATATATATATAAATAGCAATTTGTGTTAGCCAGTTTTATAATATAGAGAAAATATTTAAAAAATGCAATGATATTATGCCTATTCGGTTGTGTCAACATAACCCCGTTCCACTTTCACTCTTAAGAGAACCACATTGTTACACTCGCTTAAAGGCATGAGGGTAACCAGCGCGACCAACCGGAGAGAGAGTGAAAGGTTTGAAAAGACTCGACTAAGGCAATCTCGTTTGAAAGTTCAAGCTCAACTTGCACGTTTGAAAAAAGGATCAACATACGAACATATATTTTCAAAGACTTTTTTATTTATTAACACTTTGAGTTAATCCTAGATTATTTAATCATGAATGAATATAAAACCTCTTGTTTACATGACTACCATTTCAACAAATTGACACATTTGGGCATTAGGGATTACCTTTAAAATTGCAACCAGCTTATGCGGTTTGTTCCTATTGTATCTAGTTTTAAAAGGATAAACAAACTTATATATAGAAAAAAAATTATTGTGCATCGGAAAAAAAAAAATCACGAAAAAACAAAAATAAATCATTGTCGAGTGAGATTTTATACAGTTTGTTCTGTTGACATACCGGACCGACTATAGTAAAAGTAAATTTTCAAAAATAATCTTGATATAATATTCTTCACATTTTTGTCAAAATTGAAAGGTTCACCTTTTTACAATTTTACATTTAAATATGAAAATGAATCAAAAGGAATCTTTAATATAATTTATCTTCCATCTTTAAATCTTATATAATATTTTATTTCCCTCGTAAATAAAAATATAAAATAAAATAAATAATTAAAAATCTTTGTTTGCTGTCCTGGTAGATATGGATGTTCCTCTATCTGACCTGGCCTTTTCATTTCTTTTAATTAATTGATATAAAGAAATTTGCTAACCATTATTTCAAAGAAAATAATTAATTATGATAAAATATATTAAATAAACTTATAAACATATTTATTTATATAGAATAATAAATTGATAATTATAAAATATATTCAATATAAATATAAAAACTATGAGTTTATAATATATTTTATCAAAATTAATCACTGTTATCGACTTTTCGTCAATGATATAAATACCAAAGGGAAGGGATGTTTGTTTGGCTTATATAAGTAGTTTATTGCTTATCGACATTTCGGCTTATGTTTTATAAGCCCAATTTTTTTGCTTATGTAATCGTTTATGGACTTATTATTGTTTTTTATGACGTAATAAACAGTACTAACACCATAAACCGGAAAATTCGGAATTATAAAACATAAGCCAAAATGTTTCTTATATAATCCAAACAAATACACTCCTTATTCAATTACATATAATTATATATATCTATACATATATAAATATACAATTTGGGTGAAAAATCCTGTTCCAAAATTGTCAAATACAGCTGACATTTTTAGGGTTTAAATGATTGGGGAATTGATTTCAATTTCATAGCTGTCAATCAAACCGCGTTTATTTTCCTATTTTTAATGTTTTTTTTCTTCCTCTTTTCTTTTTCCTAGTACTAATTGTCTCCTCTGCAACTACAATCAGATCTGCTGTTTTTTTGTTTTATTTTTCTTTCTTGGTAATTATCATTTTGCTTAAAGTTTCAATCTTTAACTTCAATTTCATTAGGGTTTGTCTTAATTTGTCCTAATTTGTGTTAATTTGTGTTAATTTGTAATTTCAAGATTAGGGTTTGTTTAAAAATCAAAACTTTTTGTGTTTTTGTTAATCTATGAGCCCTAATAATGCTTAATTTAGTTGATCAAGAAATCAAATCTTGAAAATTGGGGAAAAGGGTATTATGGTAATTATGGGATCAAGGATAGAGAGGCAACAAGATCAGCATGATCTTGTGCCATTAGCTGCATTGATGAGTAGGGAATTGAGAAGCGAAAAGACGGAGAAACCGTCTGTGAAATATGGGTGTGCTGCTCAGTCGAGAAAAGGCGAAGATTATTTCTTGACGAAAACGGATTGCCAGAGAGTTCAAGGGAATCCTTCTTCGAGCTTTTCGGTTTTTGGGGTAAGTTGGTTTTATTTTTGTATAGATTTTGATTTTCTGTTGATGTTTTGGTATAGCTTAGATCATATTTTCCGTCTTTGGTGATTATAGTTTTTGGATTTAAGAAATATTGAATCAAATATAGGTCAATCAAGCTATAGTATGTAAGAACTAGTAGAATGGAGAGCATCTAAATGTGGGATTTTGATACGGTGTTTTAACGTCAAGTAATTTACGAGTCAAACCCTGATACATGTAGTTAATAAGTTGCAGAAATATATATATATATTATATATCTTCTTATGGTGTGTTTACAGCAACATATGATTACTTTGCCCGTTATCATTTTGGGATATTTTAGACATTTAACTCCGTAAACATTCCCTTTTTAGCAAAATATCGAAATTCACCCCATATCGAATATGGAAATTCTCCATTGACACAAAGCGTAACGGGTATCCGCGACTAGGAACCAATCATAAGAGATTCAAAAATAAAATCTTTATTTTTGTTTTGTTAAATTTATTACTATGCTTCTTCCGTCATCGCATTTAAGTTGCAAATTTTCCTTATAAGGAAACTCTTAAGTCCAAAAAAACAATTTTTTTGGCAATTGATCAAAAGGTTGTCGTTATCTTTGAGCTCGAGATCATATAAGACACAAAAAAAGTCAAATCTTATAACTTTTTTGCATTAAATTCAGATCTTTGACGGTCACAATGGCGATGCTGCAGCAATATATTCACGCGATAATCTTTTAAATCATGTATTGGATGCCATACCTAATGGTCTTAAACGTGATAAATGGCTTCAAGCGTTACCTAGAGCATTAGTGGCTGGTTTCGTCAAGACTGATAAACAGTTCCAAAAAAAAGGTATGACGATTTTACCCCCTTCTCCCACCCTTCTCAAAAAGACTAATCTTTTGGTTGACGTTTTACCAGGTTTGACCTCGGGAACGACTGCTACTTTTGTAATTATTGATAAATGGACAGTGACAGTTGCTTCGGTTGGAGACTCTCGTTGCATTCTCGATACACCGGATGGAGTTGTATCAGTCTTGACCGTTGACCATCGCCTTGAAGAAAACACCGAAGAGTGAGTAATTTTATCTTTTTTAAATACCCGGATTTGTTTCATGATTTGAAACGTGGGTTTGATTTCAAAATGTTATTTTTAGAAGAGAACGTGTAACGGCTAGTGGAGGAGAAGTAGGAAGGCTCAATGTTATCGGTGGCCCTGAGGTTTGACTTTTATAAAATCAAAATCAAATAGTTTCTTTTATGCTTTATTTAGAATATTTTCGTCATGGATTTTTTTTTTTTTTAAATTATGACAGATTGGACCGCTTCGTTGCTGGCCGGGAGGGTTATGTCTTTCTAGATCTATCGGTGATATGGATGTTGGTGAATTTATTGTTCCAATTCCACACGTGAAACAAGTGAAGCTTTTGAATGGTGGTGGAAGGCTTATAATTGCTTCTGATGGTATTTGGGATGCTTTGTCGTCTGAGATTGCCGCTAAATCTTGCCGTGGTTTACCTGCTGACCTTGCTGCTCGGCAAGTAGTCAAGGTAATTTGGAACAATTAAAAATATAATTACATATTGGTGTATTATTTTTTGAGCCCAAATATACAGTTTGTCTTGATTAAAAATCTACTTTGAAAATTTAACTCGTTCTCGATCAAAATGTTTACACCGTGATGTTTTTGTCACGAATTATGAAAATATTGAAAACAAATTTCATGATTTGTTTTAGGAAGCATTAAGAACAAGGGGACTAAAAGACGATACAACTTGCGTAGTTGTTGATATAGTTAGGCCGGATAATTCACTCCCGCCACCTTCACCTCCTCGTAAAACCCAAAGCAAGCTCAGAGAGTTGTTGTTCAAAGCCAATTTCCTTGGTTACGGTAGTAAAGTGTCCAAGAAACTTTCTACTGTATGCATCGTAGAGGAACTTTTTGAAGAAGGTTCCGCAATGCTTGCAGAAAGGTTGGTTTTGTCGTTCTTTTAACTTCCATTTCACATATATTAAAACATTTAGATCGGGGATTTTAATACGTTTTAACACATGTGTAGATTGGGGAATGATGATGGGAGTGGTTCACCCACATCGGGGTTGTTGACATGTGCTGTTTGTCAAGTTGATCTAGACGCAAGCTCAAAACCTTGGCAAGGTCCTTTACTTTGTGTTGGTTGTCGTGATAAAAAAGACGCGATGGAAGGAAAACGCCCAAGTGGAATCAAAGTAATTTAATCCCGAATCCATTTTTTCAAACCCCCGGAAATTCTTTGGTTTTTTCATTGATCGTTGATTTGATAGGTTGCTATAAGTGCAAAAATCACTAATATGTTATTATGACTTGCATCGTCTTTTGGGAGCTTTTAGATCTCGACACTACTAATTTCATGGAATTTTATTGTGCTAACATGAATTGTCAAGTATTTTTGTGCAATATATTAAAGGTTTATTCTTCTAACTTTTGTTTTTCGTACCTTTTTATCGTCATTTTCATTGTATAATATTTGAATTCTAATCTTGTGTGCCATGGATGTATTAATAATGATAACGAGGATGATTGCGGTAGTTGCAACAGATGTGGATCTTTCTGCATATGAGATAGGATACAGAAAGTCGTATTTGAGTCGCTAGAACCTGTTAATAATATTTTGAACACGGTTTTTCTTGTCCGAGTGTATCTTCTCTTTACCATGACCCATGTGTGTGAGGATGCAAGTCTCTAAAGTCATCTCAAAGCCATGCCTTTCTTCCTACATAAAACTTTTCTTGGATACAAAGCTTAGAACCCGATTTTCGTTATAAAAACTATACATCATCGATAAATCCAAATAAAACTTATTCAAACACCAAAATCAACGATTCTTGAATTCCATTTGATCCCTTCAAAATGCCAATATACTCTTCTTCGGAACTAGATGACTCAAGTAATCCTAACAGTCTATCTGCCAAATTCTTTGGTCGTGAAAAACCTTTACATTACGTATTTGGTGGAGGTCAAGGTATTTTTTTGACATAATAAGGTTGTTCTGTTTTAAAATGTTGTGACGGGTAGGTTAACACGAAATTTATTTATATTGTAGTTGCGGACATACTTTTATGGAGGAACAAAAGCTTGTCAGCTGCAATTCTGTTAGGTGTTACGATGTTATGGTTTCTTTTTGAAGTCATGGAGTACAACCTCGTTTCTCTTGTTTGTCATGTATCGATTCTTGTCATGTTGATGGTCTTCATCACCTATACAGCTGCTAAATTTACAGATTGGTAATGTTTCGAATCTTAAAACTTAATACTAAAAGTCGCTACTTCAACTTGTTACAAGTAAATGGGTCAACTTAGAATCGTGTTGAGTAGGTCAAACTGGTCATAAGACGGTGAAAAATAAGAAATAAGTAATGATATGCTTGTTCTGTTCTAGGGATCTTCCTGATATCCATGAGATTACCATACATGAATCCGCATTCAGATGGTTATATCGGAGAACAAATTGGGTTTTAATTCGATTCTACGAGATCTCAAGTGGGGAGAATTTCGTTGAGTTTTTCGTGGTAAGCATATATACATACAAGACTTGTATCTAGTTACATAAAACTACTTGGTTTTGATAATAATTGTAATTTTCTTGTAGGTGATCGCGTTGTTGTGGATGATGTCAGTTATTGGAAGTTACTTCAGTTCCTTAAATCTCTTGTTCTTTTGTAAGTTCCGTTTTTAACCTTTTTACGCTATAAGAAAGAAACGAATGGAAGTCGGTCTTATTTTCTGAATATTTTTCCGTGTGTAGGTGCTATTTGCCTTGGAACTTTACCTGCATTGTATGAACGATACGAGAGAGAGGTGAACCATCTCTTAATCAAAGGGAGCAGAGATGCGAAAAAGGTGTTGAAGAAATTTGATGCTCAATTCCTAAACAAGATCCCAAGAGGTCGTGTCAAGGAAAGGAAACGCAGATAAATTGTTAATACATACAATGTTATACTGCCATCATGCTTTTATATCGTAAGATAAACATTTAAATACATGTAAATAAGAAATATGTGACGAGATGATGTAAACAGATTATACAAGCTTATTGACATTATACAAAGTTCGTCTAACATATTATGCAGCAAAGTTGCTCTTAGAAATCCAATTTGCAGTGTTAATCCTAAACACGACACTTCAATTAACAAATTTACCAATAAATACATAAGAAATTCCGGTAAAAATAATTATGATACAACACCTTACTACAACATTTAATTCACAAACTATCTACATTTTAAAAGGAAAAAAACAAGATGCAAACAGATAAATGTAAACCTTCAATGATAGGAATGATATCAAAGAAATAGACATGACTAATTACCGAATAAAGCTCCCTTAATTTCTATTTCTGGTCGTAAGCATTTAGAAACTTTACTACACATGGATACACTTCATCTACCGCCTGTATTCAAATCAGATACCACGTACAATCATTATACATTTTATGCATCGAAAACCAATTTCAATACAGGATAAACAGTATAGAGTAAATTACATAAATGATCCTTTTGATTTACCGGCTATTAGACTTGTTCACTCATGCAAATCTTTTGCGGTTTTTTGGTCCCTACTTTCAAAGTTTAATCACATGTTTTGGTCCACACTCTTAATGTTCTGATATATGAACAAGGGACCAGATTATCAGATCTGTGATAAAACATTGAAAGTGGGTTCAATAGGAACCAGTCCTGAAAAAGGCTTGCATGAGGGACCAATCCAAAATATCCGGTAAACGACTCGGACCAAGTAAGTTGCTCAGAACTATGTATACTAGCTCGAAAGAGAAGGTAAGAGGGAGTACCAATCGGCCTCCAACCAAATCATAATGTGCATAATGGGGGCCTTCTGGTTCACCAAAAAGCTTATATGTAACCAAGTTCTCGGGAATCAGCTTCGTTGTTTCTGCTCCACATAACCATTATAAATAAACATTGTTTCAAATTTTGTTTCAGAGGGGCATATAGCATTGTTTCAAATTTTCAATACATACCCTGTACAGCTTCAGGGGGGCATATAGCATCCAGATCACCAGCAACGGCCAGGATCGGGACATTGATTTTATGAATATGTTCCTTGTAGAAAAACTCCCCACTTCTATCACTCAAACCACGCTCTCGAAAGGCTGATGCCAGCTGTAGTAACAGTTTAGCAGGTATGGTACCTGCCACAAATTTAAACCATCATGTCAAAAATAAAGTTTCTGTGATATAAACCGCAATAAGATCAAACTAGGTACTTACAGAAATTGTTCAAAACGAGCTTTTTCAATAAGTCTGGATCCATCATATCTTGGGCCGATATCATATGATTAAGCCAGGATAAAACATATGGAGGACGAGAAGTAAATGGATATGCAGCTGTTAGCATTGCCCCTAAAGGAACAATTGGCACATTGAGGGCCTGTGCCGGATCAACCTGCACCCAATAAGTAGATAATCATATTATATGTTTGTTACAGGCCCGGATAATAATTTAAAAATATTCAGTAGTAAATATTTTCTTACGAGTGGTAAGAGTAACTTAAGTGTTGATTTTGAGGATGTATAATCGAGTGAAGATGCCAAAGTAACAACCGCTGCCAACCCCGATTCTCTTCCTTCAGATGCTGTATCGTTAAAGAGTTATGAAATTTACGAATTGTATGAAATTATGAACTTGGAAATACAAAGTCAGATGCAATTTTACCAAATTTTGATAGCATGCAATATAGCAAAATCCCCCCCATGGAGTGTCCAACGGCAACCAATTTACCATCTTCCGGTTGAGTATGAGCCTTTATATATTCCATCTGCATTTAATAGTAAATCGAATTAATAAGATAATAAAAAACTCATTGTTGTTTACGTTCTCTGACATAGGAAAATGTCACCTCACCGCAGCAGGAACGTCTTCTTCAAGGTAATGATCAAAATCCCAATCAAATCTCACAATCAAGTCCAACTGCTTATGGAAATCCTCCATAGTTGTGGTCAAACGTTCTTGTAAGTCAAACAGTGGGGGTGTGACAGAACGTTGACCCTCTTCGATAACGTTGACCAACCTTTGACTCAGATCGCGCATTTGGCTTGCAACAGCAGAGTCTTGCCTTACTTCCAACAAATTTATAAGGTTTTTCTTTATCTCGTTAAACCGTTCTGCTAGAAATGAATCTCCTACTAGCTTCGAAAACTGGTCAAATAATTTAGCAGAGATTAATTGCAATTGACCTTCACTGAGAAAGCCAGATACTCTATCTGACAAGATTATAAAAGTTTCGGTTAATTTGGTGACGAGTACCGATTCTTCAAATACAGTTGGTAATCCGGGTGGGTCTTGGTTAGTTATAACAACACCTGATTCCGTTTGGGTGGTTTCGGTATTATTTGAAGACCCTGAAGCAAATCGAGCATTTTCTGTTCCAGTTGCAGCAGAGGCTTCCATTTGCTCGGATATTGCATGGGCAGATTGTTCAATCTCTTTAGGATTTGATCCATGAATGCTTAATCCAGCTCCTCGAACCTCAAGAATCCATGTATCAAATCCTTGTTCAGACATGTAACGAGCAAATGAAGACTGCAAATTTCAATCATAATAAGTTATAGCGTTTTTTATAACACAAGAAAATATAATCGGAATCCAATTTATAACGTTATTCATTTGTTAACATGTCCTCTTATCTATTCTTTGACACATTGTAGTAATAAACTAATCATTATGTTATCTTGTTTTACAGGAAATGATAAAGAATATTATTAATATATACATCTTCACTGAAAAACAGGAAGATAGCATGTGAATTCCAGAGTGGAACCAGGTACTGTCGTACTGGGGACGAAATTGAATATATTATCAAAAGATCTTTTAATTGATACAAAAGATAAGCTTTATATCTTTCATTTAAAGGTTATTGAATCATATGCTATTTAAGATCGAGTTGTATAATGATTGATACTGCGAGGTAATTCGTTCATCTATTTCTAATAAGATCTGTTATTCGAATCAATATCGTGGATACAGCTTATAATCAGTTTCGAGCATTTACATATAGTAATTAGTTTCAGAGTTGCTTATTGAAAATTGTTTAATCACAAATGCCAAACACTCATACAGCCATACAGCCGATTAGCTGATTACGTTCCAAATTCCAATACAGCCTAAGCTAATCCAAACAATATATGCATTACATTTCTAAAAGTATAACTAATACTAATAAGCAATCAGTCAATCACAGATAATAAGTTTTGAGTATTTAACGATGAAACAATTTGTTTCAGGGTTGTTAACAATCAATCACTCTAACAACTAACAGGTTAATTGTGTTTCCTATACAGCATAAACAAATCTAAACACTACACGCTTCACATATTGTCACGTCTAAATACCTCATTCGATTTATTTCCAAAAGTATAACTTATACTAATAAGCACATAGTTGCTAACAATCAAACACTCTAAAAACAAAACAACTAACTGCGTTCAAGTACAGCATAAGCAAAGCCAAACACTAGACGAATTACATTTCGTCACATCTAATTATATCGAAAACTATAACTAATAGTACTTCAAAGCAGAAATGTATTAATCAAACACAAACTAACCTCCGGTGAGAGATCGTAACCGATGGCATTCGTTCCAACGCCTGATAACAACAACAACGGATGCTTCCTCTCTACCGCCTGAAAAATCAATCAATCAATCAATCAATCAAATATTTCACTTAATTAATAATCAATTAAAAATCAATAAATTAGGGTTTCAGTTACTTTTGGAGAAGGATAATAACGCCATAACGCAAGTCGCCAATCGGAATTCTCAACAGTAACATAGTGTAACTCATCCGCTGTACAAATCGGAGGTTTATTCACAACTTTCTCACCGTTTTTGTTATGCGACGTCGTTTCGTTAGAGAAAGCTCTAACGGAAACGATCGAGGATAGTTTAAGTGACGGTGACGGAAAACGGCGGCTGAATGGTAGGTGAGAGTAGAGACGGCGGAGGACGGTGGATGACCGTGACGGTGATAACAGCATTTTGACGGCGTTTGTGGGAGATGGAGATTGGATTGTTGACATCTGGAGATTGTAGTTAGTTACTATTTTGGGGAAATTTTGGGAATTGAGAAAGTGTGTGTGATTGCGTGGCGTTAAGTCAAAGGGTGTGTGTTGCGGTGGAAGTACAAAAGAAGGAGATGATGATCTGTTTTTGTTTGAAAGTAAATTATCATTCCCAACGTGCTCTTTTTCCTTATTTTAAAGAACATCTTATTAGTTTAAGATGGTTAAACTGAAACAACTGTTTTTAATCGAATTTTAAGTTGTCGGATTTTTTAGTTTAAGGGACGGAAATCACTTTGAATAGGTTTGGGATTCGGTTAAAGACAGTTGTTTCAGTTGAATCGTCAGAAACTAAACGTAAGATAAGTTGTCTTTTTTCTACCATCATCGGATCAGGGTGTGTATCTATATTAGGTTGAACTTGTTCTTGCATCTAGTGTTTGTTTACTTTGACAATTACTATTAGGCAACTCGAACGTGGACCATGCCACACAAACTCGGGCGTCGAAGACATTTTGTCGATTGGAAAATGTATCAGATATGAGATTATAGATATAAAGATAAAATGAGATTGAGAAATTGTGTGATTTTTTGGTTAAAATAGGGATGTATCTATAGGTGAAATTGTGGGTAAATAAACAAAAATTAAAAAATTCTAACGGCATTTTTATAGCCATTAGATATGATTTTAATTTATTTTATTTTTTTTGTCCGTTAGAAAAAAAAACAAAAAAAAAACACAACGATCACACTGAGAACGAGCCCCCACAACGAGCGACAATGGAGCCACTCCGTTTGCTCTAATTGTTTATTTTTCGATAGAGATCTCTACGTATACGAAATTTAAAATTGAAACTGAAGGCATGTACATATAAACGAAGCAACAAATATCTAACAGTATAACTCGTATTGTTATACATTGTTAATAACACTCGATATTACTCGGTTTCTATATATTATACTAGGTTTAATACCCGTACGATATACGGTTATCTAAAAATCAGCAGTTAAATGTTATATAAAATATACTAGATTATTGTCCCGCGATAGCGCGGACAAAGATAAAAATTGAATCGTAAACTTTATGTTTATATAGATTTTAAGTTATTATGATAAGACAATGTTACTCGTATAATAATATAATACCTTTACATGATGTTTATAGTTACTATAACATATACATATTTACGTTCATACACATGTTTTTTTATATTTTATATTAAAAAGATATTAGAATAACAATAAGGTAGTACAAATTGAGAGATTTTATAAGTAAATAAGAATTATGTTTTTTATTTTTGTGGAGATGGAATAAAATGTTTATTTTTTACCACGTGTCGCTTGAGAAAATGTTTATGTGTCGTTTCAATATTTTTTCAATACTCTTTTAGTTATAAATACAGATTTGTATTTTTTTTTTAGATAATTTTTTTTACGTATATGCAAAAAATAAACTAGTTTTTATTTAAAACACAGTTGATCTAGAACAATTTATTTATCGTAAATTAAAAGGATAGCAATAACTACTTTTTCATCAAAAAACTCCCAAACAATTTATATGATAAGATCATGTTTGATGGATTGGAAAGTTCATGTTTATCCTAATCTATTTGAATTATGGTGATGCTCATTTTTTTACTTGGGCTCTTAATTTAAATTGGGTTTCACTTGGCCCGCCATTACATAAGAAACAACATTACTAAGGAGTTTGCTACTAACAGAGTCGACGTGGTTCACTCCCAGCGTCGTCGGCGAAGCACCTTATCGTCGTGTTATGATTGAAAACGTTTGATGAATGAAGATGTCTTTTGACAACTTTTTTGGATGTGACTGAGAGATTTTTGGTGTCATGACTAGGAGTATACTTACAATAAATTCATTTACGAATTCCCAAAACTAATCTTGTTAGATAACATATAATGTTACTTTTCAGTGGAAGGAATAACATTTAACCTTTTAAACAGGACTAAGATTTTGTTTCAATTGAATTGGTTTCGAGAGCATTCCACCACCTTTTTAGCGACTTTCCAATTCAACTTTTATGACTAAAAGTGGGAGTCTAACCGGTCTCGTTAGCTTTCAAGGAGAGGCGCGGGAAACTGCTCGAGCGTAAACGAGAGCTAAAAAATAATTGTTCACTTTACCAGTACCAAATAAAAAATAACCCATATTTATCATGTCATTATTGCTAGCTATAAGAAGAAAAAACAAAGTCCAAACACATAAATACAATCTGAAATTTGAAATGGAAAAGGTAAAAAAAAAAGAAGCCACAAACATGGATGCCAACTTGCCACTCTATTGTGGGGTCAATTGACCCAAATTGCAGATTTTTAATTCTATCCAACTAATATTATTGCTTGATCTGTACTTCACTCTTCCTGTTTGGCACACAATCAAGTTCTCGAACCCAAACCCGAACCCGCTCACACCGTAATATAAACACTAATCATGTGATACATTTAAATTGAACTTTTCTAGTGCCTAAATCATGGTTTAACCTTTTTTAGTACACTCAGATTCATTTGCATGTGTTATAGCAATCTCACAAAAATGGTCCAACATGTTTCATTCAACATTATATAATGATATTTATAACATTATTTCCATGGTGGACATGTGATCCAAAGGACAGTTATACAGTTAGTTAATCATAAAGAAACATAATGCTAGTGACCCAAATCATCCAATTTCCAAACTAATCTTATAATCAGCAAGCGAAAAAAGCCGAAACTAAGCAAACACCCTCAAGATAAGGATGAAGATCATAAACCGAAATAAACAATCCGAAAACACCCCCAAAATCTTTGAACATATATGTATACTAAAATAAAAAATCAAACCTTTTTTTTACCAGATGTTCTTATTATCAACCACAAATACATACCGCAAACCAATACCCAATAATATAATAATAATAATAATATAATAATAATAGACGAAGAACACAAAGATAGAATGAGACACACTTCACTGCAAAATTTTCACCGGAAACTCACCTGTCAAGGCTGCGATGTTCTCACCTGCTGTTTCATACTATTATCCGTCTGAATATGAGAACCAGTTTGAGCTTCAACGGGCAAAGTAGAGGCCATGGTTTGATATTGAGCAGCGGATTGGGGAGGCAAAGGTTGAGCTGCATAGTATATATGTTGGCCTTGTTGCGAAGAATCACTATACGCATAATTACCACCAACACCAGGAGCAACAGAGTAACCAACATATTGAGGCTGAAGTTGATGTTGACCAGAAGAAACTTGAACAAGTTGAGGACCTGGTGCACCAGAATTCACAGTTCTATACGGTTGTTCCACTTTAGTTGCATTTTGAACAGTTCGGGGTGTCGTGAACAAACTGGAAGGAGGTGGTACTTGACTAGTAGGAGGACCAGAAATAGCAGGGGAAGAATCAGCTTGCAATGGTAAGCTATAACCTTGTGGTGGTGGCGGTTGTCTAGCAGGCATATAATACACGTAATTATGCTGATCAAGTGGCGGATGTGCAGCGTGATGCTGCGCCTGAGGTGGATACATTTGATAATAAGACGTCATCGGAATAGCTCCAGAAGGATGATGATGAATGTACTGTGGTGTTGGAACAGCAGTATGAATAAACTGAGGTTGATGATGGACTTGAGTATGCTGTGTATGTGAATCAACTTGTGGCTGTTGGATCGGAATTCTAGTGGTTTGATCATGAACATTATTCGTCTCAACCGTTCTATTACCATTACTATTATTATTAGTAGTAGCAGTAGTAGTAAACTGAGCTTGTGCAACTGGATCAGTATAAATCACAGGCGGTTTTCTTCGCGATAAAGGATTAGTTACACTACCACTACCATCACTACAATTGATACACCAAGTCATACAAACGTTCAGTCAGTCATTTTACCAAACACTAGGCATACATTACATAAACGTATAAAAAAAAGTAAACAAAACAGAGGAACTTTATATACCTTGAAACCGAATCAGGCGAAACCATATCAAAACCTACAGATTGTCTCTGCTGATATTGCTGCTGCACCGGAACCTGCACTGGAGCCTTAGATCCAACCGGAACACCAGTAATCACAACAGGAACTGGTTCAGGAGCCGAAACCGATACCGGTACCAAATTCACCTCCTGCACACTGATCTGAGCAAACTGCTCCTCAATTCCTTTATGCTGATCATCACCTCTAACAGCAACACCTTGCAAGTTCCCTAACGACGAAGCCGAACCAAACGACGACGTTTCCATACACGGCGAATCCGGAACCGATTGCACATCCTGAATCGAATTATTCCTCAAAACATTTTTACAAATCACCTCCTTCTTTTTCGGAACCACAATTTCATCATCTAAACCTAACAAACAGTTAAACGACGACGTATCGGAGAATCCAGACGACGTCGTTCCGTTCAACGCGTTCACAAACCAATCCTCTGATTTCGTTGCACTTTCTAACAACGATCCGATTGAAGAAACGGATTCGGATACGGATTCCGGTTTATTCGGAAACAAAAACAATCGGATCCTTGAATTCGAATTCGATAAATTCAATCGATCATATTCATCGATTAGGTTTTCCAAATCTTCATCAGTAGTAACGGAAATCAACGAATCCAAATCTTCATTCGGTAACTGATACTTAACCGTAAACGCTGTCAACGCCGTTACCGTTACCGTTAACGAGCTATTTGATCGAATTAGGGTTTTAGTAAGTCGGTTAACAAGTTTCGCTACTGTAGTATGCCGGTCCACCGTAACAATCCGTGTATCTCCACCTACATAACACAACGATTTATCGTGAGGTCTCGGTACTATATGTCCGCCGTAGCTACACATCAGCCGGAGCTTACTCACACCGCCACGCGCCGCCGTAGCCCCCGTGACTGCGGTTGAAGGTACTGAAACTGTAACTGCTGTGGCGGAGGTGTCTTCCAAACAGGATTCGGTGGCGCGTGAACGAGGAGAAGAGTCGACGGAGTCAGGGTGGGTGGCGGTGGTGATGGCGGAGAGCGGCGGTTGTGACGGTGGAGCGGCGGTTTGCTCCATTGGTGTGATTTGGGGTGCAAAAAATGGGAGGGGAGTGGGTCTAGTTGGATTGTTGGATGTTCTTATAGTTATCCAGCTGGATACACCTTTAACTTTATTTATATTTTATGATTATTTTCCATTATAATATTATATTTATATATATATATATATATATATTATATTATATTTATTTATATATTATTGTACTATTTTTACCATCTTTAAAGACTAGATAATATAAGTTACAGGATTCGTTGTCTATATCTTTAAGAAAATAAATAAATATATATATATATATATATATATATATATATATATATATATATATATATATATATATTATGACGTTGTGTTGATGACAAGTATGATCATATTCGTGCTACGTTGCGGGCTTAAGTTTTTACTTATTTATTTTCTCGATTCTAATCAAAAGATATATCATAATACGGACACATCTATTTATCAAACATAATTTATTTATTTTTACGTATTTTTCTAAAACAATAATGTGAAATATAAAACAAAAATACTAAGTTAGAGATTACAAAAATCTAATTCACTTAAATAATAAAAATAAAAAAGTAAAATAAAAAGTGTGCAATGAGGGTTTGAACCCATAACATACAATTACTCGTTATATACAAGCCTAGAGCGTATGACACTGTTCATATAAGACAAGATACAAAAAGATATAACTTATACAATGGTCCTCAACCGTTTAACGTCAACGAGGCTGACCCAAGTCCTTCTTGCAAACGAACTAAATCCGGTCAGATAATACACGACAATATACAAACAACTGATACAATTGAAGACATGAATTCAGATAACATTAACATTACACAAGAAGGTGAACGTTATTCTTCATGTAATTTTCTTTTTATTATTGTGCTCTCTCTAAAATTTTTTTGATAATTTTATCGTTTTGCAACAATTGAACATAAGTGCATCATCTATCTATATTGACGTTGGTGATTCTGATCAAGTCTATGAACATTGTAAAACAACTTTTTGGTATAAAGAAAGACTAAAAACATATTCAAAATATTGAAAGATTCAATATCATCGTTGTTGCGGATGAGGGAAAGTTGTTTTACCTAGAGAACCCGTTCCTCCTAATGATATCAAAGATTTGTTCAAAAACTCGCATATTAGATGTAGTTATAGCTATATGGTTAAACGAAATTAAGATTTTGTTTGATTCAAATACATATAGTTATAGTTGCAGTTAAGTTAAAATACGATAATAGTTTTAATAATTTTAGAGTGAATGTTTTTAAAAGAAAAAGAAAAAGAAAATATTTATGGAAAACTATGCAGCAAACGTGATACTCGTAGATCTGTTTTTGTAAATTTCATGTTATTTTGTTATCTGTCTAAACTCGTGGATTGAACTTGCTAAAAACGAATTTATGTGTAAAGTAAAATTTATTTTAATTTAAGTTAAAATTGTTTTATAAAGTAATAATAATTTATAAACATTAATAACTTGGATTCTACATTTATACAAGATGAAACTTAATATATACGATTGGTTTGTTGCCCACTTCGAAATATATACAATATTTTTCTCAAATTAAAATGATTTACAAATAAATAATTAGTTTCATAATGTTTTGTTTAGGGTCAAGATTTGGATGCCACATAAAATATCATTTCTTACAATTATTATAGCTACTAATTAATTGGATAGATGTCGTTTGTTTTTCATATTAAGCTCTTAATGATATCTAAATGTATTATCCAATAAGTGAAATAGTAAATAAGAGGTTTTGAATTTTTTTTTGAATAAGATCTTAATATCCCTTTTTTTCCTCTTATTTGATAAGCTATATTTTATATCTTAATACCTCTTAATACCCCTAATTAAAATTTATATTATGGCACCACATCGTAATGTTAGATATTGGCTTGGAGACTTTCGTCGTCAACGTGCAATGAGCAAAAATGAAAAGTTCAATCATGCTCATGCAAAACTTAGAAATGTTATTGAACGGGCGTATGGAGTCTTGAAAGCACGTTTCCCGATTTTGAAAAAGATGTCAACGTTCTCATTTGATACACAAACGGACGTTGTTATTGCATGCTTTGCGGTTCATAATTTTATACGAAAGTAATGTGTTAATGATGAGTTATTTTCTATGTCTGATCAAATAGAGATACAAGTCGAAAATGAAAATGAAACAAAAAATAATCAGAATCAAGAAATTCCAGTCACAAGGTAGTGCATCAGATCAACAATTAATGATAAACTTGCGTGAAGAGATTGTTGATAAGTTGATGCACAATGGAGAATGATTTACTTTAAATGATTTTGTCATGTTAGTTTATGGATTTTCATTTACCGTACTTTGTCAGTATTATTGTTAGAGTGTTATTGGTGAAGACGTTGTCTTTTGATCTAAGAACCTTTTGAATGTTTTTCTTACATTTAGTTATTTGTTAATTTTATTTTTCGTGCAATTTAGCTATTCCAGTAGCTTGAAAATATGATAAAAACAAGAAAAAAAAAAAGAAAAAAAAAAAGAATTAAGATATATATGAAAGTATATTTTTCAAACAATCTTAATGATTATGCTTTCAGATTTCAGACACAACCTCTTATCATTCAGAACTGGTTTTCAGATTCAGACTTAAATATTCAGAAAAAACAAAAGACCCCGTTTGACATTATCTTCTAATCCTATAAATTATTTAAACATTGAATATTTTAAAAAATAGACAAAATGTCCTTTTCCATAACAAAAATACTTAAAATTTAAAAATTAAATAACATGATTTTGATAATATATAATTTACCATAATAAAGCTAAGTACTTTTAATGTTATTTAATGAGAATAAATTAAAAATAATTCTACTTTCTAGTTTTAATATTTTGTTATTTTTATTTTATAACAAGATTTAAAACTATAAAAGTTGCTTAAGAATGAATTATACCAACCAACTAGTTTTGAATGATGTGATGTCACCAAAAGTAATGGAATATGGTGTCAAAATATGTTGCCAAACTAATCATATCTATTTTGACAATATAATTGGCAAAATACTTTGTATTATTGAAAAATGGTAAGTATATATCTAATTATATAACCCTATATTTAGGCCTAACGATGTGATTAAATACTTGAAAAAATGATTGGTCAGTATGAAGAGTCTTTGTGGTGTTTATAGAGAAATGGTAGCTTTGTTTGGTTGAATATAGTGATTTTCCCCTTTTAATGAATGTATTCTCGCTTTATAATTTGTACTTTGTGCCCGTTTTCTAGCTATCTGCTAGTCGGGTTGTCTCTTAATATTATTTGTCGTTTCCAACAAGAAAAAGTATAAAGAGAAATAAGCAGTGGAAATATATTTGTAATATTTTGTATGGATTAGACATGTTTAGTCTTATATAATTTAGGCATATCTATCGACGCTCTTTATTATTATTTATCATTATTCTTATTATTATTATTATTATTTTATTTCTCGAACATGATACAAAAGTACATTATTATATATAAATATAAATTATGACATGATATTGTAACCAATTTCAAAATTAATCATTTTCATTAGTAAAAATATAACATGAAACTAGTTTCAACGTTATTTTTCAATAAACAAAATCAAGTTTGGCAAGCGGCGGTTTGGAGCGTGACTTATATTATTTGGAGCACAAGAAACAAGGTAATATACGAGAACTTGAAGACTAGTCGTTTTTATAACATTATTTGGATCAAACATCGGGCAAAAAATCATCGTGTTTCTTGAGAAAATAGATGCTTAACCCCGGAGGTAGGTTGGTAACCCGAAGACTATACGTAGATTAGTAAAATATTTTTTCAAGTTTCATGTAGTCTTTTTAAATTGGTGGTGTCATTTTTCTCTCTTGATGCTATGGTGTTCCTACTATCCCATTACTTATTTTTTTATTCTTTATTTCTTATAGAGTTTTATAAAAGTATTGAGACATGTAATCTCTTGTTATATATAGGGTGAGTTTCCGTTACACTTTATACTTAAAATACATATCATATGAACACTTCAAAATCAATTAAAAATTTAATTTAAAAATAGTAAAAAAAATATTTTTTTCAAAAATATTTGGGATAATCAACCTAAAATAACATTTAGAATCATTTTATAAAATAAAAAAATTTATGAATTTTAAATTAATTTTATAGTGTTTTCACCGATATGTATTTCGTTGTAATTCATAAGAACTTGCTAATTGCATTTATAAAGGGCTAATCTTCCATGCAAAAAAACCGCACCATATAGTTAACTAAATATGTTTATTTTAATATTATTGACTTTCTCACTTAAACATGAATTTTTCCTCCTTATAGCATATAACTTTTATGCATCTAATTGTTACGATTTCCCGTTCTAAAAAAAATTTAAAAATTTTAAAAGACTTAATTACATAAATTGTTCTTATGGATTTTCTAAAATTACGGATTTCGTCCATAAATTTAAAACTTTGCATAAACCGCCCACTTTTTGAAACTAATTAAGAATTGCGTCCCTAAAATGGATGTCCGTCAAAATTTTCCGTTAAAATCATTGTGAACTAATTAGACACTCGGTCCCTAAAATGGAAGTTCGTTAGAAATTATGGACGAAAAACGTAATTAGTTTCCAAAAATAGACGATTTATGCAACGTTTTAAACTTAGTAACAAGATCCGTAATTTGAAGTAAATCATATAAACAATTTATGTAATTAACTCAAAATTGGCTAAAATAAAATGGGTTTGTTTTCATTAAGATGTGATGACTTGTTATCTCAAACAATGACATTGGCAATATGTATTTATGTCGGCAAAACATAATTGGTTGACACATATATATGTATCGATAATGATCTCTTTTGTTTGAATTTACCATATAGTGATGAAAACAATTGGCCCCTACAATCAAATAAGTATTTATTAAGGGCATAAATTAAATTGACCCATACAATATAAAAGTTTGAAACAAATGACAATTTTTCAAACTACCCAAGATAACGAAAGTATAATGTTCAATCTAAGCTATATGTTCAATCCTGATTTTGATTACCTTCACATAAGAAAAACGAGAAGAGATAAGTATCCACTAACTACTGTAGACAAGATCGGTCTTATGATTTCACTTGTCTGGTTAAAAAAATAATCAGAATAATGTATATAATGTATGTATCTAATAACGTATGTAAAGTATCTTTTATATTGTATATGGTCTCCCATTATACAAAATTTATCTTTTATAATTTCCATTTTTCTTTTATACTTTTGATATTTGATAGACTGTCGGGGTGTTTAATTTCTTATTACACTTCATAAGATTATATAAATTTTGAACAATTAATAAGCTAATTTCTTTGATTTTATGAGTTTATCGAGTTGAGTCTATAGCCTATAAGGTAATATGGTCAACTTGGTAACTTTAATTATAAGTAACTAACTAATTTATTTCTCGCGTATACGGTTTATCAAGAAAAATATAAGTATAATTTATATAACCTGAGTAAACATCTAGGCAGATAATTATATCGAGACAAATAGAAGTATAGAACCTGATTAAACTTAAATAGTTTCACGATATGATTTATTAGTTTTTTGTTAGCCTAGTATGGTTGTATGTATAAATACATTATGTGTCTTTTTCATGTCACCATTCATTTTTCTTATTTGCTATAGTTTTTTCATACTCGTGCAATATATAATCCGTTTATTGTTAAACAAAAATAAAAATATAAAATGTGTCTCTTTTTATATGTCAACATTATTTTTTTTCTTTCTTACGGTTTTAAGTTGTTATCTTTTCTTACAAAAGAAAAAGAAAAAAAGAAAAAAAAAAACAATACATAATGTGTCTCCTTTTTTATGTCACCATTCTCTTTTCTTATTTGGTGCAGTTTTTCCATACTCGTGCAATATATAATCCGTTTATTGTTAAAAACAAAAAATAGAAGATGTCTTTTTTTGTAAGTCAACATTAATCTTTTTCTTTCTTACGGTTATAGGTTGTTATTTTCTCTTACAAAAAAAGAAAAAGAAAAAAAGGATTTTTTTTTTTTTAATTATAAAGGTTTAATATGTAAAAGTATATATAAGATATAAAATAATGGTCTCAAACTATGTTTTTTAATAAATAATAAAGTTGAATGGTTATATTTGTATTTAAATGGAGGGGCTAAAACAAAAATAGCTAATAATGATGTCATATGACATCATCATTTTAATCTGGGGGTGTAAAATTAATCTTAAAAGTCATCTAATGGCCAATATTTGTAATAGAACTTTTGATGCACCTCTTTTAGTATATACTAGATTATTGTCCCGCAATAATGCGAAAAAAAATAAAAATTGAATCGTAAATTTTATGTTTATGTAGATTTTAATTTATTATGAAAAAAATAATGTTATATGTATAATAATATATATAGTTTACGTTTATACCCATGTTGTTTATAGTAATAACATATATACTCTATGTTTATACACATGTTTTGATATTTTGTATTAGGAAATTTTAGAATAATAATAAGTTAAATCATAGTCCAAATTGTACGATTCCAAAGTAAATTATAGCAATCTGATCTAACGGTTGTCATCAAAGAAGTTAACTCATTTAAGAGTCCTTAATTCTCCATGTGGCATTTAAGACCCATCTTTTATTATATATTAAAAATTAAATATTATAGATAGATTATAGATAGATTTAGGTTGTTATCTTTTCTTACAAAATTAAAAAGAAAAAAAGAAAAAAAACCAATACATAATTTGCCTCCTCTTTTATGTCACAATTCCTTTTTCTTATTTTATATAGCTTTTTCATATTTGTGCAATATATAATCCGTTTATTATTAAAAATAAAAATATAAAAGATGTCTCTTTGGATATATCAACACCAATTTTTTTTTTCCTTACTTATAAGAGGGTCTTTGCAACTATTTCATAACATGGGAATCATAGGATAGTATCTTTGTTTCTAAACAAAGTGTAAACATGATGACATTAATTTTATAGATTGGCAAAATAGTCAACTCAAAACATATACTACCTGGCTAAATATAGATATTCCAAAATAGATAAAACCTTTGAAAACAAATAAAGTAAACATTGTTCAAAAAATAAATAAATAAAGTAGTAAACAATGGACTATAGAAGTGGTTTTGTTCTTGGATTGGGGCATTTTCCTTAATAAGAAATGTTTGGTATATATAAATATCATAGAAATAATATATTATAAATTTATTTAAAATTTGATATATGAATACGATAGTTAATCTCGTTTCATAGATCGATCTTATTGTCATATGTAACACTCTTACGGTAAAAGTACTATTAGGTTTATTGTTTAGGAATGTTGTATTAACAAATATTTTTAACTAACTCGTTTTGTTATTATTGATCTTTAAACTTGAAAAAAAGAAAACTATAACCCTAAGTTAACGAGGTACATAGGTTTTATATTAATAAATAACCTAATGTATTAATGAAAATCATCTTTATATTAATGAAAATACACCATAACGATGACCCATAGACTACTCTTATCAATATTTTTAAAATCATGTTTAAATTATTTGTTTTTCTTAAATCAAAAAGGATGTAAAAGATGTGTAAATTAGCGAAGCCACAAATATAGGTGTACAAAAAACTTCAAAATATTAAGTCAAATTGTTCGATATGGTCTTGAAAAATCCAAAACCCGAAAAATTAAAAGTTTGATTTAAACTAAGACTAAGACCGCTAGTTAGCGACACCTTTTCCGGTGTCACCAGAGTTTAAACCACACACGAAAAACACATTTATCCATTACTAATTTTCAACAAAATTCAATCATCGGGATTCATTAAAATTTGTGTGACATATTACTGATGTCAGAGGATTAATCAACTTTTAGTTAATTTGATGTTTGTTCATATGATACTGAGTTGCTAAAAACTAACCGAGATAGTTAGCTAACTATTATGAATAGTCTAAACCGGGTCGAACGAAATCGTCAAATAGACAACAAAAGAGTGAAAACTTATCCAAGAGCGAAAGGGACTATTCATGAAACTTTTTCAAAATCAATTACAAATATAAATAAAATATGAACACTCGTTATGCACCCCCACTCCGGCTACCCCAACCACCTTCGCCGTCACCGGCGTTCAAAAACCACACACACACCAAACACACACATATATTCATCTTAAGTTAGAATATTTAGTAAATTGAGTGGGTCCCATTTGTGCCGGAAAATATCAGGTACAACTACCACACATAACTATCAACTTTATCTTTTTAGGGTTTAAAATTTGAAAATTTTATTTGCTTAATTTACAATTTATTTATTTATTTATTTTGCAGTGGAAAAATGAGTTTTCAGATCCTGAAGAATATGTTTCAGGTTTGTAGAATCTTACATTATTCTCAAATTATTATAATTATTATTGTTGTTATTTATTGTACTTTTTATTCTTTAATATAGTTATTAAAGATACTTTAATATAGTTATTAAAGATACCAAGGGTGTTTGTTTCGGCTTATGTAACTGGCGAGCTTATCAAATTTTTCATAAGCTCATTTTTTCCGGCTTATGAGCTTATTAAGTTGAGCTTATGACTTTAAATAAGCCATAAGCTCAACTTCATAAGCTCATAAGCCGGAAAAAATGGGCTTATGAGCTTATGAAAAATTACATAAGCTCAGAAGCCCGTTTAATAAGCCGAAACAAACACCCCCTAACTTTATAAATGAAAAGTGGAGTTTGCTATGGATAAGGAATTCAGACACGTATAATAATGTTGTATGTAAGAGTGGTTATCCATAAATGAAAGAGCGATTATTATTAATGTACAATAGAATTATGTGTTATGAAATTTTTGTTTAACAAAATCCATCAAAATTATAAAAAAAAATGGGGAAATTGGTAATTTTGACTTGAAGTTGAAAATGTTAGAAGATCAAACCCTAAATTATTTGAAGCATGATTGCAATTTAGTAATAATTTGGTCTTAATGTGGAGCTGGAAAGTCGTTTTTAATAAAAAAAATAAAGTTCGTTTAAAATAAACACGATACTAGGTGCTTAAGGGGTTTGTTTTGGCTTTTTTCGGGCGTTTGAGTTTATTTGTCTGGACTTATTTTTCATGAGTCATATTTTCCGAATTATAATGCCAAAAGCCAGAAAATTAGCTGGAAAAAATGGACATATGAAAATAAGCCGACGGAAATAAACTCATAAGCCCAAACATAAACAGTTAAACCACGCTTTAAGGGTTTGCTTTAGAATGTGGCTTAAAATGCTTATATACTGCAATGAGTCAAAACGGATTATGTAAAGAAGCTTCAAGTCACATGTTGCTTGTGAAGTTTGAGAATGAAAATGAAGATAAATTAACTTTTCATTTTCAGATGTCGTTTTCTGTTTTTCTTTTTCCCTCTGAGTAGTAGATATATAAATTAAAATAAACTAAATAAGTAGAATCCGTAGAAGGATTAGGACTAATATGATTTATTAAGCTTTCTGACCAATTTGCTTATAATAACCACTAACAAAGTATCAGTTATATAGTTCTAAGTATAATCATAATTTTATCTAAATAGGGACAGCAGGGAAATGTTGCGGAACTTGATTGTGAGTTATTCTACATGCAATCCCATGGAAGAAAAGTGGCTAGAATTCACTTGCACGATTGGCTTATTTTGCTCCTTCTCGTCATCATTGAGATTGGCCTGAATGTCATACATCCGTTTTATCGCTTTGTTGGCAAGAACATGATGACTGACCTTAAATATCCATTGAAGGAAAACACCATTCCCTTGTGGGCCGTACCCGTAAGTTTTTTTTTTCTTTCTTTCCGTATTTACTTTATAAATCAATAATTGACCGATTGTTTTTACAGCTTTACGCGGTGTTACTGCCTATTGTTGTTTTTCTCTTCATCTATTTCAAGAGGCGAGATGTATACGATCTGCACCATGCAGTTTTAGGTAACCGTTTTAATTTATATTTTTGAAATTTGACTTGAATACATTTGTGAATTATGACACGAATTTCCATTGCTCAATGTTTTTGTAGGTCTCTTATTTTCCGTTCTTATTACCGGTGTGCTGACTGATGCTATAAAAGATGCCACTGGAAGACCTAGACCTGATTTCTTTTGGCGTTGCTTTCCCGATGGAGTTGATGTATGTAACGTGTTCTCATTGTTCTCTCGTGTATAAAGATATTTTTCCATTGTTACCCTGATTTTTATACGTGACAATTTCGAACCATTTACTCATCAATGGGTCGATTAGGGTTTTGTTTTATCGCTAAGGGGTAAAAAAAAGCTAATATGAAAATAAGGCAAATAGGTCGAAAATCACCCCATCGTGTATCTTGATAAAACTCCTTTTGTATTCAAAAACTATTATTTTGAAATTATATAAATATTTGTTATAATATTTGATACCCTGATTAATTTTTTTTAATTGAGAAAAGTCTTAGCATGTTTCTTGGTATAATTGGGCAGAATTATGATCGTTTGGGCAATGTTATATGTACCGGTAATAGTAATGATATACGAGAAGGTCACAAAAGCTTCCCAAGTGGTCATTCTTCATGTAAGATTCTAGAATTGTTATATTATATGCATCAACGATGTAGTTTTAATTTTTGTATATTTTTATCCTTCCGTGATTTGAGGTAGAATGTTTATAATTTATAATATGAATTTCGCTTTTCCCTTAAAAAACGATGTAGTTTTATTTTTTGTTATTATATTTAATACTAATTAATATATATATATATATATATATATATATATATATATATATATATATATATATATATATATATTCTTTTATGATTTTATCGTACTGAAAGTTTGGAATGTTTTGCAGGGTCGTTTGCGGGCCTAGGGTTTTTGGCATTGTACATGGCTGGCAAAATCAAAGTATTTGATCGTCGGGGTCACGTGGCAAAATTGTGCATCATTTTCCTTCCACTCCTTATGGCATCTCTTGTGGCTGTTTCTCGAGTAGATGACTACTGGCACCATTGGCAAGATGTATTTGCTGGTGGTCTTTTAGGTTTGTTATGATATATACCAGCAGTTTTAACTTAGTTACATGTGAACGGGTCGTTTTTAGGTAGTGTTTTATCCCAAACGGGTCAAATAAAAAAAATTGGCGAAAAGAGTAACATGTTGAACGGGTCGGATATGTTAAAACTCACCCAAAGTCTACTTGTTTTTTTTTAATTAAAAAAACTCCGACAGAAAAAGTAGTTGCGGGTCAACCTGTTCCACTCTGTATTCAATCTTACTAAAATCCACCTTTTTCAACCCGAATACGCTTTGACTTATATCCCACCCGTCAATCCTGTGACCTTTATTTATGAGTTTTGCTAAATCGTTTAGACTTGCATATGCTTATAAGTTATAGATCTGTCGTTCTGTTACAGGTCTCACTGTTGCAACATTTTGCTATCTACAGTTTTTCCCAGCCCCATATCACACTGAAGGTAGTTTTTTTACGTATCCATGTAATAAGATCCATATGTTTAATTCTTCCTTTAGTAACATTAATTTTTTGCTTTCAGGGTGGGGTCCATATGCTTATTTCCGTGCTCTTGAAGAAACACGTTCTAATAGAAGGGTGGATAATGCTGTGGGGGTTCCAGATTCAAACCAACAATCCGGGCAGAACCACCACGGAATTGGGCTGGTTTCTTCTCTTGACCAACCTTTTCAAACTGATGTAGAATCCGGAAAATTCTGAAACTTATTACCTGGAAATCTGATAATGTTTAGATACTATTTTCCTGGATCTGAGTTCTTGTGTATGAAGTTTACTTGATACCTGTAGAGGAAAAATCTGAAAGAACGGTAAATATTTTAGATCCTGGTTGTGTGTTTATCGGTATGAAAAAGGTTGTAAACCATTTTCTGATTGTTTTCGTGACATGAGTTTATGACTTTCTGATCAAGCTTAGTATGATTTTCGTCATGAAAAGTAAGGAAAAAAGTTACATTGCACTTTTCGTACCATATATTTCGCTTTTTCTCAAACGATGAAGTTGTCTGAATGTATACAATGTGATAGCAAGTCAAGAGTCATGCATTCAACAAGATGAGTGTCAAGTATCGTCTTCCTATTCCTCGTATTGATGATTTGTTAGACAAAATGTCAGGAAAAAAGTTGCTTTGGGTGTCATCATATTCGAATAAAGCTTTTTGAGAAGTAACCCTTTTATTTTTGTTACCGATTCGTGTCATTCAACATGTCATGTAACTTGCATGATAAAAAGAAAGATGATATCATTCTCCAAACAAACTTAACAATCGTAAAAGATTTCACATCATGAACAACTTTGTTTTGTAATGTCCAGCAACCTATATGTATATGTGTATCGTGTTTCCCGTATATACACACATCAATCCTACGTAAAAAAAACCCCGCAATAATCAGCATACATTTGTCGAAAAGTCAAATATTCATCCAAAAGTTGCATGATATTGTTGACGATCGATATACGCTTAGCTTCGTTATAAGTTATACTTCAATTGAAAAAATAATAACACATATATCTATGTCGATCGTCAACAATATTATGCAACCTTTGGATGAGCAATCGACTTCTTATCACTCATATCTTGATATTTGATATTTACATAGGTTTTTCTCGTGTATATAGTAATATGTAAAATGATATTTGTTCCTAACTTTTATGTCTTATTATCATCCTAACTATAAAGATAATATGACAAGTGGATAAATTAATGAATTAGATTATGAAAGAGTTACTAGAATGACTTGTTTTGTGTTGTTAGAAGGAATTACGAGTGTTTGTTTGGATGGATCAGTTTAATCCGATCCAAATAGATGAATCCGATTGAATTTCGGTTCCTAAAATATGAATTCAAACCATCCAAACAAATTTAAGATCCGAACCGAACCAAACTAAATTACTATTTGGTTGGATCGGTTTTTAAAATTCGGTTTTCTCTTATTATATAAATGTATATCCCAATAATTATAACGACACTTTTGTGCATAAGTCTCATAAAAGTGTTCTTAAAATAGGAGGAAAAGTTGAGATTGTTGTTAAAGGTCACTAATTCGTTAATACATAATAAGAAAACTATTAATATTATAGGTATGGAATGATTATAATTGTACAAATAAGAAAATTAAATTGTTATTCGGTTCTTTTGGACAATTGTTTTTTTTAATATGAACCAAAAACCAATCCAATATCCAAAATACTAATTCGGTTTTGGTTCAATCCGATCAAAAAATCCAAAAAACCAAACCCTATAGATCAATCCAAATTGTCCAAATGAACAATTCGGTTTTATCCAAATAGTGAACACCCCTAAAAAGGATGAGTAGAAATAAAAAGTAGAATATAATATTACTTATGTACATATGATTTATCTCCTTTATATTTTTCACAAAACCGGTTAATAGAATATCTAGTAATGTTGTATATCATTTTACCATGTGTTACTCTTATCATAATTCACAATCATCAATAAACCAAAAATTTGATTACATGTTAATCAACACCTTAAGTCTTAATCTTAATACAATCCAACGAATAACATTTCTTAATCGAATCAAACTGATACTCAATCGTTCTAAACCCCTAGTATATAAACGAATCCGTATTATCGGGTATCAAAACTTTTACAAAACTCAAATTCAATCAGAATATATAGAGTTATAAACAAATCTCTCTATTACCAAACCCTAGTAAAACTTGTAGTTTCAAGTGATAAAATAATAACATTTATCGATGTCGATCATCAACAATATCATGCAACTTTTGGACGAGTAATTGACTTCTTGTCACTCGTATGTTGTTACTCCATGCTTACATAGGTTTGACTCGTGTATATACCGCGAACATGGAAAATGACATTTGTTTCTAAGTTGTATCTTGTTATCGCCATAACTACAAGATCATGACAAGTAAAGTTTAAGGAATTAGATTATGATATATATGTTACGTTTACATTTGACCTAAACTCGTCATCATTTTATTGATGTCTTAGTTACATTAGTCCTTAATCAACCAAAAATCGAATATATTGTTAATCAGCACCTAACATCCTAATCTTAATACAATCAAACATATCACATTTGTAAATCAAATAAAACTCATACTCAATTATCGTAAACCTTTAATACTCGGTCAATATTATCGATTATCAACGTTTTAACAAAACTCAAATTCAATTAAAAGCATATCTCTATCACCAATAACCAAACCCTAATAAACAAACCTACAAAAAAAAACTCCATTTCCTACAAACCCTAAATTTCCAAATTCCCAAAACCTAACCCTAATCCAATCCAATCCAATCCATGGCAATTGAAAGAGGAAAGGATTCACCATTACTCCAATCATCATCACCACCACCATCAGCACTCATTCCTCTCTCCAACGGTACCGGAAATGGCCTAGCTCCGGCGAACGCTAACTACCGGCTCCGATTGAACCCTAATCAAGACCACCGGGCTGATAACTATGACGATTTAGGTATTGAATTCACTCCATTACTTTTCACCTCGCTAGAACGATACATGCCGCCGAATTTGCTGAATGTTAGTCGAGAAACGAAGTATAAGTACATGCGAGATATTTTGCGTCGGTATTCGACTGAAACAGAGCGTACGAGAGTAAGCATTTTTATAATTTTACTATTATTGTAAACTATACGTACAGATTTATGTATCTATTGCTGCTCTGTATATTATTGTAATTATACGTTCAAATTGATGTATCTATTGTTGCTCTGTATGTATTATGATTATACGTACAGATTTATGTATCTATTGCTGCTCTGTATATTATTGTAATTATACGTTTATTGATGTATCTATTGTTGCTCTGTATGTATTGTGATTATACGTACAGATTTATGAATCTATTGTTGACTTGTTGTTCTGCATTGCTTGTAGTAGATTTGAATTATGTATATAATAAAAATTGTTATATAATTTGATTGCAATTTGATTTTTTTTTTTTTTGTAAATTACTTATGAACTAGTAAAGTAATTAGGTATCTGGTTATTTTTGGCATTTTATGTGTGTGGAATGTGGATATAATTGATTTTTATGATTTGTTTCATTTTTTTTTTTAATTTTTTTTATATATATATTCTTACCTTTTTTGGATTTTTTTTTTAGTTTTGATTATTTTTGAAGGATTCTACGTCATTTAGACGAATAACTTACTATGAGCAATGTATTTGTTGTAGTTACATATATATATATATATATATAACCTTTATTGTTTATTTTCGTTTTGTTCGTGAGTTTGAAATGAGTATTGACTGTATATGAGACTCGAGAGCGTGGAAGTCATGCTGTTAGGTGCACACATGTATTCAGAACGAAGAAACATTGAGATATCTTAAATGATTAGAAGTAATAATGAATTATATCTTATGATAATCTTGTATTTTAGAGCGATTCAGTACATTTGGATTAATGGTTAGTGTTTGACTGCAATAGTTCGATAATGACTCTTTGAGCCGGTAAATGTCCCCAACAAGATTCGAACTTGGTACCTCCCACCTTTGGTGTGAGTTTTATCCAATTTCAAATTGCCACTTTGGCAACTCCATAGTTTCTAACTTTCTATAGCAAAATATGACTTTGTTACGATCATTCGTTTTTTATGAAATTTTATAGTAATTCTGTCAATTGTATGCTTCTAGTGTGTGAAAACAAGCTTATGCATCATACATTTGATAATAGATATATAATTACCTCATGCTGCTTAAAAGCTGGTTTGAAATTAAGCAAATGACAGTTGAGAGAAGACATAAAAGTTTCTATTGATATTTGTTTTTTTTGTTAAGTTTGAAACTAAATGTTTTCATATTTCTAATAATTTATTTTCGTTTTATTAAAACAGGAGCAGAGGCACAGGGAATACCGCCAAAAAATTGTATCTAATTATCAGGTAAATTTCAACAATATTTAAAACCACTCCTTTAATTTCCTTTTAATATTTATATATCTTTTTGTTACTTCTCAGCCTTTGTACAGAGAACTTTATACAATGAATCCCTCAATGTTTTTCGTCCCATCATTTTTAAAGGCATTTAATGCCAATGATAAGAACAGAGACGAAAGTATTCGAAGCATAATGTCTGAACCCTCTCCAGGAGTGTATACATGTGATATGCTGCAGCCACGTTTCTGTGAAATGTTGTTAAGCGAGGTATTAACTCCCATTATATTCTCGTTTTGTCATCGGGTAGTTTAGTTTTTATGTTTTCTTATCAGGTTCTGATTGCTTAGGTAGAAAATTTCGAAAAATGGGTCCACGAAACAAAATTCAGAATCATGCGTCCAAATACAATGAACAAGTTTGGTGCTGTTCTTGATGATTTTGGCATGGAAGGCACACTTGATAAGCTGATGGAAGACTTTATTCGCCATATCTCAAAAAGTAAGTTCTACTTAAAATCTACGTTTATATAAGTGAGCAAACTCAAGTTGAAGCAAATAACGTATTCACAACCGAATTCTCACGATTGATCACGAGTTTACTAAATTCTTGCGTTTTATTACAAAAGTACTTAATTTTCAACAATTCTCCCATTCTTATGTTTTATCAAGAAATTTTGATAAATTTCTCAGGCATTTAAAAAAAATACCCTAATTAAGTAACTAGAAACTGAACCGATATTTTTGGATGTCGAGTTTTCGGGGTTGACCTGAATACCGAACACCCCTACACCTTATGGGTATAACTAAAAGAGGTTTCACCATAAGATTTTTTCTCGATTTTTTTTTTTTTTACAAATCAAGTTCGACCTAAATGAAAATTTCATCCTGCAACTATGAACCCTACATACCTCATCTCTCTTATTTATTTAGTTTATAATTTGTGCAGTTTTCTTCCCTGATGTTGGAGGATATTCTCTTGATTCCCATCATGGATTTGTCGTCGAGTATGGAGTCGATAGAGATCTTGAACTTGGTATGTATTAAATTCAATTTTTTTTTTCTTCATATTTTGAATTACATTCACCTGTTTGACAGCATTTTATTTGATTTTTATCATTTGTATATCTCGTTTTCTAGGTTTCCATGTGGATGACTCCGAAGTAACTTTGAATGTATGTTTGGGCAAACAGTTCGTTGGTGGGGAGTTGTTTTTCAAAGGTATACGATGTGAGAAACATGTTAATGGTGAAACATATCCCGAGGTATATAAACATCTTTTCTTTTTCATGTATATTGTTAGATAATATCTATATTTTTAAAATTTTAACGTTAACAGGAATGTTTTGATTACACTCACTCACCTGGACGTGCAATTATTCACCGTGGTCGTCATCGACATGGTGCAAGAGCAACCACATCTGGGAATAGAATTAATTTACTGTTATGGTGTCGAAGGTACACATGCATTTTCAGTTTCAGAATATTTTATATTTAGTATTTGAGTCCCGTACATCTTGCTGAAATTTGCGACTTTTATATTGCAGTTCTGTATTTAGAGAGCATAAAAAACATAAAAAGGAATTTATTAACTTTTGCGGAGAGTGCAAAAGGGAAAAGAAAGGAAGACTTCTTCACTCCATGGCTGCATGGAAAAAGGTATTAACGATTAATCATGTCAGCTTGTCATGTTTGTTGTATGTTTCCTTTTAAAAGATTTTTTAGAAATTAATGGTTCGTTTTTTTTATATGTTTGTTAACAGGATTTGCTAATAAGCGAAGGAGATGCCGCTGCTTCTTGAATCTTCATTAGAAAATTACAACTCTGGTTTGTTTTCACCATGTTGTGATATCTTTGTAAATTCAGGTTTTCAATCTGTAGGACCACATTTCTGATTCAGAATTTGATGAAATGTTGTTTGTTTTTCGTTAAGATCATGTTTTGAATCAGTACATGCTTAAAGTTTAAACGTTGTAACTTTGGTTGATTAATCGATCAGAAGTTCAGAACCATATTAGGTTTGGTTCTTTATTCTTGATATTTCATGAGAACGGTCGACTTTATTCAGATCATGGCTGTATTGACATAGAAAATTAGTCAGAATACTTTCTTGCTGGCAGTAAAGTCATGATATTCAATTTTTAAACTGAACAAAAAACAATTGATGGAGAATGTTGATGTCAATTTACCTCAATCCCTATTGACGGTATTAGCTCGTTCGATCGAACTTAGATTGTCCTTAAGTTTAGTTGAAAATTTGTATAACTTAGATTGTCCTTAAGTTTAGTTGAACATTTGTATAAAAATACGTAATTTGTCGTGTTTGATTAAACTCAATAACACACACGTACTGCACTTTAAAATTTAACAAGAAGAGGGTTATTTGTCTAAAATTTTATGTACTTTTTCATATGTCCTTCAAAGTCATTAAAACCTTAAATTGTGTACCTAGTAAGTCAAAAACGACATCGTTACTAACCCTAGTAATTTATAGGGCATTCTCGGTGGTTATTTGAACTGATACCGACATATTTAGGTTTTATCAACTCAACGCCACATCAATATACATTAAACTAACTGAAAACTGAATGACTATCGCCAAGAATTATCCATCACTTAAATATTTTTTGACCCACTCATTATTACTTTAAACATAATTCACACATACAAAAATTGATAACCACATAATCCATCACCCTTGTCACTTAAATTCATTGAAAAACCGACGCAACAAATGACCATTTGGTGCCAATGGCGTCATTTCAACCAACTCGGTTAGTGTTTAAACCGATGTGAGTCTTAGGTTTCTTACCAAAACGACATCGTTCGGCTACTCACTGGGGTATGTTTGGAGTAAATACTTGGCGCTGGAGGTTAACTTTATGGTCGGGGCTAAAGCTTAAATATAAAAATGAAAAACATGTTTGGTAACGTAGCTAGAGTTTGAGCTTATATGTGTAAAAAGACATAAAATTGTATAAAATATATAAGTTAAAATTAAAATAAACAGTATTTATGTCACTTTGTCCATCATAAGCTCAAACCTCTTTCGTAAACTATTTCAAGTGACTTATGATTTTGGGGATTATCAGAACTTATATTTTAAGAAGCTCGTCAAACCAAACAAAACTTATGAGAAACTTATAGAAAACAATAAGTTTAAGCCATGATAAGTCCGTGTGCCAAACATATAATAAAAGGGTATTTGTTTCAGCTTATATAACGGATTAATGAGTTAATGTAATTTTTGATAAACTCATAAACTAATTTTATCAATTTACAAAAATTTAAAAATAATGTACGACGTAAGATCTTTTGGATTATCATTTATTTTTACGCGATGATCAATTTTTAAAAAAAATAATTTATGTACATCAAAATTTTGATGATTTTATTGGTACACATCAAATTAATACATTTACAATAAAAAAAAGAGAAAATCACAAAAATAATGCCATTTTTCTCGTGCCATTTTTTTTTCGCGAGATTGAAAATAATATAAATGACTGGTCATAAATTGACCACGTCCTCGCGACTTTTTTGGTCATCGCGACATTTTTCTTGCGCCAATTTATGACTAATCATTTATATTATTTTTCAATCTCGCGACGAAAAAAATGGCGCGAGAAAAATGGCGCGAATTAGATGATTATTTTGGTATTTTTTAATTATTAAGTGATTATTTTTGTGATTTTCTGTAAAAAAAAAAAAAAACAATGAATTTAATACATTATTCTGTTACCCTAACTATAATATTTCAGCCTCTACTTGCTTTTGAGCTTAGTCAAGCTGCCACAAATCATAAACCCTAAATTGACAGCCATGAAGCTATTCTCCGGCGACGGCGGCGGCTCCGATTCCGACTCCGACTCCGGAGACCTCTCCAAAATCGAAATCAACGAAGAATTCGCTCGCCGTTTCGAACACAACAAAAAACGCGAAGATTTACAGCGATTCGAGGAGCTAAAAAAGCAAGGCGTAATCAGCGATGAAAACGACGATTCCGAAGATTCATCCGAAGACGATGAAGACGATATCGGTAATTATTCACTAGAGGATGATTTGAAGTTTTTTGATAATTTGATTAAAATTAGAAAAAATGATCCTTCGTTAAAAAATGCTAAATTATCCGATTCCGATAACGATAATGATAATGATGATGCTAATGATACTGAAGAGGCTAATGGTGAGGTTAAGAAAAGGAAAAGGAAACCGAAATATTTAAAAGATGTGAATGCGGAACTCGCACTCGAAAAAGGAGCGGAGTTTGATGATGAAGATGAAGAAATGGAAATTAGGAATAAAACTAGGAAGAAAAGTTATGTAGAGGAACTAGAAATGACTAGGAAGGAGTTTTTGGACGCGGTTGATGGAATTGGAGATGACGAAGGCGAGATATTTAAAGAGAAGGAGGATGAAGTTAATGACGGTAAAGACGAGGTTAAGATTGAGTTAGATAATAAGTTAAATGAGTATTTTGAGGTTGAGGATGAGGATGAGAATGAGAAGTTTTTAAAGGATTTTTTTAAGAAGAGAATGTGGTTGGAGGAAGAGAAAGACGGAAGTAAAAAGTATGATATTGATGTAGTAGATGAAATTGATGTTTCGGAGGATGAAGAGGAGATATATAAGCAAGAGGATTATGAACGGGGGTTTAATTTTAGGTATCAGGAAAATAGAGATGATAGAGTGGAAGGGCATTCACGTAAGATTGTGGATTCCGTTAGGAAGGTGGATAATGCTAGGAAGATACAAAGGAAGAATAAGGAGGAAAGAATGGCGCAGGCGGAGTTTGATAGGAAGGAGGAGTTGAAACGTTTGAAGAATTTGAAGAAGAAGGAGATGAATGAGAAGATTAGGAAGATTAGGGAAATTGCGGGGTTTGGGGAGAAGGATGTTTGTGTGTTGGATGAACGTGATCTAGAGGAGGATTTTGATCCGGAAGAGTATGATAGGAAGATGAAGAAAGCTTTTGATGATGAGTTTTATGAAGCGGAGGATGTGGATCCGAAGTTTGGTAGTGATGATGATGATGAAGACGGTGAGTTGAAGAAACCGAATTTTGATGAGGAAGATGAGCTTCTTGGCCTTCCAAAAGGTTGGGATGGTGACGAGAATCGTGATGGGTTTTTGGCTATTAGAGAAAAAACCTTGAAAAAGAAAGAAAAAGTTTTGGAAGAAGGTGAAAAGAAAAAGAAGAAACGAAAAACTTCGGAATTAGAAGAAGAGGTGATTAAGAAGGAGTTAGAAGAGTATTATAAGTTAGATTACGAGGATACAATTGGGGACTTGAAGACGAGATTTAAGTACAGGCCTGTTAACAAGAACACTTATGGATTGAAAGCGAAAGATATTTTGATAGTTGACGATAAGGAGTTAAATCAATTAATTCCTTTGAAGAAAATTTCGACTTATAGGGAAGATGAGTTTATTGTTCCTCGTAATAAGATTAAAGAACAGAAACAGAAGATTAAGTCTCTTCTTAAAGGCGAGTCATCTGATGGTTCTAGACACGTTAGCAAGAAATCGAAATATGAAGTAGCCGGTGATGTGGAAACTGAAAAGCTTAAATCTGAGACAGAAAATGAAGAACAACAATCACTATCTAAGAGCAAAAAGAAGTCGAAACATGAAGCGGATGATGTGGAAACTGAAAAGCCAAAATCTGGGACAGAAAATGATGAAGCGAAATCACTATCTAAGAGCAGTAAGAAGTCGAAACTTGAAGTGGGTGATGCAGAAACTGAAAAGCCGAAATCTGAGACAGAAAATGAAGAGCAGAAACCGTTATCTAAGAAACAACGAAGAAAAATGCGGAATAAAGAGTATAAGCTGGGGCCTAATCGGCTGATGGCATATCAAAAAATGGAATCTAAGGGCGTTAAGAAGAAGAAAAACAAAGCCTAAATAACTGCATTATAAAAGGTACATATGTGAATTATTATAGCTTGCTCTATTTATGTTGCATGTTCATTATACTCGAACTCAAGCTTGACAAGATTTATAATCGATTCAGGCCGATTACACTGTTTACTTATAACCTCATAAAGTATATTACATTAAAGTTTAATTGGTGTTAAGTTTTTATAATCATATTAAAATATTAAATTCATTGCATACTAATACTAATTAAAAGATAGTTTTTAGTTAAGGAACCCGACCCATGTTAATGCCTATTTTCCAATGAAATACTTGCATCTTGATCGATAAGATTTCTGTTTTTGTAAATGTTTGTGACAGTTTGTAGTACGTGTAGGTTGTTAATGAATAATGACTCGTTTGTTAGTATTTTATTCATATAATCTGTTTTAAGGCTGACATACCATTTTTCTGGTAATTGATTTTTAGATGAAATTTCAGTATTAGTTTCGACTTTGTGAAGCTTTATAATCACAAACCAGTTTTATAGCTGCTTTTATATAATGCTTTACTTGGTAAAAGTCGGCTTTTATGCAGTTTGTACAATTCTTGTGGTAACAGTATTAACTCTGTTTCGTTTTATAATGCTGCAGTTTCAAGTTTGTGTCGAACCATAGGGTACTGAATAGCATTGTGAGAGTTTCTGGGAGCAATATGAAGATTTAGCGTTACGTTTTTTCACTTTTCAATGGACATGGTATCACATTTTTGGGTTAGTTTATTTGTGGACGAAATTTCATTATTAGCTATGTAACATGATACTTTGCATTTGTAATCAGGTTTGTGTTGTATTGAATAATTTATGAATTGGAGGGTTTTATAAAAACGTTTATCAAGTCTGTTTTCGTTGTTTGTTTTTTGGTTTTTATCTATGTTTCTGTAATTTGGTTTGGATTTGCGTTTACAATTTTTTTATCTGATTATTGCTTTTTCAAACCGAATATTATCATTTTGAGTGTTTGGATTATGGGTTTTGCAAAAACCCGACTAGCAGTGATAAGTCATTTGATGAAAATTACATGCTTAATTGGGTGACTGAAAAATCGAGCCTCTTAATCTGAATATTCTGAAACCTTATTCGGTTGAGTTGAACTATATTTGGTAGCTTATTTTAGGGCAAGTTATGGATAATCAGTTTGAAGTAATTTTGTAGATTAATTCGTTCTTGGTCATGTTAATTCGTATAAGTTATCTGATTATTGCGATATCAAGAAATAAACCAAAACAGCCTCTAAAAATGAAATTCTTAGGTGATAACGACAAATGGTTTCGTTTTTAATGTGAAAGTTGAAAAACTTTGGAGATTTGAAATACGTCAATGTCGCTTCCTCCAAATGACCAAACAATCCATTACCTATTTGTTAGAGCGTTTGCGTGCGCCATGACACTGCGTTAAGCATCCTTATGATGTCTGTGTTGCACCTCTAACGCCCGTTAAATGCAATTTTCTTTTTCTTTTTCTTCAAAACTGACGGTAACAATTTAAAAACAAAAATTCAACTTTTTTAAAAAAAACTAGCCGTTAGAATTTTTTTTTTTTTTTTTTTTTTTTTCAAACTCTTAAACCATTTATATAAATACCCAACTTTATCTACACAAATATACACCAAATCATCTTCTTATTTACTACAAATAAAAAAACACCACAAAAAATGTCGCAACGAAACGATTATTCGCTATCCGGTTCCAACTCACCTTCGTCCCCCCGTTTCAGAAGTTTTCGATCACAACCCGGTGGTTTCACTTCACCACCCAATAGAAACCCCAACATGCAACCTCCAACCCATCAACAAGCCAATGAATAAATGACAACAATTTCAATTTTGGCAATGACAACAATTTCAATTTTGGTAATGACAACAACAACAAGCGTCACAATCAACCCAATCACAATCATTCCAACCACCACAAACACAAAACCTTCCAACCGTCACAACCCTTCGAACCACCACAAGAAGAACCTATGAGCTCTCGTAAGAGAAGAGGTAAAGGTAAGCAAAAACAACCGGTTGTGGAAGTCGAAGCCCCACCACCTAAGACTCAGTGGTCACAAGCCCAAAAACGAGTTTGTCGGAAAATTGGGTGCATGTCTCCGAGTGGAGAAGAAAAGAAAACTCACAAAACGGACTAACTTTCTGATATCGTGTACTTGGTCATTTCAACAAAGGTTTGGTGGAACCATTCACAAAAAACCAACTTACGGGAAAATGGACGGTTATGAGCAAATCTTTACGGTCTTTCATAGCATGTCAAGACCGTGCAGAGCGAGATCGAGGAAGCGACGATGATGACAAAGCGGTTTACACGACGGCGTTAACGATGTATGAATCCGAAATCGTACGCCCATTTCGTCATCATAGTGCGCGGTAGATTTTGTATAAATCACCAAAGTTTATAAATCCTAAAGCCAGTGACGAAGCGGTAGACCTCGACGAAGACGGTAACAAAGAAGAACTGGAGCTCTTTGGTCATGATGAAATCCCAAGACCTTTAGGGAAACAACGAGCACCTAAAGTCGCAGTGTCCTCCTCGTCCTCTGATGTTTCTTCAAAGCGTGAAGAGTTTAACGACGACGTTGTCAAAGAATTTCGCGAGCTTAGGATCGCTAAAACAATAGAGATCCAAGACAAACGCCGTTTTCAGGAACTGAAATTTCTCCGTATGCCTACACATGATATGGAACCGGAAGATCGGGCGGAAGTCGAGAGGATTAAAGCCGAAATACGCGCCGAATTTGCGACGGAATGTAACATTTAGATTTAGGTAGAAATAAATAGTTTGTTTTTAATTATTGTAATCGTCTTTTTATTTTTAATATTAATCTAAGTTTATTTTATTGTTAATGTATTTTTATTATTTAATGTATTAAAAATTATATGAGTAAAAAGAAAAATAAAAAACTGATGGATCATAGAATTATGAGTTATGGTTGAGGGTATTTTTGGTGTTATGTTATTGGTTGAGTTATGTTGACGTGACCATAACACCGAGTATTTCGGTGTTATGACTACAAACGCTCTTAATATTTTCTTTTTTGAACTTCAAGGTTTATAGATTTTATATTCCGAGAATAGTTTGAGATTTAATTAGTGAAAAAATCTCGTAGCAAAATTTAAGTGAAACATACGAAGGACTAGATCACATGTAATGTTTCCAGAATGAATCAAGAAGCGTCCGGATTCAAACACATGGTCATTTTATAAGCCAAAACCCCCCGTTCCGATTATTAGTAAAAAGAAAAAACACTTTGTAACTCAAAATTAGTGGTGACTAAATCTTATTGAGAGTGTTTCTCTTCAATAATGTCGATTCCAAAGTTTCCTTGATTCATGCTCTTGAATTATATGTCAATGGTGTTTTGACTTTAATCGATTACGGAGTCAAAGGTTCAATGGTATTTTTGCTGGTGTTTAGGTTTCATCCATTATTATTTTAGTTGTCATGAGTCATTTTCTCTTACAAAATCATCTAATGTGGTTGTTTTTCGATATAAAGTGTCGCTTTTTTTCTCGAGAAAGATAAAATCACACAAATATACATTTTTCCTTGATAAAAGCTCATAACCTCAATAAAACAAGACACACATTACATGCACATCACGATATATCTCTTCATCCGTCTCAATTAAAGTGTCCGCATTATTATTCCACTTTATTTCAAAATAAATATCAATTTCCAATTTTAATCGATCAAATGTGGTTTTAGGGATATCACTAGGATAGAATGGGATAACGGAGGCCATAAACAATCGTTTAAATGATTTCTAATTTGAAAATAATGTAATGATTTTTTTAAAATTATTTGTATTTGCAAAGAAAACATTTATTTTTGGGATGGAAGTAGGGGTGGAAACGAGTCGAGTCGAACCCAAACTTGACCATGCTCTAGCTTTTATATGTAAAGCTCCAAATCGGCTAGTGAGACATATCCTAGGCTCGAGCTCGGCTCGGATTCGACTCGTTTAAGTAAAACATATATCATTTTATTAATATATAATTGGTTTATTTATACATAGAAACAAAAATAATTTATTATATTTATATAAACAAAAACTGTTTAAACTCGTTTAGACTAGCAGGTTAAGTGATATATAAAGTTTGGGCTCAAGCTCTTTTAATTAACGAGCTTTATGTTATGTCACAAGTAGTTCGACTCATTTAGACCTCTACAGAAAAAGTTGAATAATAATAATAATAAATAATAATATTATGAAAGGGTAATAAGATGGTCGTTTGGAAACATTGAAATGCCACCTACTACTAACTATAGGTATCAAAACAAAAGGAGGGTTGGTAATTCCGCACACCACCTTCGTCTTATATAATACTCCGCGGAGTCTTCGAGAAAAGAAAAACCTTTTTATAAACACACCAAATTTTCTCACAAATCGTAATCTGAAAATCTGTATATCAATGGCGTCTGCAAGTTTCGTAAAACTAAACGTACCATCGTCTCCGATCAGTCAAAGATCATTCAGTCAACGTTCTACGTCGTCACGCGCATCTCGTGTTTCCGTCATCCGTGCCGGATCTTACTCCGAAGAACTTATCAAAACCGCTGTAAATTCTCCTTTTTCATTTTCAATTCAGTTTTATTTTTTTTATTAAATTGATCTGATTAATCAAACTTATATATAGTCTAATTAAGGATCTGATTAATCAAAAACGGCGCCGCCAAATAATTATAATACTTCTTTTTGTTATCATAATAAACAGTAATAAGTGCATAAACGGTTACATAAGCTGAAAAATTTCATGTTTATGAAACATAAGCCAAAATGTCAATAAGCGCTCCTTGTTTCGGCTTATATAACCGTTTATGGGCTTATTACTATGTATTATGATATAATAAACAGTAATAAGCCCATAAATGGTTACATAAACCGGAAAATCCGGTCTTATGGAAATGTCAATAAGACATAAGCTCCTTATTTAAGTCCAAACAAACGCCCCCTTAGTTGACTTTATTATGCACTTGAAATGATTATATTTTATAAAATGATATTTATAAAAATTTAGAGCAACTATAACCAGTGGCGTAGCCAGGAATTCGTTTGTAGGTGGGCCAAAATAACTTATTGACACTAAAACGCGTTGAATAAAACTTAAATGACAGTTTAATGCGATAAGGTCGGTATATAGGTTTTTTCGTATCTTTTAGATTGTACAATACATAATGAAGCAATTGAAAAGATAAGTTAAGTTATTTTGGAGAATGGGTGGGCCGAAAGCCGAAAGTAACTGAATTACACTTTTAACACCATAATACTAAGGCATATACGCCTCCACACAACTCCCCCACTGACTATAACTATGTTGAATACAAGAAGATATTGTTTATGATATTTGTTATTAATATTAGAGCTTTTGTCTGTTAAATACTGTGGTTCAACGGATTTTGGAGATATTTATTACTCGTAAAATTTTGCGATTTATGAACTTCGATAGAGTGACATTTTTATATTATTGTTTATGACATGAAGCACTTTGAAAGTTAGTTGTTATGTGGCATATTTATTATTAGACGAACGTTGATATATATTTTTGTTATCGATTTGCTATATCTTTGAGTTTTATAATTTAAAGGGATAATGTATGTGGAGTCCACCAAATTTTCGAAAAACTCTCATAGTTGCCCCAATCTATCCTTACCCTATATTTGATAAGCGTCCTGTTTTTTTCCGGTGTTATAAGTTGCAATTTTGAACCTTTTCCTCATTTTCAATTCTGCAAGATTTTTAAAGATCTGAAATGAAACACTTTGTTTCCATACTGAATAAATATATTGTGCGTATTTTACAGTTTATGCTAATTGTTTTTTTTCTTGATGGATAGAAAACAATTGCATCACCTGGCCGTGGAATCCTTGCTATCGATGAGTCAAGTGCAACTGTCGGAAAGAGATTGGCGTCTATTGGATTAGACAACACTGAAGCCAATAGACAAGCCTATCGACAACTTTTGTTGACCACTCCCGGATTAGGTCAATATATCTCCGGTTCTATTCTATTTGAGGAGACTCTATTTCAGTCAACTACAGATGGAAGAACAATGGTTGACTGCTTACGTGAGCAGAACATCGTTCCTGGTATCAAAGTTGATAAGGTAGAACAAATAGTTTAGTTTAAATTCAAAAACACGTCTTTTAACTTTTTAAGTTTATTCTTACGTGTAAGTTATGTTTTACAGGGTTTGGTTCCACTTCCAGGTTCCAACAATGAATCTTGGTGCCAAGGGTTAGATGGGTTGGCTTCCAGATCTGCTGAGTATTACACTCAAGGAGCTCGTTTTGCCAAGTGGTGAGATATACATTAAAATTAAGAGCATTTCAACTATTATAAAAAAAATCGAAAAAAACTAAATAAAAGCCTAAACCTTAAAAATTAAGAGTATTTTAACGAGAAGTTTCGTGTAAATAATTTCGAAACCAAACTTCACATCACCTTGAATGTGACGGCTTTATTTATATTTTCATGTTATTTTGTAGGCGCACTGTTGTCAGCATTCCTTGTGGTCCTTCTGCTTTGGCCATCAAAGAAGCTGCATGGGGACTTGCACGTTACGCTTCTATCTCACAGGTTTGTTATTTCAGCGCGAAAGAATATTTTTCTTCTTTCTAAGAGTCGGAATTTTATTGATATAAACTAAATGAGTTGATTTGTAATGCATTAGGACAATGGTTTGGTGCCAATAGTGGAGCCCGAGATCCTTCTTGATGGGGACCACTCAATCGATACGACACTTGCAGTAGCCGAAAAAGTGTGGGCCGAGGTCTTCTATTACTTAGCACAAAACAACGTTATGTTTGAAGGAATTTTGCTAAAACCCAGTATGGTTACACCAGGAGCTGACCACAAAGAAAGAGCTGACCCTAAAACCGTTGCTAAATATACACTCACCATGCTCAAGAGGCGTGTCCCACCTTCAGTTCCCGGAATCATGGTATGTATAACATCCTTTTTTTTACTAATTGATAAAAACTTGGTTACTGTTTAATAATAGTTTTATTATTTAATCATGTTAAGTTTTTAAGTAATTTTTTTTGTTGGTTATGCAGTTTTTGTCTGGTGGACAATCGGAAATGGAAGCTACACTAAACCTACACGAAATGAACCAAAGCCCTAACCCATGGCACGTTTCTTTCTCATATGCACGTGCTCTTCAAAACTCAGTCCTGAAGGCATGGCAAGGAAAGCCCGAGAATGTCGAAGCCGGCCAGATGGCACTTTTGGCCCGTGCAAAAGCAAACTCATTGGCTCAACTCGGAAAGTACTCTGCTGAAGGAGAAAGTGAGGACGCTAAGAAAGGAATGTTTGTCAAGGGCTACACCTACTAAGGTGTTTCTATTTAGGTCGGTTTAATTTTTTTCGTTATGGAAGTTACGGGGACTCGATAAGTTGAGTTATTTCATACCCTTTTGTCTTCTGCTTGTAATTTTGGTTTTGGTTGAATAATTTGGTTTTCGAAGACGATGAGAATACTAAAGAATCTTAAAGATATGTCAAACGTTTGATACGGCTAGTTTTGCGGTTTTGTGTAATTTGTTGGGTTTCTTTTTGCGATTCTTGTATCTTTTGTTTTCAAAACTTTCTGGTAAAAAGAAAGCGGATTTGGCATCCTTTTTAACGAATTATACCAAATTAAACGAAGTTAAAAGCTAATGTCCTTGGATAAATTTATATCGATTCAAAGAAGTAAGCGCTCTCTAGTTCTAAACTAGAAGGGTAATCATATTCAAAGAGCATAAATTCTAGATAATTAGCGATCTAAAAATAACATATACTATGAGCACGGTGCCTCATCGAAACCAAGCTTTTCATTGATCTCATTAGAGTTTTCGTGGCCTAACGACAGGTAGAAATCCATTTCTCTTTCGATGATCCAAGTGTGTTCCGACTCCATGATTTCTTCCATCGCTTCAAGATCGATCCCGAGATCTTGAAAATCAACTTGTGCTTCAACTTTGTTGCTGTCACTTGATGCAATGTGGTTGTCTCTCTGTTCATCAACTTCAGAATCTTGCCCTTTTTCGATATCTATAAATTCAACACGAAAAAATATATCACTCTGTATTAAATCATATGCTAAAATGTCAAATATATATCGGTTACCTTTAACATTTTCTTTAATATCGAGTTTCGCCTTCTTAACATGTCCATGTTTTTCATTTTTCCTAAGTATCATTTTGTCGACAAGGTTAGCCAAGTTGACGACCTTTTCCTTGAACTCGTGCACTGAACTTTTCATTTGTTCTTCATAGTTCGATAGCCAAGTAATCTTATTTTTTTGTTCTTGTTGCATCATTTTCAATCGGTTCTTAAACATATCTACTTCTTTTGAAGAAAACGTCATGGTAGAACCCGTCACTTGTACAGGTTTGTCTCTCCTCTTGATATTCGCTAACAAATCAGATCTTCCTCCTCGAAACCATTCATTCGCGTATTCATGACGCTCCCAACTAACTTTTCTGAAACACTTCGCCACAAATAAAAAAAAATAGTTAGAAAAACAAGTAAAATGCGGTATTTCCAATTTGACACTTACATATATGTTGAGCTGCGAATTGAAGCTACTGAAATTCGTATGACAAAAATACCGGGGAAGAACATCAGTAGCGAACTTGTTAATGTCCCAAATGATGAAACTATCACGCGAAGGAAGGTTCCAAGATATAAGATGATCGATTTCTTTTTCCTCGACCATTTTGTAAAGTTTGTGCAAAAACGGAGGTGCAAGACTCTTAGTTCCACTCGAAACACCTAGACCATCGTGCATAGTAGTCGTCTTTTCCATCAAATTGTCAAGAGTCGTAAAAATATCAACATCATTACTGTCAGACACCTCCAATTGGTTGTAAACTGATTCAAGATCTTTCTCGATATCATCAAAATCAGTATTCATTTCAATGTCAACAAATTTTCTTTTTCGCTCAGCGCCATCAGAAAAGGTGGATACAAGTTTATGAGTTAAAGTCTCGGAGAGACTTTGGACACCGAATAGAGTTTTTTCTACATCATCTTTGAACCGTTGTATTCTGTTTTTGATTTGTTTTTGGTCTTGTCTAACTTTAACAAACATGTCTTTGATTTCGTTTGTGGAGACACAAAGCATTGTCGTATTGTTGATGATTTTAGATCGTTTGATTCTCCTTTTAACGTTTTTAAGCAAGTCTTGTTTCCCTTCTTGGAAATACTCGTGCTCAAACTCCAAACGATTCCATCCATTTTTCTTGAAACCCTTTAAAAAGTCGAATTTAAATAGTTAATATTCGGATCAATATCTTAATTCAGATGTTGCATAACATAAGCGGAAATGATTAAGAAAAGAAAGACTAACGTAATGATTAAGTTGATAAACAAAGCTATCAAAACGACTGGATTTGAAGTAGCAAGGGAGAATTTCTGATTTGAATCGACGTTCATCAAATATAATAAAGGTTTTGCAAGACGAGCCCCAAGATATGATCAAGTTCGTTGCTTCATCGTTCACCATGTTAAATAGTTTGATCACAAACGGTGATACACCATAATTAGCCATTGGAGACGTTGCTTCCAATGCCATCAGCCCACCATCACCACCATTGTCGTCAATAGCTCCACTAGTCATGTTATTCCAATCTCCGTTACCACAACCACAAGCTCTATTTCCGCTTCTAATCCCCCCGCTCTCCTTGTATTGTGTTGTCTCCATGGCACCACAAATGTGAAACTACAGACACACACATATTTATATAGGTGATTTGTACCGTTCATCTTTCCATCTTAGCCGTTAATTTCTTACGATCCCTACCGTTGTTATAAAGTTTAACAAACAAGATTAAAACACATTGTGAAAAGATTAGTAGGCAAGACAATTGTGGAGGAATATCATCATATTGTACTTGTATGTCTACAAACATGTTTTTCTTGACATGTTTTTTACATGGTCAATATGTTACAAGTTTATTAACTATATGTAACGATGATAAAAGGTGCTTTAAGTAAAGCTCAACCCGACTTGTTTAGTAGCATCATAACGGCTATCCAACCGAACACATCCATAAGGGGCCAAAGGGCTACCCATCAATCCGGCTCATAAAGTGTTCGGCAGTCTTGTATATAATGAACCAAATTTGATGTTATTGATGTTACATAGTTATAAATAAATAGCAAGACAAATATAAATATATCGGAGGTGCCAAAGTGTGAACTTGGTAACGAAATGGAGTTTTAGTACGATGCAATCCAAAGTGTGAACACAAAGCATCCAGCCTTCAAACCAAAACCAAACTTGGTGGATGCTAAGAACTCAGATCCAAACCGATGCCAAATTTGTTATTCATGGTTAAACCCTCTTGAATCGTGAAGTTATCGTCACTAATTTAAACTGGCTCCACTTCTGCCCATAAGAGGTGTTGTCAACACAGAATTCCATCCAATTCTCGGTTTGACTTTGATGACACCATCCACCATTTCCGGGTATCTTGAAAGAGCTTTTGTTCAAAGGTTTGATCACTACAAATGCGGAAAGAGGTGATATGGCATAATCTGCTGTGCTGCCACACTCGGAGATGACTTATGGGCATCAGTTAAAGCACCAATACCAATTATTAATCGTGCAATTTTTTCTGCAATCTCTTACTTCTTGTGGAGTTCCAAACTATATCTATAACAAGCTTCTGAATAAGATAACGTCGCTTTTAGCTGAACACGAGATCAGACAGATATGTTCTGTCAAAGTGTTGAATGAGAGCTGCAACATTTCTTCGTAATAAAGATCCACATATATTTGAACAAATTAATTACGAGTGAGGTACGCTAATAATAGACCAAAATCACTATCATGTACAAGGTACGTTAACGTGTGTTCACTGGAGCAAATTAAACGTAGTTGAGTGCTTAAAGAAATACTAATGAGCTGGAAAACTTAGATATACAGTTGCTAATGCCGAGTACTCGAGATCATAACAGACCTTAATCACTATTTATTCTGAGAAAGTCGAACACGTACTGTGTATATATCAACACGGATAAATAGAATCTAAACAAGAAATTTACATCAAAAGTGATGAAGACTGACCTGTTTAAAGATTTTGGAACAAACCCCGGGAGTACTTAACAATAGTATTCTCAAACATCAATCTCTCCAATATCGCAACACATTCAACCGAAACATCAACTGTAGTCGAACTCCCAATACTCTCCTTCATAGCAGCATTATCTTACACAAACACAAACGCACCCCGCAAGAATAAACAAAGGTGAAGCCTGACGTCTTCCTTTCAGCTTATCGATCAAAAGTCAAACAATCTCACTGTGCGGGTAACTACTTACGAAAGATTCACTTGTGACATCAACAATGCCAAATTACTTATATCTTGTTTGTTTTCTGCCAACAACAGTTATTTCCACTTACACCAGATAATACAAAAAACCGAGAATAAAAAGAATAAAAAAACACTTACAACTATGTAGTCGGTTTGTTTTTTACAGTCAAAAAGGAAATGATATACATGGTTTCAGTTTCATGCATAACTATACTAGCGATAGATTCATCATACATGAACAATTAGAGTTTTGTGGAAATTGTTCCAATGAAGGGAAAGTGGGAAACAAAGTCGTGATCCATGAGAGAGAGAAACTCATACCTGTTTTTTTTACGGATTTTTGGAGGTAAATGACAGCAGTCACATTGTCGTTTGAGCTGTTTCTCATGAGTTAGAGCCAAAGATTATACATTGTTAAGACGATTTCTTGCAAACTGTAGTATATTTATTTACTCTTGCAATTATAACGATTAGTTTGCAACGAAAAACCGAGTACAATGATTTTCTTTTTTTGTATTTTGCAATGCTTTTCTTCATACTTTTTCCGTTTTCAAGAATTCCTTTTCATGCCTTGATCTAAAAAGACAGATCAGATAGCCAAAACCCTTCAAATTCGTTGTGATTCAAGAACATTTGGATCCAACTCGGTGGACAAAATTTAACATCATCAAAATCAATACATATGAATATGTATGTATATCTAGAATATCTATTGCGTTTTATAAATTTATTAGAAAAGTAAGAAAACTAAATATAAATAAACATCGGAACCTTTAAATGTATAGTATTGCATGTATATGTACATTTATTTTGTTTCACATTCATCGATTTAAAAAGAATATCGGGCATTCAATTGACTATGAATAGCTTGTACAATTAGATTGACCTCACGGGAAAAAAAAACAAGGCATCTCTTTATGGTTGTAATGATCATCATACATCAAGACTCATTTAGCAAAAAAATTAAAGAATACAATTTTAATTTTTCAGACATTTATCTCATCTACATACCTGTTATGACATCCCGTCCTACGACTAAAAAGATTTCTTTTTCATAGCGAGATGTGTAGTGTATCAAAAATCTATCTCTTGAATGTATAAACATGCGAGTTAATAACACTGCAAAAAAAAAAAAATACAAACAAAGAAAAGTAAGGCAACATTATATAAAATAAACGATAAAAAGACAAAAGTAATCAAGTGACCCTCTAATATAGACTTCATGCAATTATCAACCCGCTTAACTTAATTGACCCGTTCCCATTTCAGTTAATTATTTTAATCTGGACAAATTTTAACCCGTTTGAGATAATACAGTCTGAATCGACCCATTCAAAAAGCAAGCGATTTAATTTTCCGCAATTTCATTAGATTATTTCAAATAAAAAAAGAAATTCCTCGATTGAAAATTTGGAAGAAAACATAACATAAAAATTAAAAGGTAGAAAAACTAACCTAAGAAGCCCGTCCTCGAATGATCTGCCAATGTGTCCAAAATAGTCTTTTTACAACTTATTAGCCACATAACTTGAAGAAAAACTCCATCTTCAAAAATCTCTTTGATCAAAAATCATTTTGATTACAAAACCGATTGTTAATTACCAAGAACCACATCTTCAAGATAACTAACCGCACGAGCCTTGGAGTAAAACCCTATTTGCTTCAAAAGTGCACTATGTGTTATTAAATCAGGCTCGATTCCTCTATCCATCATCTCGTTATATAACCGCCAAGCCTCCTTATAATTACCCAAATTATAATTCCCGTCTATTAAAATTGTGTATGTATATTTATTAGCAACTAAATCTTGTGCTTCCATTTCAGAAAACTTTTCATAAGCTTTTTCCATTCTTTTTGCTTTGCAGTAACCATTAATTAAAACATTATACGTTATCACATTCGGCAAAATACTCTTTTCCTTCATTTCCGTAAAATACATAAATGCCGAATCTACCCTCCTTGTAACAGCATGAGCATGAATTAACAGCGTATATGTCACAACTGTCGGATTTACCCCTTTACGTTGCATCTCGTGAAACAAATCTGTAGCTTTTCGAATATTTCCTGACTCTAAATATGAACATATTATGCTCGTATACGTGAAATGATCAGGGACAAAACCACTAGAGACCAAATCTTTTAACAACTGACGAGCTTCTTCATCCTTTTTAGCCTTACGTATGAACACATTATAAGTGATTAAACTAGGTATGTAATGTTCTGATACCATTTCTTCTAGTAAATCAGAAGCCCTTAATGTATCATCAGACTTTGATTCTCCCACTAACCGAGTTGTGTAAGCATAATGATCCGGTTTCAAACCACGGGTTATCATCTCATGATACATTTCTTTAGCCATGGTCATATCACCCGCCTTATAAGAACCATTAACCAATATAGTGTAAGTGCAAACATCGGGAGTAAAACCATGATTAACCATTTCGTCCTTCAACAATCTCGCTTTTTCCAAATTGCCGTTAATACATAAACCTTGCATAAGGGTGTTAAACGTTATCATTGTAGGAGAAAAGTCCATTTGTCTCAACTCGTCAAACAATGAGAAAGCCTCATTTATATGCCCTAATAGACTATACCCGTAGATCAAAATATTATATGAAACTATATCAGGCATTAAATTTTTTTTGAGCATTTCAGAATGTTGTTGTCTAGCATACAAAACTCCGCCCTGTTTGCATAAACCATACATGAGAATATTGTATGTATATACTGTCGGTGAAGCACCTGAATAAGGCATTTCTTCAACAATACTAAACGCGTTAACGATTAAACCTTTCTCACAATATCCGCGAATTAACGGATTATAACTATACGCTGACGCCTTTAAACCCAAACTCGACATTTCGTAAATCATCATTTTCGCTTGCTCAAAATCACCTTTTATCACCAACCCATTAATTAAAGTGTTATACGTAACATCAGTCGGTGCACAACCTCTACTTTTCATCTCTTCAAATATCCCGAAAGCTTGTTCAATATCTCCCTCTTTGCAATACGAATCCAACAAAGTATTATACGTAACAATGTTCGGTTTAATATCATACTCATTCATCATACTATACACTTGTTTCCGTCTATCAACTAACTTCATATCTCTAAGTAACTTAAAAACCCTATTGCAATTCCTAACATCTGGGTAAAACTTATTCCTAACCATCGTCTCAAAAACGTATAACCATTCTTCAACCATCGCCTTTTTCGACAAAAACAAAAGCATAAACTCAAACACCTTATACGCAACATTAGACTCCAAACTCCCATCAACTAAACAGCTAACAACCCCATTCAAATTCCCACAAACAACTTTCTCCATAACGAAATACGCCTTACTCATCGAATTACTACGGGCAAGTATCTCCAATATCGCAACAAACGAGCTATCCGACGCCTTAAACCCGGGCTGTTTTCCGACCCAATGAAAAAACCTAACAGCTACTCTAGGATTATCTTTAATCAATTTTAGAACCCTAGTAAACAATTCCGGGTCAAAGATCACAGCTTTAAACCGTTCTTGAAATGGTTTTTGACCCAAACCCGAACCCGAATTATAACAAAAAGCCCAAAAATTCCTCTCAATTGCCGAAAAAATTAGGTTTTTAAAATGGGAATCTGGGCAATCAAGAATGGGGGATGTAATGACAAATGGGGTGTGATTAGATTGATTTGAATGATGAAAAGATTTGGGTAAAAGAGAAAATCGAACCTTTTTGATGTAATTGAAAGGGGTGACTATTGATTTTGAAGATCTAACATGGAGGGTCATTTGGTACTTGATTGATTCATGTGAATTGAAATTAGGGTTTTTTTTAATTTGGATTTAGGGTTTTGAGAAATGGTGTGGAGAAGATGAATTAATCGACGTAGATTCATCCATTGCCACCAGCTTAGAAAGTGGTCGGCGGCTGGTTAGCCCAATGGCTTGTGTTTAAGTATTTTGTGTTTGTGATTTGGGGACTAAAGTTTAGGAGTCTTGCTAATTGGTCACTAAAGTTTGAGGTTGTTTAAAATTAAAATGGAATCTCTCATGTTTACAATTTGAGCTCTTGAGATTAACCGGTTTTTCGTTCATTATGGTTGTTAATCTCTCGATATATTAGGTAACCCGTAACCCACTTTTAGTCGAACGTGGAAAGGTAAATAGTAATTGTAAGGCTTCTTTCTCGCTCATTTGGTTTATAACTTTTAATTCAAAGTCGTTTTGAGAGATAAAAGTAATTCGGGTGATAAGGGGTTTTTCCTAACGAACGAGAGGTCACGGGTCCGAGCCTCGCCTGAGGGTTTCCTTTGGTTTTGTGATTTGGGGAATAAAGTTTGGGATCCTTGCAATTTGGGCAATATAGTTTGACGTTTTTATAATTTGGGTTATTGAGATAATTCGGTTTTGTTTTTATGTCGTATTGATTGTTCATATATCGATCTTTATTTTGAGATTTGTAGGTCATGGGGTTTTAATAAGTAATGTGGTTTTAATAAGTAGTAACTGTTTGAACTTAGAAAAGGTCGTATTATCTACTAGTGTAATGTACTAGTAAGTGTATTTTTATTATATTGCATCTTATATGAGAATAAAGGAAAACTCACGGATGTTTTTCACCGTTTGATATGTATATATCTCAAGACTAGTCGTTGACCAATTTGGATGTCATTCCCTCGCCTCGCCTCTTTGCTCCACATTTTGCACATTCTTGTTGCCTTCTATTGTCCCATATCATTCTTCAGGTTGTAAGTTTGTTTATGTTTGTAGGGATCCAAATACATGTTTGTCTCATTGTGGCACTTTATACCAAGTATAATATCTAAAGATTTACCTACAATTTTGTCTGATCAAGCGTTTGAGTCGTTTTGTGAGGGGGTTTTGGAGTATGGGTCGTATTGGGATCATGTACTATGGTTTTGGTGGATGAGTATTGAATCTCTTGACAAGATATTTGACAGGATATTGGTCTTTAAGTATGAAAAGATGAAGAGGGATCCCGATATTCATGTGAAGAAGTTTATGGGAGTGTCGATTTCTTTAGAGGAAGAAGATAACGGAGTTGTGCGAAATATAGTCCTTTTGTAGTTTTCAGACTTTGAAAAACCTAAACATAAACAAGACTGAGACTTTTCGTTTGAAAATTATGGAGATAATGAATGGGATGTGATATTTACACTTTGATTTTTTTTTATTCACTAAGAATAATATTAATAGATAATTATACCCTTATTCTATTTAACCTTATTTCTCTACACAGTAAAATGTTAAAATCCCAATTCATGTCTCCCTTTTTCTACTTATGAGCGTCATTTTTCACTTGTGTGTGTGGCTATTTCTTTGGTGCTTTCCCCCATCGTCGCCACTATTCTGACCGTCATTATTTCACGTGTGTCGTTGTTTCTTGTCGGCCTTACACCACCGTCGCCTCACTTTGGACTATCGTGATTTTATCGTGTCTATAGTTGAAGTTTCACAATTGCATCTATATTGAATCGGCTATGTTGATTTTGAAACCCATTGCAAAAATCGGGTTTTCTGATTTTGGTTTTGAATGGGCTATCTTTGTTTCCAATCCGGTGGCAACAATATATATATATATATATATATATATATATATATATATATATATATATATATATATATATATATATATATATATATAGAGAAGTGGGTTCAAATAGGAACCACTAAATAAATGATAACTATATGAACCACTTTTTAATCAATTACCTAAACCCACTTTAAATTCATAATTAACTTTAAATTAACATATCTAGAGTATAACTAAGTTTTAGGAAAAACTAAGTACACCATTAAAACAAGCATTTAATTATCTTTCCAACGAGCACCCACTTGATATACTTTTAACGATTTTTTTTTTATTTTTTTTTTTGTGGGTTTCGATATATACGTTGGTGTATATATTAATATACACCAGTGTATATATATTTTTTTTGCCAAAAACACATTTGAACCATATATTCACTTATGAATACATATATATATACACAAGTGAATACAATTCTATTCACTGATGTATGAACTAGTTCGTGACCTACATTCTAACCATATATTCACCAGTGAATACATATATATACACAACTGTATAAGACGGTATTCATCGGTGTATGTACGCAGTTTTTGAAAAATTCTGAATTTATAGTATATACACCAGTGTATATATCAAAACCCACAAAAAGAAAAAAAAAATCGTCAAAATTTAAAAAGTTTATATTTTTCAAAAGAGAATAAAATAGTCGTTCTAACTGTTTATTTTTTATTTCGTAAAATTTATAATATAAAAGATATTTAGTTTTTAAAATGAAGTGAATTTTGTTAAATGATTGGTTAAAAAGTGGTTCTTATAGTCCTAATATTTGATTGGTTCTCATTTGAAACTAATTATATATCTATATATATATATATATATATATATATATATATATATATATATATATATATATATATATATATTAATAGATTAGTTCTCGATGTCATCTGAATTACCAACCAAGTTTATAACTAATTCTATCAAAGATTTACAAAAAATTGAAAATAAATTCATTTAAAGGTTTGTTAAGTTATCAAGTTTGGGGTTTTGTTTATTTGGTTTGTTAAGTTACCAAGGGGTGTTTGTTTACAACCAGCAAAGCCAAGCCAAGCCAAGCCAAGGGTCGACCCTCTTGACCAAAACAATGCACAACACTTCCATTTAGCTTTCGTGTGTTACTTTTCCGAAGACGAAAGATATACGTTAGGCAAAATTCGGAACAACTAGTTATCTAAAATTAGCTTAACTTTATAAAAGAGAGTTCTCAAATGTCAATTAAAGTTTACACATTTCAAATATATTTATGAATTTGTTACGGGATTAATTCGCTAAGTTACGTAGAAGCTCATCTAGCAGAATCTATATTACTTGTGCACCTAGAATACTAAACATATCCAACAATGTATAAAATGAATCACATATAGGAAATAATAATTATCACACAACAATACAAAATAAAAGCAACTTTTATTTAAATGACAAAAATTTGATATAAATCGGAACGAGCTACAAGCATACTAGACTAACTAGAGACGGATTATGTGACGGTTGTCAGAGATGTAACCTAAGAATGGTCTCTAGTCTTATTAAGGTTTATTAAGGTTGCAACTTATCAACCTTTTGAATTCTATATCTTTATTAATATATAAAACATTTCAATTTTTTATTTAAATGTTGAATTTTTAAGTAAAGTATAATTACTAATTTACCCTTTAATCAATAAATTCAAAATTTAAATATCTTTATTTAGTTTAAATGAACAATAGTCATTCAATATTCTGTAAGTTATTTATAGTAAAGACTAAAAGGGTGTTTGGGATTGCATATTTTGAGGTGCGTTTTGCGTTTTGCATATTTTAGAACGCAATACGCACTTTTTGGTGTTCGGATGAAAAATACAGTTGTTGCGTTTTGGCTTTTTTATAACTAAAAACTCATTTTTTTTAAGCAAGAAGTTTGGTGCTTATTATTTAAGTTGCTTTTAGCTTAAACGCAATACGCATAAGCTGCAAATATGCAACCCCAAACACCCCCTACGTAATTTATTATATGTAAATTAATTGAATAACATAACATGTATTTGAAAATGCAAAAGGTTTACATTATTTGATATTTATGTTTATTAAGTTATTAGCATATGATTAACCTTATAAATTCATTTATACATGATATTAATTAAAACTATCTTATAAAATGAATATAAATCACTTTCTAATGTGTAGAGATTATGATTATGATTCTTTGACGATTAGTGTTTTTTCTTTTGTAAAAAAATTGTTGGAAAAAAACAGACATATAATAATGCATGATCTTAAGTGTTATTATGATTTGATAACTTTTTTGATTGAAAAATGCTCTAGAAAAGAATTTTCAAATAGTTTAAGATCAATTGATTGTTATTGTCAAAGGGTTACTACCTAAAAATCAATTTTTAAAGCTAATTCATTATAAATTATATTAGATTTAGAACATAAAAATTTTAAAAATGGCAGAAGGCAAGCGGACAACAAGTTGCGCCACAAACTATTTATTTAGTTGTATCAGTATGAAAAAGGTTTTCTTTAACACCAAATAAGTTATGTCCATTCCTTTAATCATAATAAATGTTAACTTAACAAAATAGACATATATTTTGGTCCACCAAATTAATTCTAACAAATATTTCCTTTATATATCCCAAAATATATTTATTTGACAAATATGTCATAACAAAACATAACAAAAAAATGGCACCAGAAACCAGCAAACAATCCGTATTTCCAACAGACAAAGACGAAATCAAGAGCATTTTTAACCGATTCGACACCAACGGTGACGGTAAGATCTCGGAAGACGAGCTAATATGCGTCTTGAAATCATTTGGGTCCGATACCTCTCCAGAAGAACTAAAACGAATAATGTCAGAAGTTGATGCAAATTCAGACGGTACTATTAGTCTCGATGAATTTGTCGTATTTTGTAAAGGAATCGCGAGAGAATCAGAAGCGGATGGATATAACGATAATGATCTTAAGGAAGCGTTTAAACATTACGATATGAATAATAATGGGGTGATATCTGCAACAGAGTTGCATTGGATATTGAGTAAATTAGGAGAGCATTATACCGTTGAACATTGTGCGAATATGATTAAATCGGTTGATTCAGATGGAGACGGTTTTGTTGATTTTGAAGAGTTTAAGAAGATGATGTCGAAGAATTCAGGTGATGGTGCACAATAAGAAGGGATCGATTTCTACTCTAATTGGTTAAGAAACTCGAAATGTTTTGATTACATTTGTTTGTTGTATATCGATTACTATGTTTATTTGTACGTGATATGTTTTATAGTATATGCATATTATATAATTTTATGTTTTATGGATACAGGTTTAAATGAATTGAATGGCACGAACATGGCTTTGTTCGTGTTATTTCGTTAACAAATGCACCAATAATTCAACGTGTTTGTTTGTTTCTTAAGAAATCAAATGTCTTCGTGTTCGTTTATTTTCATTTGTATGAATGATAAAGAAACATAAACCAACATACAAGAATTTGTTGAACATTGATGAACATATTATTTAAATATTAATACTTATTTAATTTGTTGGACATTGATGAACATAAATAAATAAACGTGATGTTTGTTGGTGTTTATTTATCTGATTAAACGAACAAGAAATCTTATTTTTATCGTTCATTCGTTATAGAAATAAATACATATAAACAAATTTCCCATTGTCGAAGAGTACACAAAATACTCATTGAACGTTATGTTCATTTACGATCTTACTTATCGAACTTGTTCTAAAAGATTTGTTTGTAGTATGGTAGTAAAATGTATTTTCTCAAAATAGTAGGACACTTTCTACATTTCAAAAAGCTCAAAGGGGCATATCCTCATTTCCTTAAAAAATAAAACAGAGCGCAATATAGCACCTACCACCTAGTTTTGCTAACATGCACCAAACCCCTCAAAAATATAAAATATAAAAAATTAAAGATTACCAATCTTGGATACATAAGGTGTTTGTTTTAACTTATATAAGATGCTTATTGCTTATTGATATTTTGGTTTATCTTTATAAGCTCGGATTTTCCAGCTTATATAATAAACAAATACATAAATAATTATATAAGCCAAAAATTCAACTTATAAAACATAAACTAAAATATCGATACGGATGACGCATTTTATAATCACAAACAACCCACCCCAAAATCAAATTTCACAAAAATATTAGAAAAAAAAACATAAACTTTCACCCAAAAACATTAAAAAAAAAAAAATAGAGCGCAATATAGCACCTACCACCTAGTTTTGCTAACATGCACCAAACCCCCAAAAAAATATGAAATATAAAAAATTAAAGATTACCAATCTTGAATATACAAAATCAAATTTCACAAAAATCCCAGAAAAAAAAACATAAACTTTCCCCCAAAAACATTAAAAAAAAATTAGAAAAATGGTGATAAATCTTAAGTTAAACACAAACAATTGTGTTGGTTTGAGTTCAAGAAAAAATTACTCAAATTGTTTGCAGATTAGTCAAAAAAATCCCAACTTGAGTGTTTTTAGTAAGAGATCACACAAGGGTAATAAAGTAATTTGCTTTCGTAGAATTCCTATGGATGGGGTGGAAGAAATGCAAAGAAAGCTTGGGATTGGGGGTAGACTACCAATTGTTGAAGATACTATTAGTAAGTAAAACCCTAAAATTTGATTTTTTTTTTCTATTTTTTTTTTAATTTTAATTTTATATATTTTGAGCAATTTGTTTAATGGTTTTTTTTTTTGTTATAATTTTGGTAATTTTTTTTTTTTTTTTGTGATATTATGAAAAGTTTGTGAATTTGATGCCTAAAAGAGTGATAGAATGATGGTTTGTAGAATTGATCTGTGATTGTTCCTTGTTCAGAATTACTGGTTTGATTCGATCCCAATTGTCGGATTTTCGTATGAGGTGAATAGATTATGAATGGTTTAGACTTTAGAAGTTTATGCCTTTTGAAAAAGCCCTTTTGAACTTTTTAAAATGGAATAAGCTCTATTCATCCAAGAAAGGGCTGATTGTATTTTGAGTTTTGATTATGCAATAAGCTAATAAGCTGCTTAAGTGATTACGAAAACGCCCAGCGAAAACCTGTTTTTGTTGATTCTTTATGTTATCCCGAGATTTTATCCCCATAAGAATCTTTCATATTTTCGTACTGGTGACATGTGAGTCATAAGAAAGGCTTTTTAAGTGAAATTAAGCCGAAGTAAAAAGTATTATGGTTATAATTCTTTTTTTTTAACCATATGTGAAATCGTTGAGGGTATGGAAATTAGGACTTGTCATTTGTCAATTAGACCATTTGCATACTTTTTCCGAAATTACTTATGAACTTCTGCTTTTCAAAAAATTTGCGACTTCCAAAACTCGTTGCTATGCATCTGCATTCATAAGTATGTAAAAATGTGTGCTGTTATCAACAAGTATATATGTTGCTGATGATAAAATATCGCAGATTGTTATATTATATGAAACCAACTGGCTATAGCATAATTTCATCTCCATTTTTGCACATCTATTTGTTCTATTTTCATGATTTCATCGTCTCTTTATTATTTCATTATGTTTATAGCGGTGGTTGATGAAATAAAAGAAGATACACAAATACAGACTTCTCCGGAAAGTAAAGGAAAACTCTATAATTTTTTATATCCCGATAAAGAGCTTCTGCCCGAAGATAAAGAAATGACTCTCTTTGATCATCTTGAAGAGCTGCGAGAACGACTTTTTATTTCAGTTTTAGCCGTTACAGCTGCCGTTGGTGGATGCTTTGTATACTCGAAGGAACTCATAATGCTTCTAGAAGCTCCTGTTAGTAGTCAAGGTGTTAGATTCTTGCAATTAGCTCCCGGGGAGTTTTTTTTCACCACTATTAAGGTCAGCATCGAACACTTTGACTTTTATGGTCAAATAGTTACTCCGAAATCCAACTTGAGATCTATCTTGTCACAGATCTAACACAACTTCTTTTCGTTCGTAGCATTTGCTCTAGATCTTGAGTTATCCTTTTTTTTTATCAAGATTTAATCAACAAGTTAATGAAGTCCTCCTGAATTTAGTTCGTTTGACCCTAAATGTTAAAGTTTACATTTTTATTAGTAAACAAGACGACATATACGGTCAAACAAATACTTCTCTTTTTATAATAAAATGTACTTCCTTCTGTCATAAAATAAATGTCTAGTAAACAGACGGTTCACAGTTTTAGAAAAATGGTAATTTATTTTAGGACAAAAGGGTATAATGGGAAATCTGGTAAATTATTTAGGAAGTGGTCTTCATTTTGGACAAACTAAAATAGATAGATGAATACTTATTTTATCACGGATGAAGTACATCAAACTTGTATACAATAGTCTGGACACAGTTTCCGCTTGTAAACTTGATGTAATTTTTGAAAAATGTCAATTTTTGTAAACAATAGTCTACACGTAGCTCTTAGAAGTGGTCACTTTTAAAATCTAATTAAGGGTATAACGGGAAATTTGGTAAATTATTTTCGAATTGGAACTTATTTTGGGACGATCTTGTTACAAATTCATACGTACACATTTTCCTATCTTTGCCTTTCAGCCTTTGTTATATAAGGTTTCGACTTTTTGTACAGATAGTAATAAATTTGATATAAATCATTAAAAAATCCGTGCTATTTGTGTTTGTAGGTATCTGGTTACTGTGGTATTCTTTTAGGAAGTCCTGTGATTCTATACGAGATCATAGCATTTATTCTACCAGGGTTAACAAAATCGGAAAGGAAATTCTTGGCACCAATTGTTCTAGGATCCTCTATACTTTTTTACGCCGGAATTGCGTTTTCGTACTATGTTCTCACTCCAGCCGCCCTAAACTTCTTTGTTACTTACGCAGAAGGGGTAGTGGAATCGTTGTGGTCAATCGACCAATACTTTGAGTTTGTTCTCGTGCTTATGTTCAGTACAGGATTATCTTTCCAGGTATGTTAAAAAGGTGTTGAAATTGTTAGCCAGTTTGACTTTTGGAAAGTCAAAGTAATGTTCGGTTTTGAAATTGATATGCAGGTTCCGGTTATACAACTGCTGTTAGGACAAGTTGGTCTGGTTTCAGGGGACCAAATGTTGTCGATATGGAGATATGTGGTTGTTGGTGCTGTTGTCGCGGCTGCTATTGTTACGCCTTCAACTGATCCGCTTACTCAGTTACTTCTAGCGGGACCGCTTATGGGTCTTTATTTTGGTGGTGCGTGGACCGTTAAGCTCATAGGCCAGTAACCACACAACTAGTTCACAAAACAATGTCACGTCGGTTATAATGTAGAAGAAATCTGGTATTAGTATATTGTTGTATGTTGTTGAGTATCCGTGTTTAAATTTTAAATCTTGTAACATTAAATTAGACTCATAAATTGTAAGTGTAAGGGCAATTGTTACGAATACGTTTATTTTATCAGCTAACAAATGTTGGCAGGCGTAGAGTTCCTTTCTTGCTGAACCACAAAATGGAATAAAAGAGATAACAATTGATAGATAATCTACATGATCGTTGTTGATCTGCTACAATCACAAGTCGACGCTGTTCATCGAACATGACAGAGACTTTTTTTAACAGGAAAAGGATCGAGAAAACCAGTGCCATCCTCTGTGTGATACTACTTTTTTGTGCTACGAGTTCTCATTATATGTCTCACGATGATTCTTCTTCTGATAACCTCTCCTTCGCCTTTGTCGCCTGCAACATAAAACCCAGTCATAAACATTATAAAATACGATAAATTCTTGCCTATTTTCTCAAGTTGGGTAAGTTGTATGATGCTCCACATACACCTCGACCCATAGACCCATTCCTCTTAGCGAGTTGCAGAACTCCCAAAAAGCAGCAACCGGGATCCCAGCATGATAAATTTTGCCATCCAACCCCCCTCGTGACACCTGTTTGATCATATAACCAATATATTTTCGTAGTAAAACATATATCCTACAATTTAGGCTCGGGTATTTATAAATACTTCCATTCGGATTATGTTTTATCTCCGATGGGTCAATCTAGTAACTTAAAAAGAAGTTGGCTAAAATCCCCTGGTCAAATGGGTTGAAAGTCTTCGAAAGCGTATTTTTAATACACAAAGCTTTTAAGCAGATAAAAGGTGCGTCGAGACCAAAAACAAAAGCTTTATAACCTGAAAGTGTTCCATGTATAGACTATCCATGATAATGTTTAAGCAGAGAAGGGGTGCCGTTTTCATGACATAATCGACAACTTCAGTCTCATTGGTGAAAATGTGTACGAAAACAAACAAGTCTACCGACAAAAACACTTGTGCTAACTATACTAGTCTCGACAACAGAAAGAAGGACAACATAGACAGCCACACGAGCACCTTGTGGGCTTCCGGCTCCAAGTTCATTGGAGATTCTGGTGCTGGAAAAACAAACCAGTTCTCTTTTATCTTAAACATGTTACAAACTTTCCACCAACAAACAAAACACGGGCATCTCATTCGCAAAATCGAGTGTCATTCTGTAATGTGAAATACCGTTTTCATTGTTAATGGGTCACATGAATTCTTTACGAATGATTCTTCTTTAAATAACTTCTCCCTCACATTTGTTGCCCGCACGATAAAAAGTTACAGTTACTAACTTAATACTTTTCCTGAAATATTTACGGAATGTGTTGTTCTTTTTGTTAGAGAATTAGGGTTTGTATGTGATAATATTGGATTTCTAAGTGTATCGAGTGTATCGTGTAAATTCACTTTCCGTATTAAGTATTTCAACCCTCTCAATTGCCTGGATTGCACGAAATCCTAATCGGGATAATACAAAGAGAATTGTCAATTTGTATTCTAGGCACAAAATTACAAATCGGAAGTAAAGGATTGATGAATTTTCAAATGAGACTGATTTCCAGTTTATAGAAACAAGGCAGTTTGTAGCAGTTACCGACGGTTTTCAGACAGTTATAACTGTCCTAAAAGTTGGGAAAACGGCGGGAAAATTAAGCTCCATCTTAAATACTGATTTGTAAAAATCGTTTAGGGGCTCAACCCCTTGACCCCGCAAGGGGCGCAACCCCCTTGACCCCTGCTTTACTGTCGTGGTTGAGTTCATATCAGCCCAACGAGTGTGCACTCCACACTTCCCTGACTCGTATCCGAGGTGAATATTAAGTCACATCAGTCTCTAGTAAATCATATTACCAAAATGACCGGCCATGACACTAAAATCACCAACACTTTATCTATTTTTGCTATTATAGTTTATTTGCAGCAAAAAAACTCAAATATGATGCTATCCGAAGTAAGGCAGAGGTATAACATGCCTCTTTCCATAATTTGTGTAAATGGGGTAACTTGAATACATAGACCTAGTCCTCGAATCCATATATCATAGACCTAATCCTCGTACCTAAATGCATGTGCCAAGAAAGTTCCAACCAGGATCACGTCAAAATAAGAAGTTTAAATTTTGCCACGTTCCCGCGCCATGTATTTACGCCTTTATAATCGTGTTGAGTGAAAGTTTCTGACATAAATCTAATTCTCTCACTAAAAGACACATACAAGAAACTTTTCACGATTTTAATGATTTAAAAAAAATTCAATACGTCATACATCAAGAGATTAATTTCGTGATTTTCTTCGGATTTTATCACAAATATAAGGAGATGTCCTTGTCTTAGTGTTGTCAAATTCCTATTAGGGCTGATCCCAAGTCTTTCACACTGTGTTGGTCCTATTTTGTAAATTTACTCTAGTGTCAATGAAGAAAAAACAAAATAACTTTATTTTGAAAAAGCAACATAAAATATGTGGATAGGACAAATCAATTATAAGTCCAGAAGTGACCATTCCTAAGAACGTATAGAGCTCTTACACGTATTATTGGTAAGCACTAATTAAGCAAAAGCGTTAGGTATAAAAGCTTAATATGTTCATATTATATTATATTATGGGTAAAAAGTATCCACCAAATCCATTTTTTTTCTTTAATCATATATTGTACATCATGTTTTTCGTGTGCATTATTTCAAACTGATTTGAAAATCTATGACTTTGATTTTTTGGTTTAAGGTCTTCCGATCATCGGATGAGATGAGCGACCGTCTAGAGCCTCCAAATTCATAAGGCCTCCAAATTTTATGTAAATATTATATATGTATACATTCATATAACAAAATTAAGTTTAATAGAATATATATTAAAGAGTTTTACTTTCATATGTAGAGAGTAATAACAACAACCATAACAATACCCAATTTCGTAGAAGGTGATATGTAGACAATTTAACTTCTATGATTTTGGAGAGCGGTTAACTTAAATACACGAGACAGTTTTTAGATTGTACACTAAATTAATGCCTGATTTATTAGCAAAATCCTAAAATTAAAGAAAATATATATTGATTATAGCTATAAATTCTAATAAAAATAGTTTTAAATTGAGCCTCCTAAATCGTAGGACTGTAACAAAATTGGGTCACACTTAGACTTTTAAATTAATTGTGCCGAAGCAATGATATCAATTAATAGTGATATTGAGTATAAATACTTGATAAAAGAGTTTGTATGGTAAAAGGCTAGGAGGATGTCGCGTTTCACGCAATATGTTTAATTATATTATCGAAATGAAACATTTATATTAGAACGACATTTACAAGTAGTAGGGGGTGTTCACTATTTAGATTAAACCGAATTGTTTATTTGGATATTTGAATTGGACTATATAATTCAAATATTTGATTTTTTGGATCGGATTTGACATAAACCGAATTAGTTATTTGAAATTTGGATTGGGTTTTGGTAATACATAAGAAACAAATTTTTCAAAAAAAAAATCGAATAATAATTTACTATTGATGCATTTCAAATTTGTATACTCTTAAATCCTTATTATTTCCGTTCATAATTATTGAATTATTGATCTTTAACGTATAGTATCATTTTTTTTGTTCCTCCTTATCCCTCACTTCTTCACACAACCATTTTTAGTAAACTTTATATTAGAGAAATCAAATGGTTAAATCAAATCGAATGCCAAATAGTTTGATAAATTGTTATTTTTCATATTATAAAAATTGTGCATTAATTTTATTGAATGCATATGGGTAGAATTGAAAACGGATAGTAAAAAACCGATCCAACCATATTGTTATTCGATTAGGATTTTTAAGTAGTTTGGATGGTTCAGATCCATATTTTAGAAACTAAAATCCAAGTGAATCAATATCTTTGGATCAGACTAAACCGACCAATCCATTTGAACATTCCTAACAAGTACTAAATCAAGGATTTTGTATCGAAAAAGTTATATATGGATGACGCTTCTCACATAATATCTACTTACATTAGAGTCTCATTTTACAATTTTATATATTATGCCCCGGACCTCTAAAAACTCAGTGACGGCCCTGGGTCTCCCCACGCCAATTCTTTAAATTATGTTTTGTGAATGACGATTATGCTTTAATTTTGCAATATGCCTCAAGTTAGGGGGTTTTCCTTCTTTGGTTTGTTATGGTTGTGTTCATTATTTGGATTAACCGAATAATCCGACCAGTCAAATTATCATTTGGATTATTCAGATTGGGTTATTTGGTTTTCGTTTGAGTTTTGGTAAAAACCGTATAATGTATTGGTTTAATAGTTCGGTTTTGGTTATGTGCATCTTTAATTGGGCCCCACCCGAAAACCGAATAAGCATCTTATTATCAAAAAAACGTTTCTAATTACCTAATCCAAATATCATAAATAATATTATAATAGTCCAACTCCAAATCCAAATACATATATTTATCAAAATAGTCTAATATGAATTGCTAATGGTTTAAATTTGCATCGTAATTTAATTATTCGAATAAAACTAAATAAAAATATTTCAAAGTACTTTAATTTGGGTAATCCAAGATCCGACCAAATAAACCGAACCCTTATTTGGATGGTTTGATTTGGGTATCACTATATTTGGTTTGGCTTTGGGTGGTGGTTTGGGTTGATAGGTGTTAGGTAAGAGTTAATGAATTGAAACTAAGACGACTAAAACTATAAAAAGTGTCGGTTTGAATCCATAAAAATGTAAAATGGTCTTTACAAATATGTAAGAAAAAGGTTTTTTTTCTTTTTTCTTTTTTCTTTTATTTTTTCACATATATTGTTTGATTTTGTATTTGATTGAAATCCGACAATCAAAACGTTTAAAATTGCAAGAGACCAAAGTAAAAGTAGTAAGAAACTCGAGGAACCCAAAATCGTTAGTTATAAAAGGGTGCTGCTAGTTTCGCCTTTCACATTGTATTTGTCCCAGGCCCTAGCTCGATGTTTGCGTGGATTTTACAATGATGTCCATGATAACATAACAAAAAAGCTTTATTTTGGAAAAGCAACATAAAGCAATGTGGACAGGACCAAAGTAATGATACTTGTGATCGAGTTGATTGGAACCCCATTTCAAAGAACCCATAGAGCTCCAACATGTATTACCGTTAATCACTAATTAAGCAAAACGGGGTACGTAAACAAGCTTAATTGGTGGGATTTTTTTCTCAAAGGTAAAAAGGGGATGCACAAAATCTATTCTTTCTTTATAAAATAGCACCGATGGACATTTTCTTTTGCGTATCATGTTTTTCGTGTGCATCATTTCAAAGTGATTTGAGAATTTATGAGTTCGAATTATAGGTTTAGTTAGGGTTTTCACTTGTTTAATGACACTATTTCTTTGAATTATGTTTTTTGTGTACATCATTTCAAAACGTTTGTTAAATTTAATTGATACTTTGACGGATGAGAGACAAACTTTGGACAAAGTATCAACCACAGGTATAAACGTTGTTTTTTCCGAGTTGTATGGACAAAACAGTTACCACATACACAATATTTGTAGTTGATCCAACTTTTAATTGGTTAACGTACGATCTATGCTAGTTTCATATGTGACGTAGATTTTTATGAATCCGTCTAGACTATAATAAACGTGACATCTTAAAAAGACCATTTAATTTTATCCTTTTGTTAAAATCAAAACGGATCATGTGTTACTAAACTATCAACCCCTCACGAAGCATCTGTTGGTCTTTCTTCAATCAACGGGCGATCAAATCTAATGCTATGTCGCTACATTGATCGACACCTTCATCGTCACTAGAGATGATATATGTGAAGGAATGGTAAAATAGTCTAAACAAAAAATTTAACACAATTGGGTTATATCCTAGTCATTTATCATAGTTAATCATTAAGAACTTATCCATAAAACACAACATTCAAGCAATTTTACATATCAAGTCCGAAAAGATTATAGTTTGCTAGTGACGAACATGCTAACGAAATGAAGTGAAAATTTCAAATATTCCATCAACAAACAAAACACGAGCATGCCATTCGCAAAATTGAGTGTTATTCGGATTGGCAAGATGCTGCTTTTATAGGTAACGGTTCATATGAGTTCGCTACGAACGATTCTTCCTTACATAACCTCTCCCTCACCTTTGTTGCCTGCACGATAAAAATATCTCAAAAATATTCTTTTGTAGCGACGATTATGTTCAACATTGTAAATGTAAATGAGAAAGAACCATTGTAATTAACATTTTTATCGCAAATCACTCATCTTTACATAATTTTTATGTATTTTTTTGCAATATCTTATTTGCAACAAAATGTCAAATAGAATGTTTAAAAAGACATTTATCCATGAATTAATAAGGTCAAGCATACCTGTTTTTCATAATTTGTGCGAATTGTTATGACACTAAGTAGGGTAACTTGAATACCGGCTCCCACGAGTACCCCGATCCATAGACCCATACCTCGTAGCGAGGTGTGGAACCCGAGAAAAGCACCGACCGGGATTCCAGCAAGATAGAAGGCAGCAAGATTAATGTAAGCCCCTAAGTGTTGCCATCCTACTCCTCTTGCAACACCTATTTTGATCATATAAAAAACAAACTTTCAAATAAAACCAAGGGTATCTATTTTTAGCTTTTTATTATTAATTCGTCGACTTGGGATGTCTTTATTCTCAAACAAGCCTAATAAAAAAGAGGAGATGAAATGGAAACACGCCGAAAGTCGCCTAAGTTCATATTTTTTCTCTTATGAGACTGGAACACACAACTTTACGTTGCTGAGTCACCGCCAGGCTAGAAGCCATTTGGTACTTAATGCATTAAATATTGGCAAAAAGCAAAAACTTGGTTGGAAAAGTGTTTGTGCTGAACCCTAGGCCTTCTAAAAAAAGATGCATTTCAACCCGAACCCAACCTCTCCCACCCATTTTGACACCCCTAAGGCTTTAAGTAAAAAATATGGGTTGAAGTAAAGTAGATAAGTTAAATAACCTGTAAGGGTTCCTTGTAGACCATCCGCGATGATGTTGAAACAGAGAAGAGGTGCTATTTTCGTTACATAATCGACAACTTCCTTGTCATTGGTGAAAATGTATCCAAAAACATGTCTACCAACAAATATACTTGTGCTAACTATACTTGTTTCGACAACGGTTAGCAGAAGGACAACATAGATAACGAGGCGAGCACCTTGCGGGTTTCCGGCTCCTAGTTCATTTGAGACTCTTGTGCTGGAAAAACAAGGCCTTGTTGGTACAAATATATGAATCATGAACATTATTTAAAAGATATAAAATGGAGAAAATGTGTTTATGAGTCAACCCAACCCCACACTAGACCCGATTTGTCTTATACTAAAAGAATGGCCCGTTAATCGTCCCATTCTATCTCCTCTAATAGAAATGAAGCAGAAGCATGAGTATTTACAAACCTGATGCCGGCCCCAAATCCGTTTGGTATGGCGTAGAGTGTAGCAATCGTGTTGAGACTGTTTAAAGAGATGCAAGATATATTAAAAATCATAGTTGACTAATCTTTTATGAAAATGATATTACGTACCATACAGAAAGAACAGAAGTTTCAAGCTCCGGATTTGGTAGAAGACCAGACAACAATATTAGAAACTCGTATGACCACCATTCAAGACTGCAAGTGATGTTTGTGAAACAATTTGAAAGGTCTTAGAAAGATCTATCGAAAGCTGATAAGTACTTTCATACAAGAGAAAATGAGGTGTACCAAATCATGATAGCCGAGGGTATAGCATAGCTAAAGAACTGCCTCATCCCGTGCAAAGCTTCTATTGATACCGGAGCACGAGTTTTGGCACATGAAGGAGAGTATATCATGTACAAAAAGAGGAAGATCACGTTTAGCCACAATGCAATATCCATTGATATTGCTGCTCCAATGTTTTCTAAACCGGTTTTATATACAAGAACCCAACAAAGTGGAATGTGCAAACATAAACAAACAGTTGAGCTAATAAGCATAACCCAAAGCATGCTTTGCATTTGGAAGAATCGAACAAGTGGTTGAAGTATTGCATGAGCAAACAGTGCGGGAATAAGCCATCTTATGAATATTCCAGCTTCATATGAAATTGAAGGACTTTGGCCTATAAAAACAAGTATATTTCCCGTATATATAAATAAAACGGATAGAGGAATGCAGACGAGAAATAGAGAAAATATCGCGGTATGGATATGAGTTCCAAATTTCTTGTATTGTTGAGCTCCATACGCTTGTCCACATAGCGTCTCTAACCCACTTGCCAACCCCAACTGTCAAAATAAGTTCGAAACAAAAGTGAATAAGCTTCAAAAACTTACAATTTAAGAACACAAATTCTATATTATCACATATAGGCATCTTATTTACGTAGTACCAAATCTTTAACAACAGAGGATGCCTTTCATTGTTCATATGTATCCAGATTTACTTTAAAAGTGACCACGACCACGTATTCTAAATTGTGTTCTTCTTCTTGCAACTCGGAAATACAAGAAACTAGACCATGGACGAGACCATTTACTCTTTTTGTTCAAAGCACAGTTTCTTACTAGCCAAATTCCATGCGACACTTTTAGTAATAACGATCTGGACAATATAAACGGACTAGCGAGCATACCCACATATATATATATATATATATATATACATACAGTCATACATAAAGGAAGAGGAAAGACGGAGAAAACTAACTAGAAAGCTGAAACCGGTGACATTAGAAATGGAGATAGCAATGGATGTGCTAGAAAGAGCAAGTTCGCCTAGGTGACCAACCATCGTCACTGAGATAACTTGCAACATAAACTGTGATAGAGTTACCGCGACCATTGGCAATGCTATGTACGCAAATTTCTTTGTCTCTACCCCAAACACACTCCATGTTAATCTATGATTATCTGTAGTACTGTTTTGTCCCGTTAACAATAATCCTTCTTCCAGTCGCTCACTCGCGGCCATCTCACTCAAAAACACGTCGCTTACTACACCCGAAAAACTTAAGTTCTTGCTTGAAGTTCTTGTTTATGGCTTTGCTCTAACCAATTTTAGTTGGTGTTCACAGTTATATAGAATATAGATATGGACATGTTTGATTATTGTAACACTAAAAAGGTAAATTTTTATTAGTTAATACTTTTAGAAGTATCCAGATCGACTAGTTTGGTAATCAAATGATAACGACCCATTAAAATTTTGAGAAAATCACGAATTTTATCACGTGGAACATAAAAATTTCAAAAATAATCATCAAATTTGCAACAATTTTCTCGCGACAATTTTGTCTTTTATCTTTAGCGCGAGAACGAGATTTTTTAAAATGGGTGATGTATATTAAGCCACGTCTCCGCGCCTATTAATACCCGTTCTCGCGACATGACAATCCCGTTATCGCGCAATGACGTGGCTTAATATACATCACCCATTTTAAAAATCCCGTTCTCGCGCTAAAGATAATAGAGAAAATTGTCGCGAGAAAATTGTCACGAATTTGATGATTATTTTCGAAATTTTTATGTTCTAAATAATCAATTTCGTGATTTCTCTTAAAATTTTTCATCACATGATATTTAATATAATTGCGTAAGTATAAGGGTGTGATTTATTTTCTCATATATTTATACTATACTTTAGACTCGTATATGTATACGGATAATTTAAATTTTTTTATTTATAATAAATATATAAAGATTTATTTAGCAAAGTTAAAGAACATATTTATATTTATTTTTTAATTTTGTGGTCTTAATATCTAATTTATAATATGTTTTGATAATTACTGAACGAAAATAATAAATAGATAAAGTGTTTAAATTTGTTGAAAATTACGGATTAAATTGATTTAATAAATTATTTAGTCTAATGTGTAAATAAATAAGGACTAAATGTAGGGAGTAATCATTAGTTGAATTTTTTTTGATAATGTGTTTGAATTTGTTAAAAATAAAGGTTTTAGATGATTTAATAAATTATATTTAGTTTAATTAAAAGAAATAATTACCAAATTGTCCATTTTATCAAAAAGAAATGATTTGATAAAAGATTTCATATAAAGACTTTGTAAGAGTTGTTTAATGTTGTTTAAAAATAGTTAAATTGATTTTTTTGAAAAAATAAGGATTTGATATTACTTTTGAAAAATTATTGTATTAGGAGAGAGGTTATTTTATTAGTGTCATTAAGATAAGAGGTTAATTGAATGAATTTGTTTTAAATAAAATATTAAATTGATTTTTATAAGAAAAAAGTTTTTTATTTGTCAATAGTTTCTACAAAATCTTTTCATATATATATATATATATATATATATATATATATATATATATATATATATATATTAAGATTTGACTTTTTATTAAATACAAAAGTGTAAGTGTAAAGGTCGTTATGACCACAACACCATATTATCTTTAACGAGACTACTTTAATATATACCATTAACCTAACGATTAATTTAGCTGAAATATGAAAGTGTCAAAACTTTCATTGTATAAAAAAAATCATAATATCAATTTATCTATTTAATTTTTAATTATTCGGCATTTAATATATATTGTTATTGTAGTAAGTTTAATTTCATAATTCCGATATGAGTAAGTATTTAAATAAGTCATGAAAATCAACATTTTCGCAATTTTACGCGTACAAATTATTAGACTATTGTATTATTGTATTTGCCTAGTGTATTTAGCTCATATAGTGTGTTAGCCCTAGGGATTGCAAAACCACCCGAAACCGATGGGGAAAACCGAAACCTGAGACAGTTGGGTCGGGTTCGGGGACGGTTTGGCGGGTTTGGAGGTTGGTATGGGCACAAAAATATTTCTTTTGTGGGTTCGGGTATGGATATGGGTTTTGTCAAATACCCGTCAGATTATCCGTATCCGTATCCGTACCCATACCCGTACCCATACACATATTAAGTCTTTTTTTTCTTTTTTTATTTATAAAAAATACATATTACTAATAATAACTTTTTATATTATATACTCTAATTAATTTCACATAACTTAAATTATATTCTTTAAAATAATCGTTTAAAATTTTTGAAATGTCGATAATAAATTAGGTATTTTGTTGGGTTTTACTAATTCGTCAAGAATTTTTTTTATCCCTAACTCGACATTTTGTCTAGCATAAATGTAAATGGGTATACCCAATACCCGCGGGGAAACCCGAAAAACCGATGTGTAAAACTATATGGGTATCCGATGGGTAGTGGGTTGGATATGGGTATGAGTTTTATAAATGGATGCGGGTACGGGTTTGGTGATATCTGAACCGAACCCGCCCCGTTGCCATCTCTAGTTAGCCCATCATGTAATCTTATATATTTGTAAGTCTTTGGAATGGAATACACACAATCATTCACTAATCTCTATACCATAATATGGTATCAAAGCCAAATCAAGGCTTCTAAAATTCTCCACTTTCCCAAAAAACCATCGACAACTTTCTTTTCTTAATTTTCGAAACCTAGTTCTGCCGTAACCTAATTCTTGCCGTAAACCTTGTTCAACCCCATTTTTCGTTTCTTCTGCTATTCTAAACAACAATCATCATCTCTTTATCATCATGCCAGGTGATGACGCAAGCTCTAGCAATGAATCCGATCGCATTTTCGGCATTACTAACATCAAATCTTTCATATCCGTAAGGCTAGATATGGAATAACACAATTATGCTCTTTAGAAACTCATGTTTGAGATGCATTGCACAACTTGGGAAGTCGATGGCTTCCTAGATGGCACCACCTTGTCTAAAGGCCCCAGTGACAAAGCTTGGATCAAACACAACAACCTAATCAAAATGTGGATCTACAACATGATTAGCCCCTCTTTGCGCAAATAGTGATGAAAAAAACGGACTCCTCTCATCAGTTATGGACCGCCCTTGAAAACTTTCTTCAAAGTAACAAGGATGCCAAGGGCATGTAACTTAACGAAGATCTTCGCAATTCTCGGCTTGGTGATCTTACTGTTGATGCTTATTGCCACAAATTGAAGGTAATTTATGACTTGCTAGATAACATTGGGAAACCAATTGACGAGAAAACCCTCGTCATGCACACGATCAACCACCGACATGTTTTTGTCTCAACATAAATATGCATGTGACATTCTGGAGCGAGCAAATATGCTCAACTGCAATCCCTGCAAGACTCTTGTTGATACTGATTCTAAACTCGGGCTTAGTGGTCCTTATGTTTCTGAACTGAGTTTATATCGTAGTCTTGTGGGGGCATTGCAGTACCTTACTTTAACTCACCCTGATTTATCTTATGGGGTTCAACATATTTGCCTCTTCATGCATGATCCTCGCGAGCCCCATCTACAGGCTCTCAAGCGTATTTTGCGGTATCTTCGTGGCACCATTTCTTCGGTTTTACAATTATATTCCTCTCCTACATCTCAGCTTACAGCTTACTCAAATGCTGATTGGGGTGGCTGTCCTGATTCGCGACGCTCTACATCTGGCTACTGTGTTTTTCTTGGTTCTAATCTTCTTTCATGGTCGTCTAAACGACATCACATCGGTTCTCGTTCCATTGCAGAGGCTGAGTATCGGGGCGTCGCCAACGTTGTAGCTGAGAAGTCTTGGTTCTGCTTTATGAGTTACATAACCCCATCTCTAATGCCACTATTGTCTTCTGTGACAATGTCAGTGAGGTATACATATCTTCGAACCCGGTTCAACATCAACGCACCAAGCACATTGAGATCGATATACATTTTGTTCGGGATAGAGTGGTTGGAGGCCTTATTCGTGTTCTTCATGTACCTTCTCGCTATCAGTATGTTGACATCTTCACCAAATGCCTCTCCTTTCCGTTGTTCTCTGATTTTCGGACCAGTTTAAATGTTCGTTCCACCCCCTCTCCAACTGCGAAGACATATTAAACTATTATATTATTGTATTTGCCTAATGTATGTTAGCCCATATGATGTGTTAGCCCATCATATAATCTTATATATTTGTAAGTCTTTGGAATGGAATACACAAAATCATTCACTAATCTCTATACCAGAAATGACCTATCATATTGGATAACAAATTTTAATCAAATAAATTATATTAATAAAACACATATACAATTGTAAGTGAGATTTTGGTTTTATCATTTTTAGATTTCCATTTGGTTCCTTTGATAGTATTCAATAAAATATGAAAAGAAAAAAACAAGAATGTGTTGTTTCCTATGATGATGTCGGATTTCTATTGGCATTTCAGATTTCGCTAGCTGTTTTGTGTACATATTATATACTTCAAATGAATGGTCCTTATCAAAAAAAATACTCTATAGATTGTTTATATTGTCCTTTTTATATTTATTGTCCGTTATCATCAATTATTATTACTTCTTACTATCTTCTTTTTCTTTTTTCACGTTATACTTTTAATCATTTACAGCTATATAATACACTAATTTATTTTTTGTATATATATCCGACAAAGTTTTTCCAAACAAAATAAATACGATATATAAAAACCCCGAGAGAACCTTATGTATTATTAATAGTGTGTGACAATATGAGTTGTGATGTCAAATATTTATCGTTTTATTTATATATACGTGTTTTCAGCTTCACTTTTAAATTCACATATATATAGAAGTCTATTGAAAATAATACAATAATAATATATTCAAAAATATATGTTTAATGGCATTAATAAGGTCAATGAGAGTGTTTCATTCAACTAAGTTTTGAAGGTGGATAATTAAAATGATTTTAGGTCATGTTGACGGGAGTAGGTCGTGCATGCATTTTATATTCAATTCTTCTTTATTCAAGAGTTAAAGCATTAGAGGTCAAATTAAGGAGTTTTACAATATAGTTTTTAGTTATTTGTTAGTCTCCTATGGTTGTATGTATCCATACACAAAATGTCTCTTTTAATATGTTAACATTCACTGTTGTTATATGATATAGTTCTTTTATACTCGTACGATATATAATCCGTTTGTCTTTATAAAAAACAAAAACAAAAACAAAAACACAAATATAGAAAACTACGAGACATTTTGTATATAGAAAATCATTAACCATGTAAAATAACTTCAAATTTATTGTCGAATATTATGTTGTTTTGTTTAGACACATATGGACTAATTGTAGTTAAATATGTATTTAAGTTTGTTATTAAATAATAGAAGAAAACCATCGCGATAAATTTATATTAATATATGTTATGTCGCTTCGGACATTAGATTAATACATAGAAAATAACTTTAAATTTAAACTTATGTTTAAATTGTACTTAAACATTTAACGAATAAATATGAATTAATATGTATTTTGAAAAGTTTAATAGTTGTTAGGGAAAGTTAGATTGACAACTTAATAATAACATTTACATTAAAATGGTATTTTAGTCATTTCTTTATAAATTTTTCAACATTAGGAAAAAGATTAAAAAAAAAAAAAAGTTCTTTATATGTAACTAGCAGGAAACCCACACTATTCAACGGGGCAAATAAAACCTTTGATCGATCAAATTATATTAAACTTTGTTATATAACTTCAGGAAAAAGAAATTAATAATAGAACATCCCTCTAGATTTAAATTTAAATTATAATCAAAAATTTGTAGGAAATATATATAAGTTAATATTTATTTTGGAAAGTTTAATAGTTATCAGGGAAATTTTTTTTTGGCAAATTAATAATATAAAAGAAAATTAAGGGCTAACTTAGTCATTTCATTCTTAACTTTTTTAACATTAAAAAAACACCTCAAATGCTTTATAAGTAGTATAGATATAGATTATATAGTTTTATTTATATTCACATGACTAACTTTAACTTAACGTTTCAATTTCGTATGTTTAACAAAAGAACATAAAAAATGTATATGTTAGTTGATGTTGCCTACATAAAAGTAAAAAAATATGCATTTAAATCATTTAATATATATATATTAGTATTTGAGTGTTGAATAAAATTCTTATATATATTATAACGGTTTTCTATAATATATTTTAAGTTTTATATATCTTTTATTTTGTTGTTGTATTTTTTTTATTTTATTGACGAATAAAACGTCTTTTTTTATTATTATTTTTATATGACTTGTCTCTTATTAAAAAGGATAAAAGACCTAGTAGAATGGATAATTTTTATGAAAAAAGTTTAAAATATAAAATATATTTTAATTTAAAATAACGATGTCAAACTACTTTGATTTAAATATGTATTAATTTTAAAGGTTTAAAATTTTATTTTATATAAAAGAACTAAAATAAAAATATTTAATAATGATGTTATACAATATCATTATTTTGATTTAATGGTTTAAAATCAATTTTAAAAACATACCTATTGTTCCACCTTTTTTTAAATATATTATTATTATTAGAGTAAATTACATCTTTTGTTCCTCATGATTAGCCATTTCGTCGACTTCGTTCTTAACTTTTTGTTTTTATTTTTTCGGTCCCAAACTTGTTATTTTTTGATTTTTTTTGTTCATTCGTCTAACTTCTGTTAGTTTTTTCCGTTAAATGTCATTTTAACTAACGAAATCCTCTATACTAATAAATGAGAGTTCTCGCTTACATCATAAAGGTGATGTGGCAATTTCCTAGCTTGTTTACTTATATAAATTTATTAGTTGATGATGTCATATATTTAGGTATAAATATTTACTAATTTTATTATGAATGCCATTTTAATATAACTCAATTATACAAACCCCGTGTATTACATGGGGAATAAACTAGTAACATAATATAAAAAGAATTAAAATTAAAACGTTGTTAAAAGGTTGGACTTTATTATTTTGATAAAACTAAGGGTGTGCTTGGTTGAGGTTAATAGGGGTTAATCAATGGTAATGATAATCATTAATAGTGGTTGGTTTGTCATTAGGTAATCAATCATTAGGGTAATAAAACTGGGTAATGATTAACCCCTCTTTCATTGTTTTTCCATTCCATTTCCCATTCCTCATTTTAAAACAACCGTCCCCGAAGCATACCACGTTGAACAACAAAAAAGTTCTTCATGAATCAAGTACTAGGCTACTAGCTTTCAAGTGGTACTGTGGTAGGCATAGTGATAATTGTGAGGGACCCGAGCACAAGTCCAACAAAGGTGTAGATCTTTCTACACTCCTTTTGCTTTCGAACTTTTTATTTTTATTGTATTATTATATTATATTTTATTTTATTGAATAATAATTGAAGATCGATTATATTTATTTATATAGGATATCAAATCTCACTCTAATATTATTTTATAACTGTCTATAATCTTGATAATGATAGTCTAATACTGTATAATACCTACGTACCATACAATTTGGTTTAGAAAACGACTTGAACTTGGATAGAAATGTGCAAGAGATCGGATTTCAACAGATGTGATTTGATAAACTCAACTCGAAGATCGCCTTTGATTACTTTTTCACGAACAAAATGAAAATCGACTAGCATGTATGTTTATTAGTTATTTTTCTGATATATGGACATAAAAGAGGAATTGAAAGTCAAATTTTTCCAAATTTTTTTTATCACATATCTAAGTGAGTTTTATTTTCGATATTTTAATCGACATAATTAATGAAAATTTACATCAATATATAATAAATTGAGAGTAAATAATATGTTTGAAGTAGTGAAGTTTACGTATTATTCATTAAGTGAAGATAAAAATATACTTTTTATGTTCAAGAAAACTAAATAACTTTTATGATCATGATTTTTGAGACACTGGATAATTTATTTTTTTATGTCACTCGAAGTTTTAAGCCGATCCTGTCAAGAGCTGATAAAATTTTGTCATATACGAATCACACCTTCTTATGTACTTAACAAATTTTTGTATCCGTGTTTTGTACTTAGTTCAAAAATTTACATATAATTCACAACGATATATAATTTTAAAAGGGTTACGTGAAACTAAAAAAAAACACCTGCAAGGAACAAATTTAAAAAACCAAGTTGTGTGATAACGAAAATCATATACTAATATAATATATATGCATATAACAATAATATATATTTATATTGTGTTAACTTAACATACATATTGTCATATACAGACATAAAATATAGCAATTATTTGCACAAATAATTATAGTAAGAAGCAAAATATAAAAACACATAAAAATATAAACTATATACAATTGATTGAAAAAAATGAAACAAAAACAAATGAAGACGTTTTTTATTTATTAACGTAAACTAAAGATAACAATTCATCGAAATGCAGAAGTAACTACTTTATTTAATAGTTTTACCAAAACGAAAAGAGAAAACATAAATTTAACTAATAATCTAAACGAAAGACGAAATAAAAGCGCCCTACTTTATTTAATAATGTTATAAAAAATAGAGTTAATTACATAAATCGTCCCTATGGTTTACCCAAAATTATGGATATCGTCTCTAAGTTTAGAAAGCTGCATAAATCGTCCAAGTTTAGAATTTAATTACGCTTTTCGTCCCTAATTTCTAATTTGTACCCGTAATTGGGGCAAATCTTAGGGACCAAATCCGTAACTGAGGACAAACTTTAGGGTCAAAATCCGTAATTGGAGCAAATCTTAAGGATGAAAAAGGTAATTAGTTTCTAAAAGTAGATGATTTATGCAACTTTATAAACTTAGGGACGAAATTCGTAATTTGAGATAAACCTTAGGGACGATTTTTGTAATTAACTCTAAAAAATATAAGAAGATAGAACCTTAAATTCGGAAAACAAACCTAAAATTAAAAATAAAAAGAGTTATAAGTAGGAAAGCTAGTCGGAGGAGCCAACTCTATCGACTTCATTACACAATGTTTATCCTCAGTCCTCACACAATTGTATATGCATGTTTTCTGTAAATGTTATATTTGTATGAGGGTAAAACTTTTAACGGAAAAAAGAATAATAGGTCAAAAGAAACGTGACGTTTCACGTACATTTATGGTTATCTAGACCCATACATTTAGACCGGTAAAAATGTAATAGGTCTATATAATAAGTTCCGCCAAAACTAAAAGTGATAACAGGTCTTAATATGTCATGGAACCGGTCTAAATGTGTTCAGAGGTCTAAAAAGAAATGAGAGCGACTAAATTTAAATGAGGGGTCTATATATGAACCGGTCTAAATGTATCAAAAGGTCTAGAAAGAAAATGCAAACGACTAATTCTAAATCACCTGGTCTAGATAAGATTTTGTGGAGATTTTTAAACGTGGCCAGTAAAATTTCTCCTAAAAACTAGTTATTTTATAACTTCTATTCTCTATATCTATCATTGATTACATTTATTCAAAAAACAAAAAAAACTCCATTAATGCTATGTGAAAAGTGATTTCTTTATTTTAAATTCAACTATCATTTTTTCTAAGGTAATACTATTATATACCATTTTTTAATATTTTTTTTTGAGATAACTATATGTTTTTAAATTCATATTTGTGTTCATATGGAAATATATTTGTTTCTCTCTGATCAAATCTTCTATATAATTGTCAGGAAATTGGTTTATTTCACAGGAAAATTTTGTGCATTGCATAATTCATTCAATATCACACAAGAAAATTTTGGGCTTTGCTCAGAGACTGTGTAGATGAGTAAGAAATTATATTTTTATTTTGGTATTAAATTAAATTGTTTCTATAAACTCTAACACAATTGTAATATTTCCCCGAAGATCTTCCCGATTTGCTCCTAGAAAGTGGTTAAGGTATATGTCGTAAAAAGACTTCTATAATTCACTTTGGTCTTCGTAATACATTCATCTTTAGACTTTTTGAAGACTAAAAATGTTTATGTTGATCTTAATGTCTTTTAGAGACAAAGGAAACTCGAAGAGCCATGTTGGACAAGAAATTATAAGTTTTTGGATCTATTAGTTTTTGGCACTTGAGATTTCATATCAAGTAGTTAGTTTTGTTTAATTTTGTTGAATATTATGTAGTAAATACGATTGGATTATGATTTTGTATGTACCCGAACGTGTGTTAATACTTTGAATATCTTCATAATATATATTCGTTTCAATAATAGCACTGAATTTTTTGTTGTGGTTTAATGTAATCTGTGATTTTAAAATTAGATTTAAGATTTTGGAATTTATGGACACACGTCTAAAAAGAAAATATTAAGACCTGCTAAAAGAGGTATAAAAGAAAATATCAAAGGTCTAAAAAGACTATGAATATCATTTTAAATAGGTCTAAAAGACATATTAACCGGTCTAAATGATATTCAAACGTGCGTAAAAAAATTAATAACATGTCTAATTGATCATATCAGGACCGGTTAGAGAATCGGTCTACATTACTTTTAAGCAAGTAGACCTCTAACATATAGACGTGTTCAAAAACCGGTCTAACAAGCCTTTACAACCGGTCTACATAATACTTTTTGTAGTAGTGACGATGACCGAAACCATCAATCATTTTCTAAGTTCTAATTCTTCCAAGTTAGTCACTGATGATAACAGGACATTCACATGGCCAGTGGCCCCTTAACGTGATAAAAAAACTTTTTTCCGTTGCAAAATTATGATGGAATATAAGCGATTGAATTGTAATAAAAGTGAAATGCACACTTGCATAATGACAAAGCCAAGGTATATAATCCGACGGTAAGGATACATGTAATGTCGTATAGATTTGTTCATGGTTACCGGCTACTTAATTGACCGTCACATTTGTTGATAAGGAAGAAGAAATGGCCAAAGATAATTAGCAAAGGACATCCACACCCATCACCGGTCAACTTCGTCCCTAGAAAATATAATTATTTTGTTTTTCGGTTTATCTTAAAATGAATGTAGGAAAAATGTATCAAAAGACGTATGACCAGTCCCTAGAAGTTAGTGTGATTGTGATTCGGAAATTGTATACACTCTTATTAATAAAAAGTGAGGATCTAAAGTTCGATCCACACTATATGCTTTCTCGAACATTTTATCAGTTCAGAAATGAGCGAGTGATTAAAAAAAGCCATACGACTAAGTTAATATTTTAAAAAGGATGGTATATATATATATATATATATACAATTGAAATGGAAATATAAGCCTATGAATTGATAAAACTGATAGTAATATGCACACATGATGGTAGATTTATCGTCCAAGGTATATAATATGAGGGTAATGATACATGTAAAGTCGTATAGATTTGTTACTAGGTCTCGGCCACTTACCCGACACATGCGATGGTATGGAAAACAAGTGGCCATAGATAATTACCGAAGGATATCCACACCCATCACTCGTCACTCATTGATACCATCACTAGAAAATATAAATAAATTGTTGAAAATTTGTTCAAATGTTTTGACAATTATAAAAAGAAGATGGCTTATTCCCAATTTATTTCGATAAACAAAAACACATATACGAGATTTTCGGTTGAAATTTGGGATATCGAAGATATGTAAATGTTAAGATTATTTAATAATTGGCTAAAATGAAATGAATTATATTATTAAAAGAAATGGTCTATTTCTAATCTAATCTAACTATCTATAAAACATTTGACCCTAATTTCTTAAACTTGAATTTTAAGAAGGAAAATACTATAATACCCCTCATTTATCATATAAATAAAAATTAATTTGCCAACTAACTTTCCTTTTTTTCAACCGACTTTCCTTATTTTTCATTCTTCACCATCAACTAAATTAAATTACAATTAAGTTGACTAATAATTTTTTCAAAAACTATCAACTCAAACAATTTCTTACATCTAATTTCAATACGTAAAATGTGAATTAATTTTTTTATTCATTAAGCGTCGCATATAATAACGTGTTCTGTCCAAAGATCTGGATTTGAAACCATTACTGAATTAATGTGTTTATAGCCCGAAGAAGATGGATGACCTAAATTTTTTACGATAAAAATATATGAGTCAAAAGGCCACTAAAAACTATTATACTTAAAATATAGTCACAACACTTAAATCAGAAACTATTAAATACAATATGATTATGGTTATCGGCTATATATTACCACTATTTTTTAAAGAGAAGTTCGAGTTTGGATCGAATAAATGTTTTCTTTAATAGAACACGTTTCAAACAAAAACTATTAGACACAACATATAAATAATATTTTATAGTTCGGACGATCAAACAAGAACAATTTTCTAAAACAATCAAATGAGTTTACTACATCACCAAATGTATGTGAAAATATATATGGAGAGAATGTTGATGCTCGATAGACCATATCATAATCTATTACACTTAAAATATTAATCGTGAGTTGAGACTCTAACAAAAAACGTTACCGCATATAAATAAATAAAACGATGGCCCGAATGGACGCACCACCATAAACGGTTACCACATAATTCATTTTCTGGATCGAAAGACCGAATAAAAAACTCTAACCATATAATTATTTTTATGTTTTGAATGGTCAAACGACACAAACCATAACTATTACCTATCTTGAAACGAATGAGAAACTACCATAAATCGTTACCATAATTTTGGCGAATATATTTTTTCTTGCCGCTGCATCGCGTGGGGTTATTATTATTTTTATGAAGATTTTCAAGTTGAATAGTGGAGATATTTCATTTAGAGAAAATAAATGGATAAATTGATTAAATTGTTAAAAATAAATGATCAAACTGATTTTAGAAACTATTTGAACTAAATGAATCTTATAGGTCAATAGAACCTGATTTTTGAAATTACTTTTGCTATACAATTTTTATTTAGAAAAACTAAAAATATAAATTGATTAAATTGTGAAAAATAAAGTACTAAATTGATTTTATAAACTATTCCGAATAAAGCTTCTTATCTGTCAATAGAACCGAATTTTTAAAGTTTCAATTTTTAAGGTATAATATACGAAGGTCTTTAGTCATACAGTTTAAGGGAATTATATGGCTTTAGTCTTTAAAATCAATTTCGATACCACTTTTTGGCTTATTAGTTGAGTATCATATTAAATTTTCACACCAAAATTTCCTGTTCATGTCTCCACTAAACATGTATATATGCAATATTTATGTATAAAAGAACTTAATTAGATGCAAAAAAGTATCAATACCTAATTCATAGTTGTCAACTCATAAGTTGTGATGTGAATCGTATTACCCGCAATTCAAAGAGTTTCTCTTGTTTGGCTGACAAAGAGGTGCCCCCGATTTAAAATTAACCCTCACGGCTGGATTTTTAACACATATAATTCTATTTTAGGACAGTGGAGTTGTTCGAGCTTCTAAATTGTTTTGTTTTCTTTTAATGACTATTGCTTTTATTGTTGGTGTGTGTATTGTTTGGAGGTATGAGGCTCCATCTTGGAGCTCTTTTTTTTTCCTTATTTGTACTTTGCCTTTTGGTCGGTTTTTTTTAATATATTCTTTGCTTTTTCAAAAAAAAAAATGAAATAACTTGTTGCATATAAAAGAGTATATTACATAAATCGTCTTAAGGTTTATTTTAAATTATAAATTTTATCCTTAAATTTAATAAATCATATCACCCGTTCATTTAGAAAAACAAATTACGTGTTTTTGTCTCTAAATTTGATGTCTGTTAAAGTCATTGTCAACTAATTTACTCATTATCCATAAAATAAAATAGATGTTTAATTAAAGACAAAAAAAAGGTAATCAGTTTATTTAAGTAGACAATTTATGTAATTTACTCTACAAAGAATTTTAAAAATAATCTGACAATAATACACTGGAAAATGATTGTTGGACGTAATTCATATAAAAAGAGATTAAGAAAATTAACATGGTCGAGAAGTGAGAATTTTTCAAATTCATTTGTTCAATAACATATAAACGATTTTTAATTAACGAATTAGGTTGCTTTATGATACTCATATAATAATATATCGAACCGCTCAATATGGAACATATAAATTACACAATTATACATTACACAACTGATTTTATTTCGTTATATTTATGAATCATTTTATAGTCTAAAAACATATCACGTCTATGACAGAAAAAGGTTCTTTATGAAATAAAGACATGTGACGAATCCAGTATTAGCTAACAGTGTCGGACATGGACCATTATTTGGGGACACGAGCACAACTCCAAAAAAAGGTCTACATCTTTCTAAACTCCTTTTTCTTTCTCTTGTATCTATATTTCATTTAATAATAATTAAACATAGATTATATTTATTGTCAATGGAGGTTTGTTTCATTGGTAGGAGATAGTTCGCCCTTAGTAAAGTTCTTAGGTTCAAGTCTCCCGGTTGTATACTACCCAATTGGATGTCACTGTGTCCCTTAATCACTAACATAGTCATTCAAAAAAAACATAGATTATTTTTATATATATAGAATATTAAATCTCACTTTAATACAACTTTTAACTATCTATAATCTTCATAATGCAATAATAGTCTAATACGTACCCTAACATTAAGTTTGGAAATCAACTTGAACTTGGATCGTAATGCGCCAAGGGATTTCGGAGGACATGTAATTTGATCATGAATGAAGTTGTTGGAACATTATTGTCTGTATTTGTATTCATTTGAACGTGTCGTAGAGTTAGAATGTAATTAGATCGAGTTGTAAAGTCCAAACGCATTTACGAAATCAGTTACGTCAAGTAACTGAGTTACGTTCACGTAACTCGTGAGTTACGCACGTAACTAGGAGAGTTACGCACGTAACTCACTTCCAAAGAGTTACGTGAGCGTAACTCGTCTGGAATTCCGTGCTGCCTATAAATAGCAGCCTCGGGATCATAAATGCGGTTGTTGAAAGTTGTCAGAGCATTCATAGCGAGATTAGTTACGTGAGCTAGGGTTAGATCACGTAACTCTTTGTTTTTGAGTGTTAAAGTCTTGTAATCGAGTGCTTAGTTACTATTTCGTGTTTGTATTGAACACGTGAGCTTTATAGTATTAATCATTTGATTATTTGAGCTGTTCTTCACCGTTTACTTACTCAAACTAGTTATTCCGCAATTAGTTTGTTATAGGATTCAAAGGAGGTCCGAAATAGGCGACCTACAAGTGGTATCAGAGCCAGGTTATAGGATTCAAATGAAGTAAACTCAACTCGAACATCTCCTTTGGTTACTTTACACAAATGAAGTGAAACCGACTTAACATCTTTTGTTATAGGGGATATTTTTGATATATGGCATAAAATAGTAATGCATGATGATGATAGATATAGTCATATATCCAAGGTGTATAAAATCCGACGGTAAGGATACAAGTAAACTCGTAAAGATTTGTTCGTGGTTACCGGCTAGCTACTTACCGGTCACATGCGTTACTAAGAAAAAACAAACCGCCATAGATAACTAGCAAGGAATATCCACACCTATCACCGGTCAATTCAATCCCTAGAAAATAGAAATATTTTTGGTTCCTTTAAAGAGAATATGTCGAAATATGAATTAAGTCACGATGAATTGTCTTAAGGATTTTGTTTATTTTGAGAATTATGAGGAATTGAGGATCAAAAAGATGAAAATTTACAACTATTTTGTGTTTATGAAGAATGCTCCAAACACATTCATCTACTGTTTCAACTTTCAATTGTAACTTACAATGGCGAGAATGCGGATTTCTATCCAAAAAATCGATTGACATTGATGTCTTTATGTTTTCGATGTTCTTAATTTGTGGTATCTGGCTTATTGCATTTTAGGCTAACGCCGAACATTTTTTTTTTTAGGAGTTTTCAAAATTACATATGCAATTGCATAGTTCACCTCGAGCTACATATCAAGTCAGAAAAGATTATAGTTAGCTCACAACAAAGATGCAAATGAAATGAAGTGTGAATTACAAACTTTCCACCAACAAACAAAACGAGGGCATCTCATTTGAAAAAACGAGTGTCATTCTGATAGGCGAGGTACTGCATTTATATCTAACGTTCACACGAATTCTCTGTCGATGATTCTTCCTCAAGTAACCTCTCTCTCACCTTTGTTGCCTGCACCATAAAAATATAACAAAACTAGCTGCTTACTTGTTCAGATTATTAGAGTTTCAGAATTATCTTGATTTTTGCATTCTTTGTCCTTACATTTTCGAGAATGCAAGTGCGGGCCCTGAGAGAAATCTTTTGTGTTAATTACTTAATATCGTCTATAGCATTGAAGGTTTATGCGATAAACAAGTCTAAACTGACATTCTCTTAAGTCAGTGATGGTATCCACACAAAAAGTTGGACTGCGCTTGCATTTTAAAACATTTAAGGACGAAAAACTACAATTTGGCCAAACTATGTAAATGTAAACGAGGAAGAACTTTTAGAATTAACATTTTTTTTTATCTCAAATTGTTCATCTTTACAGAATTTGTAGACTTATGTGTTTTTATCATTTAGTTTATTTCCACCAAAAAACTCAAATAGATCGTTTAAAAGACCATTTTCTATAGATTAATAGGGCAAAGGAAATGTAATAAGGCAGAGGTAAAGCAGACCTGTTTTTCATAATTCGTGCGAAATGTTACAAAACCTAGTAGGGTAAGTTGAATAAAGGCGCCCACGAGTAGACCGATCCATAGACCCATTCCTCGTAGGGAGGTGCGGAATCCTAGAAAAACAGAAACCGGGATCCCAGCAAGATAGAAAGCACCAAGATTAATGTAAGCCCCTATATGTTGCCATCCAACTCCCCTCGCAACACCTAATTGATCATATAAGCAACAAAAATTTAAATTTCACAGTATAACCAAAGGTAGTGATTTCTAGCAATATATTATGAATTCTTTGATTTGGGATGTACTTATTCTCAAACAAGTCAAATAAAAAAAATATCACATGAAACGGAAACGCGTATGGATTAAACGTCGCCTAAGTCTACTTTTAATGCATACTATACAATCTCGTAATTTGTTTTCTTCCAAGTTTAAGATTTTTAATATAATTTTATCATATTTAGTATTATACTTATCGAATTAAGTAAAATACTCAGTGTTGACATGAAGAGGATAAGTTTAATAACCTGTAAGGGTTCCTTGTAGACTATCCGCGATGATGTTTAAACAGAGAAGAGGTGAGATCCTCGTGACATAATCGACAACTTCCTTGTCATTTGTGAAAATGTATCCAAAAACGCGTCTACTAACAAATATACTTGTGCTAACTATACTTGTTTCGACAATGGTAAGGAGAAGGACAACATAGACAACCATACGAGCACCTTGTGGATTTCCGGCTCCTAGTTCATTTGAGACTCTAGTACTGGAGAAACAAGACATTGCTAGTTCAAATATATCAATCTCGAATACTAGTTATGAACAGTTCAATTTGGGTTGAATTTAATCTCAAACTGGTTATATGTAAAATTTTAGCGAAAAGGGGAGCGTTTCAAACAAGTTGGAAGTATTTTTTGACGGATGCAAACACCTAAATCCTTTTCATTCCAAGACATGATTATTGCAATACTGTGTTGGTGTTTGAAATCATAGTTAACACATAAATTATTAATAAAAAAAATGATTCAAAACGGAGAAAAAGTGCTTACGAGTCAACCCATCCCCCCACCAGGCCCTATTTGACTCGCACTCAATATGACCCTGTTGATCCGCCTCTTTTGTCACCTCTAATAGAAATGAAGCAAAAACAGGAGTATTACAAACCTGATGCCAGCCCCAAATCCGTATGGTATGGCGTAGACTGTAGAAATAGTGCTGAGACTGTTTAAGAGATAAACAATAAATTAAAATATCATAAACCTTATTTTGCTTATAAACTATATTTTGAGCAAATAAATGTTGGTTTTTGTGAAAAGTAAGCGAATGAATGGCCAATTCGAGATACGTACCATACAGAAAGAACTGAAGTTTCAAGTTCGGGATTTGGCAGAAGACCAGACAACAATATTAGAAGCTCGTATGACCACCATTCAAGACTGCAAGTGATGTTTAGATCCCATGAAACAATGTTAAACAAACTAAAGGCTGTTAAAAGTGCTACTGAAAGCATATAAGTATTAGAAGAGTCAATGAGGCGTACCAAATCATGACAGTAGAGGGTATAGCATAACTAAAGAACTGTCTCATCCCGTGCAACGCCTCTATTGATATCAGAGCACGAGTTTTTGCACACGAAGGAGAACATTTCATGTAGAAAAAGAGGAAGATCACGTTTAGCCACAATGTAATATCCATGGATATTGCTGCTCCAATGTTTTCTAATCCGGTCTTGTACACAAGACTCCAACAAAGCGCAATGTGCAAACATATAGCAACAATTGAGCTAAAGAAAATAGGCATAAGCATGCTTTGCAATTGAAAATATCGAACAAGTGGTTGAAGTGCTGCATGAGCAAAGAGTGCAGGAATAAGCCAAATTATGAATTCTCCAGCTTCATGTGAAATCGAAGGACTTTGTCCCATAAATACGAGTATATTTCCCGTATATTTAAATAAGACGGATAGAGGAATGCAGACAATCAGAAGAGAGAGTATAGCGGTGTAAATTCGAGTTCCAAATTTCTTGTATTGTTGAGCTCCATAAGCCTGTCCACATAAAGTCTCTAACGCGCTTGCCATCCCCAACTGTCGAAAGTGAATAAACTTCATTAATTTACAATTTAAAAACATAAATTCCCTATTTATCACATATAAGTATCTTTGTACCAAAACTTCAAAGACAGGATGACTAATTTCATTGTTCATTTCAAAAATGCAACCGTGGACGACATTATATATATACTAGCCAAATTCCATGTGACATGTTTGATAACAGCGACAAGGACAATATGAACAGGCTAGTATACCACGAATAAAGTTCCGACGATGCATATATGGATTAGCATGGTTTCCGATTATGTACTAAAGTTTATTCATTTGCCCAAATTATATATTATCTCAACATCATATAGCATAACACTCATTTCATTAGTTCATTACAGCATTCACTTTTTATAAAGAACAATACATATATACATATTTGAGGGCCACATCACTCTCCTTAGGGAGAGCTATAGCGGCCCAAAGTGCGGCCATGGTCCGTTGACTTGGGTCCCTGGAATTAATGCCCACCTAGGGTGGAGTCGACACCATGGTATACAAAATATTATGAAGTAGGGGTGACAAAGAAAACTAACTAGAAAGCTGAAACCGGTGACATTAGAAATAGAGATAGCAATGGCGGTGCTAGAAAGAGCAAGCTCGCCGAGGTGACCAACCATCATGACCGAGATAACTTGCAACAAATATTGTGATATAGTTACTGCAGCCATTGGCCCTGCTATGTGAGCGAATTTCTTAGTCTCTTCTCCAAGTACGCTCCATGTTAATCTATGATTATCTCTAGTATTGTTTCTTTTGGTTAACAACAATCCTTCTTCCATTGGCTCACTCGCCGCCATACGTGCTCGGTGCTTCCTTACTATAACAGAAAAATTGTACTCACTTGTGGTTTTCTTGTTTATTGTTTTGCTCTCTCCAGCCAACTTGTATGCAATTTAGGTTGGTGGTCCTATGGTACTTATACCACTTATATAGACATGTTAAGTTACTCATGCAAAAATTAAACATTTCTCACCTTAACACATTCAATTTAAATGACGTATCTATCTATAAAATAAACCTAAAATGTCTTATGGAAAACCTCAACAATTAGATTGGTTTGAAGATTTTTTTAAACCTTTGAATGAAAATATGTTCTTATATGTCTTCACTATTAACCATTTACTTTCTCCGTTTCAAAAATATTGTCCCAGACAAAAAAAAAAAAAAAAAAAAAAAAACTGTTTTAGAAAAACATAATCATAACTGATTTCTCTTTCTTACTTTTTGCAAATTAATAATTTTAGTCTTAGTTAATTAATTAATGTTTTCTATATAATATTTAATAATAACCTTAAATGAGGATAATATGGTAAAGTTATCAAAAAAAAAAAGGAATACCGGACAAATAAAATGGGACGAAGGAAGTATATTTTAAGCATTTGTGTATTAAATATAATTTTAATCATTCAACTTTAATACATACTTAAATAAATAAAAAAATTATAATATTATTATAATCTGAAATATCTTTTATATATTAAACCCCTTTATTTATAAAATCTATTTCATTAAACTCGGTTTTTCTTTTTAATTTGACACTAGATTCGTAAAATAAAAAAGCAAAATGAGAAAAGAGAGATTATTTACGGTTTTTCCTTTTTATCGTCCTTTTAGGTTTGGTTTTAGCTATGAGGAAAACTTATTTTTAGATAACTTTACTAGGGATGAGAAAAACCCAAACCAAAAACCGAAAAATCTAAAAAAACTAAACCAAAAAACCGAATCAATATCAAAAACTGATGGTTTGGGTTTCAAATCTTCAAATACCGGATTTTTTGGTTCGGTTTTCTTGTTGAAACTGAACCGTTTGTTAAGCGTGGCGGTAAAAAAACGTGTTCATGGCGCGCCTTAACGCGAGTTTTATGTAACGCGTTATGGAAATTTAAAAAAAAAAAAAGAAGTTTAAAAATAGTTAAAAATAGGTATAAAAATCATTTGATTGTAAATTTTTGACTATATATTAGAATATCTATATACTTAAATGTTAAAACAGACTTTTTGATAATTTATTGATATTTATATAACTTAATAATAATAGTATATATATATATATATATCAAATTATAAAATATATTAATTTTTTTTTGCCGATTTGTCACGTTTTGAAAAACGTTATGTCTTATCATTTCTTGCAAAACTTGAGGATTTTTCATATCGCCATGTCACGTCTTACGTTATCTGTAACCTTGATTTTAGCTAATCAAATTTTTTTTAAGTAGATACTAGATTACTAGTAATATATTACGGATAAAATACTTCCCCACCATTGTTGATATCGTGGAGACAATATCAAGTTAATGACAGAAAAATAGTTCTTTATTATTATTATCTTACATCTTTAATATATAATAAAAGAAGAGCCTTAAATACCACATGGCGAAATAAGATCTCTTAGATGGATTAACATATTTGATCTTAGCCGTTAGATCAAATTGATGATGTCATCAAAGACTATTTTCATTTTACACCCTTTTACAATACATAATTACATTATCTCTTTAATTCTATTTCCACTAAAATAAAAAACATAATTTTAATTAGTTATAAAATCGCTCAATTTTAACTATTATTTACCTTATTTTTATTCTAAAATCTTCTAATAAAAAAGATAATAAAATGTATATAAACGTAAAGGTATATATGTTATTATACGTATAACATTGATTTCTCTTAATACTTTAAAATCTACAAAAACATATAATTTACGATTAAGTTTTACTTTGTCCACGCTATCGCGGGACAATAATCTAGTAACAGCAACATATGAAAAATACATGACAAAACAAGTAGCCAGGAAATGTGACAAATGAAGTAGCCAACAAGTGGCAGAGTTGGCGATAATTGCAGGGGGGGACACGAGTACAATTCCGAATAAGTACCTGACCAAAACTTTACCGATAAGCACTACTTTTTCTTTCTAATAATAGAAGATTATTTTTGTTTATATAAGATATATTAAGTTACGCTATAATATCATTAACTATATTTAATCTTCATAATGCAATTTGATCGCAGTGACATAAAAATAAGTAGTCGCGAAGTGTTCCGGAGACATTTGCAATTTGATCATTAGGTAAGATCAATTTAAGTCAAAAATGTTCTTCCGCTACTTTTTCACGAACGAAATGAAAATCGACTTATAACATGTCTTATGTGAGGATGAAACGCGAAATTAACATAGTTGTAAGGCGCTCCTAGATTGTAACACACCATCGCTACAAGAAAAATGATCTTTTATGACGGCTTGTTTAGTAACGACATATTTTGGTCACTAATAACGTTACTTAATCACCATTAGAAAAATTGGTCGCTAAATCGGGTCAAAGTAACCAAAAAATAAGATTATTTGGTTTCTAATGAAAGTTAGCCGCGAACCTTTAGTGACGAAAAGTGAGAACTCAAAATTTAGTCTCTGAGAACATTAGTGACGAAATACACAACATTAGTGAAATAACTTCGTCACTAACGGTGATAGAAAGGAAATTTTAAGTGGTAAGATTTTATCACTAAATTCCGTGACCTATTTTGTTAGAGACCATGTAACATTAATTTTTGGTCACTAATCTAATTTAATTTAATGACCAAATTAAATGGCCATTTTTTGTTGATGACCAATAAGGTTATTAGTGATCAAATAATATCGTTTTAAACAAAGTCGTCATTAAAGACCATTTTCATTTTTCTTATCAGTCGACGGAATTGGAGGTTATTTCTCTCTTCAAAAGTGTAAATCAATGCAAGTTCTACCCATAGGTAAAAGAGCGTGATATAGTTCGTAGCTTACAAGTTGTTCTTGAAATAAGATTACTAAATATAAACCACCAATGAATCGACCTTCATATGGACATCCGAATGGCGGGAAGCTTTCTTGAAAGCAAGTGGGGGACCCTAATTTGGACTATATCTAGACTTGTGAAGTAAAACACACGTTTTGACTATTATTGATTAACGAAATGACGAATCATGTCATTTCAACATTGCTTGATCAACTTTTTACAAATTTGAAACTTTTTATTTGATCCTACTCCTATATATATATATATATATATATATATATATATATATATATATATATATATATAGAGTTGGTTTCATTTAAGAACCATGTAATTATTTAGGAACCATTAGGAACCATTTTTAGGCAAGGTGGCAATTTTGTAATTAAACTCAAGGTGGCAATTTTGTAATTAAGTCAAAATTGAGAGCCAAATTGGAAATCAATTAAAACCACTTTAAAATCCTAATTAATTTTAAATTAACATATCTAGAGTATAACTAGGTTTTAGGAAAAACTAAATTCACCATTAGAACAAGCATTTAATTATCTTTCCAACGAGCACCCACTTGATATACTTTTGACGACTGTTTTTTTTTTTTTTTTTACAGTGAGTTTCGGTATATACACTAGTGTATATACTAAATATTCACCAGTGTATATACTAATTCACAAAAAACACATCTGAACCATATATACTATACACTAGTGTATACACTATATTCACTAATGTATAGTTATACACTAATGTATTTATACACTACAGTAGTGTATTTATACACTAGTGTATACACTATATTCACTAATGTATAGTTATACACTAGTGTATTTATACAATATACACTAGTGTATACACTATATTCACTAATGTATAAGATGTATTCTCTATTGAATACATGGTATTCACTGGTGTATATTGTATATTCACTTGTGTATATTGCGTATTCACTGGTGTATATTGTATATTCACTTGTGTATATATATATTGTATATTCACTTTTGTATATTGCGTATTCACAATTAAAAGGAAATTAATATAAAGATTCGTATACATTAGTGAATATAGTGTATACACTAGTGTATAGTGTATATGGTTTAGATGTGTTTTTGGTGAATTAGTATATACACTGGTGAATATTTAGTATATACACTAGTGTATATACCGAAACTCACTAAAAAAAAAAAAAAAAAAAAAGTCGTCAAAAGTATATCAAGTGGGTGCTCGTTGGAAAGATAATTAAATGCTTGTTTTAATGGTGTATTTAGTTTTTCCTAAAACCTAGTTATACTCTAGATATGTTAATTTAAAGTTAATTAGTATTTTAAAGTGGGTTTTAATTGATTTCCAATTTGGGGATTTGACTTAATTACAAAATTGCCACCTTGCCTAAAAATGGTTCCTAATGGTTCCTAAATAATTGATGGTTCCTAAATGAACCCACCTCTATATATATATATATATATATATATATATATATATATATATATATATATAGGGTTTTTCTAACGTGTGCCCTTGGGGCACACGATAAGTAGGGAATATTCTCCTCGAAAATTGAAAAAGCAGGGAATATTCCATACTTTTTCAATTTTCGAGAAGAATATTTCATACTTTTTCATTTTTCGAGGAGAATATTCCATGCTTTTTCAATTTTCGAGGAGAATATTCCCTACTTATCGTGTGCCCCAAGGGCACACGTTAGAAAAACCCATATATATATATATATATTAAGTATTCAAATTAGAAAAGCAACATAAACATCAAAGTGTCAGACACCGATGATAACAATAATCAAAACATTCACGTTACTGGTGGATATAACTATGAGGCTAAAGGTCTCATGAAAATCAATATCATGTTATTAATGAAACTTTTTTCAACGTGTCTTGCTCTATGACTGTTTTTATGACGAGTAACAACTCCAAATTCTCCACGCTTAATCCTATAATATCATTTGCAATCAACACCATCACTATTATCAGATAGGGATACATGTGATCGAATTGAGTTGGAGACTGTTGATGGCTATTATGTATATATGATAAAAGAAAATTAGTAGTTTTATGTCTTAATAAAACGTATTATCATTTTCAAAAAGAGATTATTACATCGTAAATGTGTGGGTATCACGACTATCATAGTAGGATACGATATAGAGTATGTTCCTCATTTTAGACACAAAATTAGAACCCTTTTGCCGAAGAGAATAGGGTACGTGTTTTTCAATATATCTTTTCATTTTATAGTTTGCTCTCTTATATAAAGCTCTTAAAATTATAATGATGCTATGAACATTAAACATCTCAATATATAATAATAATAATCATAACATTCAAACGGTTACATGACTAAGTCATCAAGTTCGTTTATATAAAATCAAGGAAAATAACTCCAACAAAATCATCGGTCTGTAGACTCACTAAAGTGGATATGCACCTGCAGATAAGGGTATGTGGGTCTGCATATGCAGTTGTTAGTTTAAACCTGCAAAAGATGGTTGTAGCCGTTGGTGAGCACATGTAAATTTCGTTTTTGTTTTGAGGCATTCTCCCTCGACCCCTACTTGCCGAAGCTAGACTCCTATAAAGAATGTTTCCCCTTGAACCACGTTCGGAGCTCGTCCTCCAGGACCATGCAAGTGTCCCCCTTGACACCCGCTCTTCTGGAAACCAGATTTTGTAAGTAACTAGGGGGTGTAAATAGTTATGTTTTAAAAGTTATCTTCTATAAAAGATTAATCTTATAAATGATAACTAAGTATAGTAACATTACATTACAAATGAATAGTTACGCACATATAATATTGTGCGTGAGAAACAAAAGTTCATATGTACATCACCGATTGCAGTAATGTTTCAACATCGTAACATGATTGATGTGATTATTATCTAATATGTGAAGTTGCGAGTACTAATTTTCCATACATAAGAAAAGCATAATTAATTTTCTTAAGAAAAGTATAATTTTTCAAAATTAGTAAAGAAAAATGAAGACGATAATAATAAAATAAAAAAAGTTAATATGAGGACTGTCTCGCACGTTGTTGTCTGCATCATAAAACTCCATCATAAAAATCAAAGAGTACCACATTAAAAGGTTCTTTAAATTATCATCCTTGATTGTTTAGTACTGTTGGTGAATCAACGGCCATTTAGGTAATGTGATTTACTAGAGATTGATGTGACTTCATATTCAGCTCGGATACGAGTTAGGGATGTGTGGAGTGCACACTCGTTGAGCTAATATGAACTCAATCATGACAGTAAAGCAGGGGGTCAAGGGGCGGAGCTTAATTTTCCCGCCGAAATCCCAATATTTGGGACGTTTTCAGATAGTTATAACTGTTTGAAAACCGTTTACAACTGCTATACAAACTGCCTTGTCTCTATAAACTGAAAATCGGTCTCATTTGATAGTACGAAAAATTCACACAATTTCTTTTACTTTTTCGATTTGTGATTCTGGTGCCTAGAACACAAGTTGACAATTCTCTTTGTATTATCCCGATTAGGATTTCGTGCAACCCAGACAATTTATATGGTCGAAATACCTAATACGGAAAGTGAATTTACACGATACACAGAGAAATCTAAGATCATCACATACAAACCCTAATTTTATAACAAGTACGACCACACCAAACGAGTTTGAAACTTTCGAGAATTAAAACTAAGACCTTCATAATTAACCCAAAAGTGTTCGGTATTTGTTTCTTGGAAACTTTCAAATTTCGTTCTCATATCCACTGTGAAAAAAATTCAGTTGTGGCTTTTCTATTTTATATCATTTTCTTTCCGAAGTTTTTCTATTGATTCATTCTTAATTACCAAACAAAAACCCTATATCAGTCGAAGATAAATTCAGTGTAAATGATAGACATTTGTTGTGACAACCGCAAATTTCGTAACACTTTTGCGATTTATCATCTAGCGTTATTTTTATTTATTCTATTTTGACCCTATTATTATTAGTATTTATTTTGTTTCACGCGATATTTGTTTAGTCGGGATTTAAATCATTGTTTCGTCCTTCGTGACGTAAACGTTATAGTACCTAAGTGCCTAGCAATATTAAGTATTCTCGTAGGTTAATATTGGTATTTTAAAGCCTTCGTCTTTTCGAGAAAATTAATGTTTAAAAAGTTACAAAATCTACCCTCAAACTAAAAATCTTTTACAAGGTTAGTCCTTTAACGGAATCTGACGAAAACTATTGCGAATTTAGTCCTTTTAACGGACTAAATAACTGGTCAGTTTGGGACCCTAGTTGCGGCGCAACTAAGGACCACTGCGGCCCAACTCGGGCCAGTCCAGACCAAGACAAAAATCGTTGTTGTTGCTTTATTGGAACCCCAACTCACATGCTACCATGTGATTTCTGCACAAAACTTACTCTAATTAGTATGGATGAGTGAATTATGGATCCTTGACCATTTCAACTCATCTCTCATCCCAATTTTGATCCTTAAACCAAATTCAACCCATTTGGTCAATTTTGTGTCTCTTTGTAGAACTCAAACACTCTCAAGTTCCTTTCATTTCCAGGAACTTTTAGAGAAACAAATCACATTCCAAAGTGATCTTTGAGTAGAGAAAGACCATTTGAAGATTTCATTTGAGTTCCTTCATATTCCGGTAAGTAACTTTCATCAAGAACTCCTTCTTTGACTTTTTATGTCAACTTCTTATTTGACACAAAGTGAATACTAACATCTCTTGTGTTCTTGCAAGGAGCTTTTCTCAACCAAAGCTAAATGTCACCTTGTTCTTGAGTTGGAGGAAGTTCTCCCACTTTAAGAAATTCGGTAAGTAAAATCCTTGTAAACTATTTTCCTTCCATTCCATTTTCTTAATAAGTCCATTTCTAACAATTCGTATTTCTTGCTTAAATGGAGCCTTTTTCTCCATACCTTGCTTGGAAAACTCTTCCGGCTCATCTTGGAGTTCAAGAGTTTATTCCGGTGAAACTTGGTAAGTAAATTCCTCTTAAACGTTTCCCTTCTTATTTTCTCTTTAAAAAGCCATATTCTAACGGATTTTCTCTCTTCCTTCTCATTGGAGCTTATTATCCGCCATACTCGCTTTGAAGTCTTTTCCGGCAAGCACCTTGAGCTTTCTTTGCCATTTCAAAGACTTTCCGGTAAAATTACCCTTTTACCCTCCTTTACGTTTTTCTTCTAATTCTTCATTTTCTCACCTAGATCAATATTAAAACTTATTAAAATGGTTAAAATGCTTATTATGTCTAAAAACATAGTAGTCACTATAAAACTTAATAACTTTGCCATATTATTAAGTTATTAAAAAACTTAACCGAAAATGTTATGATTAACATATATAAAACCGGATAATGACATATAGGTTTATTAGTAAATTCTCCATCGAAAATGTTTCCAACACCTTCTTGAAATATTTGTGGACTCGTAAAATCTAAGTATTTTATATCTACTTTATATTATAAACGAACTTAACGAAAAATAACTAAAATCTTGTAAAATCTTGTATAATAGTATATGTGTGAATATATTTATTTTATATAAGTTACCTATGAGTTATTTGACTAAACTACTCTAAGTAACAATCTATAACTATTCACTTAAAACTCGAACTAACTAACCGGCACTAAAACGACTTAAACGATTTTTAACAAAAACTGAAAAACATGCATTCTGAGCCCCAGTTGCGCCGCAACTAGCTTCAGTTGCGCCGCAACTAGCTCAGTTTCAGCATCGTTTTGTCGTTTTGCGTATTTTGACGATTTTAAGCATACGTAAACCAATTTTTAGTATACGTAAAGTATTATACACTGATAAACATATGTTTTGGACTCAAAACATAAACGCAATCTTAAACAACATATTAATTACTAAAACATACTTTAAAACGTCTTTTTATCGGCTAAACGTTCAATTCTCCGAAAACGATTAAATCTTCGATTTTTAAACTTAAACTTCTATATAACTTTCATAAACTGAATTGTCACACCCCGCTAAAGCGGAAACACGGAAGTGTGAAGAGCAAAGATATCATTACACGAGTTATAATCAAAACATACGGTTTCAAGTCATTAGAAGTAAATAAGAGTTTACAGTTTCAAGATAACCAAGTATTGAAAAAGTACATCACGACATAACAAAATAAAATGTTTGATAAAATTCCCAAATAACATGTCCAAAATAGGTCTTCTCCCGATTCATGACTTCACGTGACGTATCATGACCCATCCAAGCAATGCATTCCGTGACTTACACTTGATTTCCTGAAACAAGAGATAAAGTGTCAACTACAATAAAGTAGTGAGTGAGTTACAGTTTTCTAGTCCTCGACTAAAAAGAGTTTGAGTTAAGTATATCTATACTTAGAAGTTTATAAAAGTAGATCAATACTTAAAGAATAGTTTCGATCCAAAAGTTGCTCCAAAGATAATTCGAACCAAGACAGTTGTTAAAAGAATGTTGCGGAAGTCGTATAACTCTATACGCGCAATGTAAGTAAACTATTGATTGAAATCATGTATAACGACTACTTGGCATAATAACTTAAGTGTTCACACTAAACCGATTTTCTGGTCAGAACACGCCCCAAAGTTTCACAATAATGGAGTTTCTCTGATTCTAGTAATATGTACTTAGGTCGCGAACCTCAAGCAAGGAGTGACCTCTCCTAAGTATCGATACCCATAATACTAACGGCTATTGCTAATAGTGTAATGTTTCTGAACTCTAAAACGGGGCACTTTTGAACTCTGTTTCTAAAATAGTAGTCACTTACGAATAGTTATATCCCTCAAGAGTCATGGTAGTTATATGATCAATCAAAGTTCATACGAGTGCCGAGTGTGGCAATAAATAAATGAAATACGATGCCGAGTGTGGCAAAAGTAAGTTTAATATAGTTTTGAACCAAGGAGCCGAATAAAGGTGGCGAACCATTAGTTTATCAAAGGCCAGACGGCCATAAAACTAATTAGGCATAAGTTTGTCAAAAATGTTCAATAGAGTTCATAAAAGTTCATTTAGATCTCTTGTTTCCCCCAAAAGATAATTGAAAACAGTAAATAAGTGGGGATGTAACTCACGATTTGCGAAGGATTGCACAAAAGAGAGAGCGGTCGGAACGGGTCGAAACGGGTAGGAATCACGGAACTCCTAAGGAAATACCAAGATTTAATAAGTAATCATGTTTACAATCTTGTTAGGTAACAAAATGTTTTTATTACAAGTGTTGGTTTTTGGTCTACCGAAAATCGGGCAGCGCTTCCGCGCCAAAATCATTAAGTCCATTTTAAAACACTTTCCCGCTTAACAATTTTATAATCCAAAGTTTATATAATTACACCAAACAAAAAGTTATATAAACATGTTCAATAGTCCCTTTTTATGCAATTTAAGCTCATTATTGATTATTTAACTCGGTTTGAAGAAATAAGTTCAAGGTTGCATTTAGTGGCGAAAACGACCCATTTCCCAGAATCTGGGTCTGGAATGCGCCGCCTGTGGTCCAAATGGCGGCGCATTCGGACCTCAGATTTCTGGGAAATCCGTTTTGTTGCTTGAAATTGCTAGTTTGGTGGTAGATTTCGACATGCATTCATAGATTCATCCAAATACTTGATGTTTTACAGTTTATATTGAGTTTTTAACCACAAATTCATGGATCTTAACATGCATTACATAAAAATTCATCCTTGTTCAAAATTAGTCACCAATCTTTGTAAAAATCCATTTTTAATGGATGGATTGCACATGCAACGAGTATATGTTGTAAAAACAGAAGATTTAAAAGAGTTTTACCAAATAGATGATGATTTGAAGAAGATGGAAGTGTTCTCTTGGTGATTTTTGACCCAAAATGCTAGAAATCGATTTTTAACCCAAGTAGATGAAAGCTCCTTTCTTCCTTCTTGTTTATGAACGATTTCTAAGTGTTTTATGTGGCTAGATTTCTGTGTTTTTGAAGTAAAATTTTCTGGAAATGAATGTGTGTGTGGGTGTTCTTGAGAGAATGCAAAGAAGAGAGAGAGAGTGAGCAAATGAGGGGGTGTTTGTGTTTAGATGTGTGTGTGTGAATTGTGTTATGTTTATGGGAGTTATGTGATGTTTCCTGGACCATTTAGAAGGCTTTTGGACCCTAAGGACCTGGGCCAAACGTGGTTTAAAGTTTTAAGTCCGTTAAGTTAATTTTTGTAAAAACATAAAAATTGCTGAACTGGCCCCGAATGCGGCGCCAATGGACAACAGGCGGCGCATTCGGGCTTGTTTCAGCCTTGTTCGTTTTTCGTTTGTTCCATTGTTAAGTGCTTTCGTTAGTTGAAAGTTTCCGGTTATTTTTGATAGGAACTTAGACAAGTTCACTAAGTGTTTACTTGGTATTAGGATTCGATTATGTGATTCCGATTTCGATTCCGACCCACACAAGTTTACGAGACAAGTAAAGATAAGATCAATTCGAATTTAACTCAAAGATAGAGAATGCGATTTTCACCGGGAATAAGACGGTTGTCACATTCTCCCCGGGTTGAAAAGAATTTCGTCCCGAAATTTAGTTCGCCTCATCGGAGGAAAGATCTTTGAACAGGTGCGGATACTTCTGACGAATCTGGTCTTCACGCTCCCATGTGAATTCGTGACCTCGTCGAGAATTCCACCGAACTTTGACAATAGGGATGCGACTTTGCTTGAGTTGTTTGACCTCTCGGTCTACAGCCTCAAGCGGTTTCTCGATGAAATTAGGTCTGTTGTCGATCTGGACCTCGTCCAGTGGAATGACAATGGTTCCGTCCGATAAGCACTTTTTCAAGTGCGAGACGTGGAAGACATTGTGAACGTTGGAAGGAGCTTGCGGAAGTTGAAGTCGGTATGCCACGGGGCCGATACGCTCAATTACCTCAAAGGGGGTCTGTGTACCTCGGGCTTAACTTTCCGCGCTTCCCGAAACGGACTACCCCTTTTCCCATGGCGATATTTTCAGGAGTACTCTATCGCCCACTTGGAATTCTAGGGGTTTCCTTCGGTTATCGGCATAGCTCTTCTGCCGAGTACGAGAGGTCTTCAGCCTTTCTCGAATGGTAGTGATTTTGTCAATGGTTTCCTGGACGGTGTCGAGCCTTGTTAGTTGTCGATCGCCAGCTTCTAGCCAACAAAGCGGCGACTGACACTCACGTCCATGTAAGGCCTCGAGTGGTGCACACTTGACGCTAGTGTGGTAATTGTTGATATAGGACAACTCGACCAAGAGAGGTGAGTGTCCCTACTTCCTCCGAAGTCAACTACGCACGCTCTTAGTATATCCTCAAGCATTTGGATCGTCCGATCACCCTGACCGTTGATCCGGGGATGGTAAGCGGTTCTGAGGTCTAGTCGCGTCCCGAGCGGTTTCTGAAGGCATTCAAAAAGCGGGACGTGAATGAACCATTCCTGTCGGAGATAATGGTGAGAAGTGTTCCGTGACAAGAGACGATCTCGTTGATGTAGATCTGAGAGGATTTCTCCATTGAGTGGTTTCCTCGTACCGTGAGGAAATGAGCGGGTTTCGTCAAACGGTCCATGATGACCCAAATCTTGTCGTTACCCCTTGCCGTACGGGGCAGTTTAGTGATGAAGTCCATGGAGATCTGCTCCCACTTCTACATGGGGATCTCCGGCTGTTGCAATAGTCCAGAAGGTTTCTGATATTCCGCCTTGACCTTCGAGCAATTAAGGCACTTAGCGACATGCAAGGCGATATCCTTCTTCATGATTGTGTAGGGTTTCGTCCTTAAGGTTCCCGGGTTTCAATGTTTTGCTCTGGGTGCTTGCGTTTCGAGTTTGGGCTTCTGAAAAGTTCCTCCTGTTATTTGCCCCAAAAAGGGAAACTGTATATTTCGGAGTGAGTGCGGTCAATGGCTTAGCGGTCCTTGAGAAATTCTCAATGAATCTTCGATAGTAGCCAGCCAATCGTACGAATTGTCGGATTTCCGTAGGAGTCGTTGGGGCTTGCTATCTCTCAATCGCTTGATTTTGGCTGGGTCTACGTGAATTCCCTCCTAATCGATCGCTTGACTAAGGGAATGTACTTCCCGGATTCAGGATTTACATCTCGAGAGTTCCACGTCTCACTTCTGATTCCCTAAGGAGTTCTAGAATGAGTTCCAAGTGCTTCGGCGGTCCTGATTATTCCTTGAGTAAGTGAGAGTGTCATCTATGAATACGATTACGGACTTGTCTAGGTATGGCCTACACACTCTGTTCAGTAGGTCCATGAACAGTGCTGGTGCGTTGGTCAGGCCAAATGGCATGACAAGGAATTCGAAATGACCGTAACGAGTTCGGAATGCGGTTTAGGGATGTCGGTCTCACTGACACGAACCTGATGATAACCCAAGCGGAGGTCGATTTTAGATAAGTAAGTTGCACCCTGCAACTGGTCGAACAGATCATCGATCCTCGGAAGTGGGTATCGGTTCTTGACGGTCAGCTTGTTCAGTTCTCGGTAATCGATGCACGTTCGGAAGGATCCGTCTTTCCTTTTTGACGAAGAGGATTGGGGCTCCCCAAGGGGACGAGCTCGGACGAAGAAGACCGTGATCCAAGAGTTCCTGTAGCTGCTTAGATAGCTCTTGCATTTCTGGGGGTGCTAGACGGTACGGTGTCTTGGCAACCGGTGCTGCGCCAGGAACTAGGTCTATTCGCACTTGTCGGTGTGGAGGTAGCCCGGGTAGATCCTCAGGAAAGACTTCTGGATGATCCTTGACTACGGGGATATCTTGTACTCGGTTTTCCTTAGACTTGCGCTCGATGACATGCGCTAGGAATGCATCACAGTCCTTCTTGAGGTACTTGTGCATTTTAACGCTGGAGACGATGCGAAGTTGTTGGCCCGGTTTGTCGCCTTGCACGACAAGGGTTTCGCCGTCTGATAAAAGGGATACGAATAAGTTTGTCGGAACAGACGATCTCGGCCCGGAACCGAGATAACCAGTCCATTCCAACTATGATGTCAAAGCTCTTCAGCTCTATCGGAAATAAGTCAATGGGAAACGTTTTATCAGCTAGACATAATGAACATCCTACGATTACATCCTTAGTTTCGAACTCTTGACCGTTAGCGTACTCTATGGTGAATCTATCCTTAAGAACTTTAGATCCTAAGTTAATGAGGGGTCTAAATTTTAAGGATACGAAGCTTCTCTCAGCTCCTGAATTGAAAAATTACAGATGCATAGTGGTTGTTCACAGAAAACGTACCGTTCACCGCATTCGGGTCCTGCCGGGCCTCTTCAGCGGTAAGTGCAAAAGCACGGCCGCGACCCTGCCCGCCTTGGTTTGGTTGAGCGTTCTGCAGCTTAGGGCAGGTGTTACGGAAGTGTTGGTCGCTTCCGCACTCGAAGCACACCGGCTTCTGACCCTGGACTGTTGCTTTCTCTGGGCAATGCTTGACGAAGTGCCCCACCTTCTGGCACTTTAAACATACCGGGCAGTTCCCGTGGTGATGGTAGTTGCACTTGTTGCACTTGGGGTTCGTCCCCGCATAGTTTCGGTTCCCAGCTGGTGGTGGTGGTGGTGGTGCAGCAGTTACCGCGTAGTTGCGGGTGGTTTTCTGTTTCTTGTTTTTTTCTCCGGGGGTTTTGATCTGCCTTCCTTTTCTCTCCCTCCTCCTTCTTGGAGGGTGCTGCAGCGGTGAGGAGATCACTGGTGAGTCGGTATGCCAGGATAATTGCGCTCTGTAGGGTTTGAGGTTCAGCAGAGAGGACATTTCCCCGGATCTCGGGAACTAGACCAGAAACGTATCGGTCAATGCGGTTTTCCTCGGGGGTTACTAGTCTCGGAACTAGTCGGGCCAGTTCATGAAACCTGGTGGTGTACCCCTCGATGTCATTCCCGACCATCATGAGGTTCCACAATTCCGCCTCAAGCTTCTTGATTTCTCCCTTAGGACAGTATTCAGCAATCAAAAGATTTTTGAATTGCTCCCAGGAGAGAGCATAGGCGGTGTCACGCCCTCTGGTCCGAACTACGTTGTTCCACCATGATAAAGCCTTCCCATGTAGTACGCATGAGGCGTACTCTACCTTGTCGGCCTCGGCACACTTGCTAATGTGCAAGACTGATTCGATGCTCTCGAACCAGGACACAAGTCCTACGGCTCCAGAAGTGCCGTGGAACTCTTTGGGCTTGCATGCCATGAAGCTTTTGTAAGTACAAGCGGGAGGGTTTTGGTGCTGGTGATGATTTTGATTTTGGTGGTTGTTGTTGTTGTTCTGGTTTTGGTTGTTGTTCTGATTCTGGTTGTTGTCTTGATTTTGGTTGTTGTTCTGTTGTTGCTGTTGCTGTCGCTGTCGCTGATGGTTGTTGACGTTGGCATTGATTCCCGCCGTGATCTGAGCGATCATGTTGGGCATCGCTGCATTCAACTGCTCAGCGACCTGCTCAGCGATGATACTGGCGTTGGTTCGGGGTGCCATGATTCTACAACAGACAACAGACAACAGATTCAGTTTAGATCGCACGATTAGAGTATGATAAGAATATAATTCAATGTACAAGACAACAATTCTGCAAGAGTAAAGTAATAGAACAGATAGAACACGCACGACAGAAATTCGAGAGATTCACACACACGGTTCACACGCAAGAGATACAATCCAATGATAACTAAAGATTCGCACGACAATAGTACAAATAGATAATAAGATAGAATTTCATTCATTAATAATATAGAGTTGAATACAAGGTTCAAAACGTGAATGAATTACAAGTACAATACATGTGGAAATAAAATAGATATGGCTTTGAGTTGTGCACACTGGAAAATTACAACTCGAGCCTACAGTACAATACAAAAGGAAGAATATGACTAATGACGCCTCTCTAGGAACATCTTGGCCATCATGACCGCGATCAAGGTTCCCATTACCAGACACACCCCTACGAGTTGCTGCACCGTACGTGCCGTGGCTCGGGTCGATGCGATGATTCGCATCGCCTGCTCAGACAAGTGGTGCGCCGCATCGGTGACTTCGCTGATGAGGAGTCCCTGTTGCTGGTTCTCCTCTGCGAGTGCTCGAACCTCGCGGTGCAGGTGCAGAAATGCGGCCGGTGGGGGTGGCTGGAGAGTAGGTGGCATCATAGGTCGGGAGATTCCGGCCTCCTGAGCTCGTCGCTGCTCCTCAAGGAACTGACGTTCCCACGCATAGCGTTCCATTACTGGAGTGCGCAGGGCGGGGTCGTACGGTTCCACAAATGACTGAGGAGGTGCGGGTCGAAACAGGCTCGGCTGCTGGCGCGCGGTCAACCTAGCGCGAAGCCCTTGGGGCTGCGGTGGTTCGGTGACAGGCGCTGGTGGAGGGGGTGGAAGCACAGATCTCGGGCTGGATCCGTGACTGCTACTGATCGTCATTGGCGTATCCTCTGTCGGTTCAGTCGTCTGACGACTCTGACTATCGGACGCCGTGTGGCCCTCGGAAGGCTCGTTCGATGGGGAAACGGCTCGCGAGAGGGATCGTGACTGAGATCGTGAACGGGACGACTGAGACATGTCGGATCTGCGAATAATACGTTGCGTGAGTACAGGAAAGTAAGGAAAAATGTAAACGAAAATGCAATGTATGGGTCAGTCACGTGAGAATCGGGAAGGAGTAAGACCGGGAATTTTTCGACTCGAAAACCGTTTGACAATAGCAATTACTTTCCGTTCTCGCAGAATTTATAGGCATAGGTGATCAAGTTACGCCTAGTTAAAAGCAAACCGTGCGATTGCGGAATTAATCTACTAAAGTTTGAAAGCTCGTGAAATGATTTTTCTGAAAAGCCTTGGTTATAGTTTGGTTTCAAAAATTTTTGAAAAATTCTCAAAACCGTTTTCGCTATAACCAGTGCTCTGATACCAAGTCTGTCACACCCCGCTAAAGCGGAAACACGGAAGTGTGAAGAGCAAAGATATCATTACACGAGTTATAATCAAAACATACGGTTTCAAGTCATTAGAAGTAAATAAGAGTTTACAGTTTCAAGATAACCAAGTATTGAAAAAGTACATCACGACATAACAAAATAAAATGTTTGATAAAATTCCCAAATAACATGTCCAAAATAGGTCTTCTCCCGATTCATGACTTCACGTGACGTATCATGACCCATCCAAGCAATGCATTCCGTGACTTACACTTGATTTCCTGAAACAAGAGATAAAGTGTCAACTACAATAAAAGTTACAGTTTTCTAGTCCTCGACTAAAAAGAGTTTGAGTTAAGTATATCTATACTTAGAAGTTTATAAAAGTAGATCAATACTTAAAGAATAGTTTCGATCCAAAAGTTGCTCCAAAGATAATTCGAACCAAGACAGTTGTTAAAAGAATGTTGCGGAAGTCGTATAACTCTATACGCGCAATGTAAGTAAACTATTGATTGAAATCATGTATAACGACTACTTGGCATAATAACTTAAGTGTTCACACTAAACCGATTTTCTGGTCAGAACACGCCCCAAAGTTTCACAATAATGGAGTTTCTCTGATTCTAGTAATATGTACTTAGGTCGCGAACCTCAAGCAAGGAGTGACCTCTCCTAAGTATCGATACCCATAATACTAACGGCTATTGCTAATAGTGTAATGTTTCTGAACTCTAAAACGGGGCACTTTTGAACTCTGTTTCTAAAATAGTAGTCACTTACGAATAGTTATATCCCTCAAGAGTCATGGTAGTTATGATCAATCAAAGTTCATACGAGTGCCGAGTGTGGCAATAAATAAATGAAATACGATGCCGAGTGTGGCAAAAGTAAGTTTAATATAGTTTTGAACCAAGGAGCCGAATAAAGGTGGCGAACCATTAGTTTATCAAAGGCCAGACGGCCATAAAACTAATTAGGCATAAGTTTGTCAAAAATGTTCAATAGAGTTCATAAAAGTTCATTTAGATCTCTTGTTTCCCCCAAAAGATAATTGAAAACAGTAAATAAGTGGGGATGTAACTCACGATTTGCGAAGGATTGCACAAAAGAGAGAGCGGTCGGAACGGGTCGAAACGGGTAGGAATCACGGAACTCCTAAGGAAATACCAAGATTTAATAAGTAATCATGTTTACAATCTTGTTAGGTAACAAAATGTTTTTATTACAAGTGTTGGTTTTTGGTCTACCGAAAATCGGGCAGCGCTTCCGCGCCAAAATCATTAAGTCCATTTTAAAACACTTTCCCGCTTAATTATAATCCAAAGTTTATATAATTACACCAAACAAAAAGTTATATAAACATGTTCAATAGTCCCTTTTTATGCAATTTAAGCTCATTATTTATTATTTAACTCGGTTTGAAGAAATAAGTTCAAGGTTGCATTTAGTGGCGAAAACGACCCATTTCCCAGAATCTGGGTCTGGAATGCGCCGCCTGTGGTCCAAATGGCGGCGCATTCGGACCTCAGATTTCTGGGAAATCCGTTTTGTTGCTTGAAATTGCTAGTTTGGTGGTAGATTTCGACATGCATTCATAGATTCATCCAAATACTTGATGTTTTACAGTTTATATTGAGTTTTTAACCACAAATTCATGGATCTTAACATGCATTACATAAAAATTCATCCTTGTTCAAAAATAGTCACCAATCTTTGTAAAAACCCATTTTTAATGGATGGATTGCACATGCAACGAGTATATGTTGTAAAAACAGAAGATTTAAAAGAGTTTTACCAAATAGATGATGATTTGAAGAAGATGGAAGTGAATCCTTGATGATTTTGACCCAAAAATGCTAGAAATTGATTTTTAACCCAAGTAGATGAAAGCTCCTTTCTTCCTTCTTGTTTATGAACGATTTCTAAGTGTTTTATGTGGCTAGATTTCTGTGTTTTTGAAGTAAAATTTTCTGGAAATGAATGTGTGTGTGGGTGTTCTTGAGAGAATGCAAAGAAGAGAGAGAGAGTGAGCAAATGAGGGGGTGTTTGTGTTTAGATGTGTGTGTGTGAATTGTGTTATGTTTATGGGAGTTATGTGATGTTTCCTGGACCATTTAGAAGGCTTTTGGACCCTAAGGACCTGGGCCAAACGTGGTTTAAAGTTTTAAGTCCGTTAAGTTAATTTTTGTAAAAACATAAAAATTGCTGAACTGGCCCCGAATGCGGCGCCAATGGACAACAGGCGGCGCATTCGGGCTTGTTTCAGCCTTGTTCGTTTTTCGTTTGTTCCATTGTTAAGTGCTTTCGTTATTCCGGTTATTTTTGATAGGAACTTAGACAAGTTCACTAAGTGTTTACTTGGTATTAGGATTCGATTATGTGATTCCGATTTCGATTCCGACACACACAAGTTTACGAGACAAGTAAAGATAAGATCAATTCGAATTTAACTCAAAGATAGAGAATGCGATTTTCACCGGGAATAAGACGGTTGTCACATGAATTCCTATTATATTTTACTCCAATATTCAAACTTCATCTTTAAAGATATTCAAATTGGTCAAAGGTTGACTTTCGTTGACTTTGACTTCCCTTTAAAATGGTTGACTTTTGTTGACTTTGACCAAGTCAACTATCTTTGATATTGACTTAGGTTGACTTTGACTTAGTTGACTTTGACTTAGGTTGACTTTGACTTAGTTGACTTTGACTTCGGTTGACTTTGACTTTGGTTGACTTTGACTAAATCTAATACTCCTTTCAACGATATTCCTGGTAGTCACTTTGGGCTCGGATATCATTTCTATCTAATCGAATTTATAAACTTAAATGATCGATATTTCTAGAAGTCATTATCGACTCGAAATATCAAATACTTTTTAATCGTCATCTCGCTACGACTTATCGACGGTTAATTCGACGACTTTAAACTTAAATACTTTTCTTTTATCTAAACTCTACTAAACTCTAATATTTATACAACGTTAATTAATACGAGGCTAAACCTATCACATAAGAGATACTTAAACTTTTATGTCTTTATGCTAGGGCACTTAGGCGGTGGAGTATTATTCTCCAGTTTGTGTCTACCCGACATACTTATCGCTGATTCGTGAGTTATTCGATGCCCTTTTACTACTTTATAAATTTTACTTCGGGCATGATTAGCGTTAACTAAACTTTATATATCTTGATTATGCATGTTTAGATTATGATGCCTTTAGATTTAGTGTACCTCACTTATACGGCCTTGGTGGTAGTATAAGGCCCTCGATTAAACACCTGTTAACTCTAGTTGAGCCATCGGTATTTATATATAGATCTATATGGGTTTTACAAACCCTCATCCCTCACTATGCGCAGGGATGTTATTGTCGCGACGTTTATCTCGTAACTACCTTAGTTGGACACACTAAGGCAGAGGGTTATTGTTGCCTTTACTTTGTTGCCTTTACGTGTTGCCTTTACATTACAGTACGGTTCAGGTGTAGATAAATAATCTAAGGTTGTTGCATATATCTTACATTGCCTATAAATCAAGATATTAACCATTTTACTATTGATTTCTAACTACATTTTCTAATGGGTCAAAATCTTCAAAATATTATGTTTTTATAAAATACGAATAACCCACCAACTTTATGTTGACGTCGTATTTTTAACGCTTTTCAGGAGGTTGAGTTTTGCATCGATTATGGAGTTACTATTTTTGCTTTGGATATTGTATGGACTTTCGAAGAGACTTAGCTAGACGTAGTTAGTTTCTATTTAGGCCATGTACCATTTTGTATTGTTTTATATTGTATTATTGTAACTCCTAAACTTCATTTAATGTAATCTTATTGTTATAGTATTTATTCAATGTAATACTTGGTCTTCTGATACCTAATATACTGCACATCTCGGGTTTCCGCCTGCGCGGGGTGTGACAGAAATTGGTATCAGAGCCAATGGTTATAGCGAACTAAGTGGCTCCCCTTACGAATCACTTAGACTATGACTTTAGGCTTATAACGATTTACTCTGAAAATCTTTTGTGTGCATTCCCTTTGACTTTTATATATTTTTGTCTTTACTCGTTTTGACGTTGAGTTTAATCTCGAGTTATGCACACACTCATATTCCTCTTACTTTCTTTCCAGACTATGATGCCCCATGGAACTCTTAAGCGTAAGCAACCGACACCGCAGAACAACGAGAGTAACTTAGTCGACCGATTCGAGACGATACTTACGGAAAGCTTTGCCGCTATCTTACCCGATCTCGTGACGAAGGTTAGTGTGAAAGTCCTGAAGAGTATTCGAGAATCTACACCTAGTGGAGTAAGCTTTGATACGGAACCCAGTAATGCCAAGTACGGTGACATACCACAGGACACTGAGGTTCAACCTAAGACTAGTGGTAAGAGAAACCGAAACTCCCATTGCAAGAAAAATAGCCGCAAGTGTAATCGAAGACCACAAAAAACTAAGAATCGCGTAGCTACACCTACACAGGGTTGGAGAGATCGCCCTAAGTGTAACAAGTGTGGAGGTGGCCACGCTAGTGAAGTCGCATGTTGATATCGCATATTTATATAGATATTTCTATGCGATATTGTGTCGGTTTTCATAGTAAACATGATGGATAGGATAGGTTTTTACATTTAATCGTGTGGAAAAGTGTTTTTATCTATTTTACAGGTTTACATGATCGGAAAGTGGAAAGGAGTGAAGAAATGAGCTTAAATGACGAGATTACGGAGAAGCTAAGGAGGTGCTGCGCACCTGGGGTATGTGTGCTGCGCACCTAGGGAGTTTGAGTTGGTTTTGAACACGGGAAAAGCCCGGTGCTGCGCACCAGGTGAAGGGGTGCGGCGCACCTGTCTGGATAAGCACAAGAAATTGTAGTTTGAGTCGAATACGATTTCCACCTTGATTTTGCCTATAAATACAACATTAAAATCGTCCAGAAATTCATTCAGGATTATTCATACGTTTCTGGAGCTGTTATTAAGTTTGGAAGCAAGTTTTCAAGGCAAGGAAGATCATAATTTCGGCAATCGGCGATCACGACACTTTCGGCGATTTCATCGTTTGATTCTTTCTTTGTTTGCATTATTTTTCCAGCATGATTTCTAACGCTTTTATTGCTTTTTCAGACCACGTTATGAGTAGCTAAACACTCTTTACGCTTGTTTGATTAACGGATCCTGTTTGATGTTATTTTAACGTTTTTGGTTGTTTTATGTTTTTGTGTTTAACCGTCGATCCTTATTTGCTTAGATTTTAATATGTTATCATAGTTGTTTATATTTAATTTGTTTAATCAACATTCTAGGTATTCGGAAGGAATCTAGATAGGTTAGATAAGTTTTATGAAATAATCGGTCGGTCTATAATCGATTTAAAATTATTAAGATTCGGAAGGACTTAGTAATAACAACTTAGGTAATTAAATTTAAGTGAGTAGGTCTAAGTATTAAGATTCGGAAGGACTTAATAATTAGAGGAGTTATTCGGAAGGAAACTCTATAAGGTTAAATCACTAAAAACAGGCTTGATTCTTATTGCTTAATTATTAATATTTATTAACTGTATTCGGAAGGAACGGTGTAAGTAGCAATAATTAAAGTTAGTAAAAGATTCGGAAGGACTTTTAGTATATATTAGAAGTTGAAACAATAATCGATCTCGTAAAATTAACGGAAAACAGGTGAAGTATCAAACAAGTGTAATCTCTTTTTATTTGATTTAATACATAAATCTTTCGCTCGATTTTAATTAATCACTTTTACTAAATTACTTGCAATTTTAGTTACGATAAAAAAAAACCCCAAATACTCTTAGTATTATTTATTCGAATATAAAAACAAATTAGTCCCTGCGAACGAACCTATACTTACTATTAACTATATTACATACGAATAGGTCCACTGCCTATAAGTGTGTAATTGCGTGAAAAAGTAGGTTTAATTTAAGACTCGATTTTACACATCAAGTTTTTGGCGCCGCTGCCGGGGACTGATTTTTCGTTTTTGTTTCGAATTTGTAATACGATCCTTTTGAGTATTTATTTACTTAGAAGTTACTTTTATTACAC